>CAMZMU010000048.1:8977623-9310445 GCA_947311845.1 Poa pratensis
CTCGCCGCACGGTGATTTATTTTCCTCCGATTTCGCGGTGGCAGCACGCGCCACACTAGCTAAGCTGCTGAGCGGAGCCACTGCTCGGGATCGATCTCGGCAATGGCGGCGAGGAGAACCGCCCCGTCGGAGCCCTAGATCCGCACCCCTAACGCGCGCTCCGTGCGGCTGATGGCGGACTACGCGGCGCGCCACCTCCGCCGCCGTGCCGTCGCGGGCTGGTGCTGCTCCTTCGCCGGCGTCCCGCAGAGCCCCGACCACCACCTCCACCGGCCCCGCCCCTCCCCCGCAGCCGCTGCCTCTGGTGTAGAATTTTTTGGCGGCGGCGCGCGGAAGCAGCAGCAGCAGCTCCCGCCCAAGTCCCCCTCGTCGTTCCACAGCTCGCCGTCGTCCAAGCTGGCGGGCCTCATCGACTACCCGCGCCGGATCCTCTCCCCGGGCCGCGTCTCCCCCATCGACCCCGACGCCGACGCCGGCCCGCCGCTTCCGAGGGAGCCGCCGGAGCCGGCCCCGTTCGTGGCGGTGCGGGAGGAGGAGCAGGAGGAGGGGCTGGATCTGAGGGTGTGCCTGCGGGGGCGCGACGGCGGGTGCGTCGTCGTCATGGAGCTCGACTCCGCCGCCCTGTACCAGAACAGCACATTCTTCGCCGCCATGGCGCCCGCCGCCGCGGGCGGAGGGGGCAAGAGGATCGAGGTGGACGGGGTGGAGAACGTGGCGGCGTTCAGGGACGCCGTGGAGCTCATGTTCGAGGCCGACCCGCTGCGGTGGCTCGCCAGGGCCGGCGTGTCCCGGGCCATTGGTGTCCTCGAGGTGAGATGCACTTGTGTTCCCTCCCCCTTCCTTTCCTACTTGCTGCCCAGTTCAGTCCAGCTGACCATGGCCGTGTGGTTGCATAAATGTTGTTTGTGCAAAGTTTTAATTCAGTTCAATTGATTTTTCAGTCGATTCGTTGTGCAGATTTTCGGTACATCTGTGAACATGATGGTAAATTGGCCATGCTTAACCACTCTATTCGTAGTACTAAATGCACCTGTAAAAATGATAAAGAGGTATATATGATTCACCTATGTGGTATATTGAACGTGAGAGTACATACGCCTAGGAGTACAGAACCATTTTCTATATATATATATATTAAAGGTTGTTTGTTTTGAACCATGTTTTTATGTCAAAATCACTGGAATTCTATGGATGTTCCATCATATGCCGTTTGTGCGAAGCCACATTTGTTATGCTAGGAGGTACACTGACAGTTTGCAAATTATACAATAAGTAGGTTTAGTAGTACCCATCAAGTAGAAACATATGACAAGTCTGTGAAAATTGCAGTGCCCCCTTAAGGATTCATTCATTGATCTTTAGAATTGAGCGCTGGTGAGTTTGTGCGCGAGTGTAGAGCGCTAAACGATGTATCCAGGTAAGCTAGCTCTGGATAAATAGCAGTATGAAACTAACCAACTGATTAATAGTTCACTGGTGTTTTGCACTTCTTGGTTAGTGGAATTAATGAAAGAATTGATTCGTCTATGTGGAACATTGTCTACTTAATCAGCCGTTGTCGTGGTCCTACCTGTTGAATGTAATTATGGGAGGACAAATCTATAATGGGTGTGCGGATAGGATTGTCATGGATCTGAAGACAGCCCATTGATAGCACGCAAACACGACAACATAAAAGCTCTGATCAAAGTAGGAAATATCAGCAGAGTACTAATCTTGGCAGGACAGAAATCGGTACAGAATGTTTGCAACATAGATTATGATGTCAAATTAATTTTACTTTGGGCAAAAGTACATTTGCTAGGTGACACATGGGTCCTTTAGCTGCTGTGAGTGTACTCTGCAGTCTGCACACTGTTTATATACAACCTCTTGTAACACACAGTATGTCCTGGTGTCTCCATTTAAAGAGTGTGATATGAATAACAGAGTAGGGGTGCAAATGTACCGTACCATCGGGGCTGTTCAAATGCCCATAATAAAAATGGAACATTGTTATCAATACGCACACTACCAAGATGACCTCACTGTACTTTCTCTTAGTTTCTTGTTTCTGCTATAATTCTCGCAAAAGAATCTCGTAACTGGACTGAGAGATGCTTTTATGTTTTGAGTTACAGGTGGCTTCCTCTATTATGTTTGACAGAGGAATCAGATCATGTTTGGAGTATATTGAGGCAGTCCCATGGAATGAGAACGAGGAAGAGAAGCTAAAGCACCTCTTTGCAAGATGCAGTTTCGATGGAGCATTATCCAAAGATGTATTGGCAAGATTGCAACCACGAGAAGAGAGCAGTTCAGAAGACCTGACAGTTCAGCTCATCCAATCTGTCACCAGCAGCACTAACAACGGCGCAAGAAAAGATATGCAATCTTTGATCAATGGTCTTCTAAGCAAAAGCTCAGTGTACCAGAAGGATTTGTCTGGATTAAACAAAGGGAGCCTGTACCAGATTTGCTGTTCCTGTCTGAACTTACTGGTTGAACTTTTCAAGGAAGACCCAGAGCCAAAGTTCCACGCAGAGCTGGCGCTGAAAGTTACGAACAGTAAGCCTAAGATTGAAAGAGTCAGTAAGCAGAGTGAGAACCTTAACTGGCTTTTCGAGATTCTTGTAAACAACAGTATGGCAGAGAATTTCGTGCAGCTGTGGGCTAACCAAGACGAACTCATCAGTATGCATGAGCAAGCATCGCCCTTGTTCAGGTACGAGCTGAGCCGGATATCAGCGAACGTGTTTGTCGCGCTCGGGAGAGGGAAGGTGCAGTGCCCAAGCGATCTGAGGAGCCAGTTGTTCCGAGGATGGTTCACGCCGATGCTGACAGATTTCGGCTGGCTCCAGAGGTGCTCCAAAGGGCTGGATGTGAGGGTGTTGGAGGAGAGCCTGGGGCAAGCGCTTCTCACCCTTTCGCTTCAGGAGCAGCAGAGCTTGTTCGAAGAATGGTTCCAGTGCTTCGCGTCAAGAGGCACGGAATGCCCGAACCTTAGCAGAGCCTTCCAGGTATGGTGGAGGAGGTCGTTTGTTAGATCGTCAATAGAGCCCTGCGGCAGCAGCCGATGAGATAGTAGTTCGCTGGCACGAGTTATATCAGTATATGTAGCGTGTGTATGGATGTAAGATAAGAAAGAATTCTTGTTAATCTGTAGAGTTGAAAATTTTCTTTACAATCCATCCTGATTCAGTTCTTCCCACTGTATGCGTAGCAGTCAAGTCAGCATAGAAATATAGAATTGTTGATATATAGAATTGTTGCTACGATCAACAATTCTTTTGCTAAGAATGGACAGCAAATGGAGATTACTTCATAGTACATATATTCTAGTGGCAAGTTGGTTCATATTTGCCTCTAAATGGCATCACTTTACATGACCTTATTCCTGGGAAAATACAGGTACAATACTAAGCAGTAGCAGATAGACTCCTGCACTGCAGGGCAAACATTTAGACAGTAGATATTGTACAGTACAGTTGTACAGTACAGACATGCTCATTGGTTTCTTCAGGACACATCTTCTAGCAGCCGATCTTGTTATTACCATGGGCATATCGGAGGCCATCATCTTCAGGCTGAGCATCTATGTCGAGCCAGTGGCAGTCCTGGAACGCGCACCTCCCGGAGACCTGCAGCGTCTCGCCGACGTCCCGAGGCTCGAGGAAGTACGGTGTCCATGTCGGCGTGCCGTCCTCGAACGAGTTGTGGGTGAGCCGCCGGAGACCCGAGCCGTCGATGTTGATGGTGAAGATCTCCCCGTAGGGCTGGTAATGGTGCGGGTTTGATATGGGCTCGGCGGAGACAGCGGCGAGGTCCGAGGTAAACACCAGGCTCTTGGAGTCCGGGCTGAACCATGGGTGGTTCGTCCTGCCGCCGTCGGCGCTGTGCACCACCCTCCGCAAGCCGGTGCCGTTCGGGTGAACCATGTAGATGGCGAAGCTGCCGCCCCCGGGTTGTGCCGGTCGGAAGCGAAGGCGATCCACTCGCCGTCAGGGGACCAGTTGCACATGGTGTCGGTCCATGGGCCGTCGGTGAGGCGTCGAATTCCGCCGGCCTCGCCATCCTCGGCGTCCATGATGTATAGGTTCTTGTGCCCGGACCTCCCGGAGCGGAACACCAGCCACTTGCCGTCCGGCGACGGGGATGGGAACGCATTGTTCTTGCCTCCGATAGAGAGCTTCTTGATAGAGATTTGAGAGCCGTGGTCGTCCACATCGCCGACGGACACGGCCACAACGTCCACCTCCGTGCTCTCGGTCGCGAAGTCCGGGCCGATGCTGGTGTATACGACGCCTTTCCTCTTCCAGTCCCACGATGTCGGGAAGGCGTTCCCGGAGAAGATCTTCCGGCGGCCGCCTGAGCCGTCAGAGTTCACCACGTACAGCCCCGGCAGCCGACGAAGGCGATCCTCTTGCCGTCGGGCGAGAAGGAAGAGTAGGACCCGTCGATCCTGAATAGCGAGAACGCGTCCGGCTTTGGGCTCCTGACGCTCTCCAGCAGCAGCGGCGAGTCCCCGTTCCCGCTGCCCCGGCACCGGTGGTACCCGACGCGCGCGCCGTCCGGGGAGACGAAGGGGTTGAAGTGGTGCGCGCGCGGCGCCACGGGCCTGGTGACCTCGAAGTATGCGGCGTTCTCGCTGCCAGAGCTCAGGTCGATCGCCTCAATGTGGCGGTAGTCGGAGCCCGGCCGCCTGGTGGCCACCGCCACGAGCCCCGGCGCGCCGGGAGAGGCCGCGGGCGTGAAGGCGTGGAATCCCGGCGGGGTGATCCGCTCGACGGACGCCGCTGACAGCCCGTCTCCCTTGGCGGAAGTATCGATCTTGGCGCGGTACACGCCGTACCATCCGTCGGCGTCGCGGCGGTGGAAGAAGAGCGTGGCGTCGTCGGCCCAGCAGGGCCACCCGCCGTCTTCCACGACCAGCGTCCGCCGGGACCCGTCGTCGGTTCGGAAGACGTAGACGTCGGTGCGGAGGTCCTGCACCTCGCCGGCCCACCCGTCGGCGCCGGGCGAGGCGGCGGCGGTCCAGTCCCCGGAGGGCGAGACGGCGGGGCTGAAGTCGGCGACGCCGGGCGGGGTGAGGCGGCGCGTTGCGATGTCGGAGGTCGGGGAGACGCGCGCGGAGTAGACGGCCGCCCAGCTCCGGCGCGGGGCGGCAGCGGGAGCGCCGTGGAGACGTAGACGAGGCGGGAGCCGTCCGAGGTGAGGGTCGGGCGGTCGCGGAGCGCGGCGGGGTCCGACAGGGGAGCAGGGGCGTCGGCGGCGAGTCGTCCTCGAGCGCGAGGGCCTCGCGGCGGGAGGTGGGGGCTTTGGGGACGGGGGAGAGATAGATGTTGTGGGAGCCGTTGCGCTCGGAGACGAAGAGGAGCGCGTCGGAGGAGGGGCGAAGTTGCCGTTGTAGTTGACGGACACGCCGTCGGTGAGGCGGACCTCGGATGAGGCGGAGAGGAAGGGGGGGGAGGAGGGCAGGGCGAGCTGGTTGAGCGGGAGGGCGAAGATGTCGAAGGCGTAGCGGCTGCGGCCGAGCGTGGTGAAGACGATGGTGCCGGCGCCGGCGGAGAGCGCGGGCGTGGCGGCTAGCAGCAGGAGGAGCGCGGCGGATAGGAGAGCGGCGCGGCGGCGATCCATGGCGAACCAGGCGACGGAGTGCACGGGGCCGGGGTCCGTAAATCCGTCCAATTTTACGGTGGAGATTGGAGTACTAAAGCCGTCGAATTTCTTCTACAGTGAAGATCGATGAACTGGTGGCTGGAGAGTCGCAGCAGGTCATGGAGCAGTGAGTGAGACGGCAACGGGAGCGTCAGATTCAGCTGGGTGTCCGTCCATCAGAAGCGTCGCCGCTGCGCTGTGGCTGTGCGACGCCGTGAAGACGACGTGCTCTCCTGCGGTCCTCCCCTGGCAATGCAGCGCGATCTGTCTCTGGCGATAATGTGCCGTCATCATTTTTTTTTCCTGGCTAGAATAGACGACGGATAAATTTCACCTGGAGAAGAAAGCGATCGACGGTGCCAGATGATTTTTTCTGGGACCCGCCAAAGCTGTCAGGAATTGGCCAGACGAATCACGGATAATGCAGCCACGATGACGCCTTCCTGGTTTCCAGATTAAGAGCATCTCCAGCAGCAGCGCTAGGCGTCGGCGCGCTAAATTTTTTTTGCGGCGCCAGAATTGCGATTTCTCGCGCGCGTCGCCAGTTTTGCTTTAGCAGACGCGCTATTAATGTAGCGCGGCGCTGTCGCGGTTCAGCAGTCGCGCTAAAATGCAGCGCGCGCGAGCAGCGCCATAGCAAATTCCATAGCAAAATAGCAACATAGCACATTTAAATAGCAACATAGCAAATTCCATAGCAAAATAGCAACATAGCACATTTAAATAGCAACATAGCAAATTCCATAGCAACATAGCACAATAGCAACATAGCAAATTCATAGCACAAATTCACCAAAGTGCATACAACAAGTTTATTTCTCTCCAATTTCTTTCTCCACCTCCTCTTCTTCCTCCTCCTTCTCTTCACCTTGTCCACAACCATCTTCATCATTGACGGGGACGGTGCTTGCACTATTTCCACATGCACCATCTGAAGGCATAGGAGACACCATGGTAGTATTGCCTCTACCCATGGTTGCACCCAAGTTAACCGGCGGTGTACCCATTCCTCCATGGTGCCCATCCCACCATATGCTCCAAATATGTTTGGAGATGCACCCATGCTTCCCATGCCCATTGGAGGTACTCCCATGCCCATCGGAGGTACTCCCATGGTAACACCAACGCCTCCCATGCCGCCCATCCCTCCATACGGTCCCATGCCTCCCAAAAGAGAGCCAAAACTCATGCCTCCCATGCCCATCGGAGGTGCATTCATCACTCCATTTCCTCCCATGCCTCCATGCTTGTTCCTATACCTCCAAAGCCTCCCATGCCCATCATTCTTTTCTTCATCAATAGTTCATCACGGCGTATGTTGAGGTACTTCCTTTTGCTTGTCATCAAAGTGTGATGTGTCCACGAAGAAGAGGTATTTCTCCCACTCCATCATCCTAGCTTGCTCCCCCATTTCCAATTTCTCTCCTCAATTGCCAACCTCCTCTCCTCGGCCGCCAACTTCTTGCTTCGGTCTCGGCGTGTAGGCTATTCTTCTTTTGCTTCGCCTCTTGCGCCAATTTCCTCTCCTCCATTGCCAACCTTCGTGTTTTCACCATTTCCTCCATGGCCTTCTTGAGATCATCATCTCCTCCTCCTCCTTTTCTTTCTCTCTTTTGCTATTTTTGCACCCGTTGGTCTCCTTGGATTTGCATAGTTCACCGAGGTAGGGGTCGGGCTCCTCCTCTTGCCGCCGTCGCTTGATGCTTCATCTTCGTCCAAGTTCAACACTTCTTTAATACTTGGCACCTCTAGAACATCACGCTTCTTCCATTTCTCTTCATCCTTCAAGATCTCATAGCAATGGGACAACACAAATGCTTTCCCTTTCTTCACCTTGCCTTTCTTGTTCTTCTTATCTTCTCCACGGAACAAGTTTTGTGCAATATTGAGCTACACATTGAAAAGAACAAGTATTGAGCACATAATAATTGAAAAGAACAAGTATTGTGCACTGATGTGGGTACACAAATGAACACTTACCCTATCTACGTCATTTGTGCCACTTGGGTTAAGGGCATCAACCGCCGCCATTGCCCCCGCCCACTTTTGACAATCGGTGTTTATCAATGACCACCGAGAGCGAAGTGATCTATTGCTTGGGGAGGACGTTCCGCCGCTGCGCTCCGGGCGCCTGCGCGACGGCTCCGACGGAGTTCGGCCGTGGCGCCGTGAAAAGGCCGCGCGCGAGCCCCACGCCGGGATTTGGTGCGGCGCCGGCGGCGGGGTTGGTCACGCTCGCGCTAGGGTTTGCGGCGGCGCCGACGGAGAGGGGTCGCGCACGTAGGGGGGTCGGAGGGACGCTCGAGTCGCCTTCCATCGCCGGAATTTCGCCGGCGGCACCGCGCGCTACGCGAAGCGAGGGCGACGGCGGGAGCAGTGGGGAATTTTCCGGGTGATGGTTGCTCTCTCGCGCGCAATTTCCTTTCGACCGCGCGCGCTGGAGCGGCCGCCCCAAATTCAGCGCAAGGAGTACCGCTCGGGCCAGCGCGCTGGCCCCTTTTTACCGCGCGCGGAGTTTTAGCGCGGCTGCTGGAGACGCCGAAACGGGTGCGCGCGCGCGATATCGGCGGTTTCTTGGGCGCGCGCTGTTTTTAGCGCTGCTGTTGGAGATGCTCTAACAGCTGCATTTGGGAATTTGCCAAATGAATCTTTATTTTTTTGACAGCGATGTTGCCTTCCTTTACATATCATCCTTCACCAAAACAGTCTCATAGAGGTCTGTTTTATTACTACTAGTTATTTGGCCTGTTACCACTTAGTGAATTCACATTTCCGAAACTCGTATTATGTGGTTGCACATTTCTATTAGAGTAAAACGCACCTGGAGTCTATCAAGTTGCATGGTTGGAGCGGATTGGTCACCTACTGGGAAAATGCTAACTATTGGTCACTAACTTGTGCAAATGTTGCACGTTAGTCATTCCGTCACTCCCACCGTTAAAATGCTGACGTGGACGCTATTTTTTTTACAAAAAAGACCTTAACCTTCCGGAAATTCACATTCGCACCCGAGCTCATATGCTACAGTGATTTCGGGAAAATAAAAAAATAGTAAAACTTTTCAAAAAATTCTGAAAAAAATCACAGGCAAACATGAGTATGGTACGCACACCCGTGATTTTTTTCGGATTTGTTTGAAAAGTTTTACTATTTTTTTTATTTTTCCGAAAATCACAGATCTGAAAATTCAAATTTTTGGATCTGATTTCGGTCAGAGATTTGTTTTTTTTGCACAGGGCGTTCACAATGTCATTTCATGACGAAATTTTACACGGGTGTGCGTACCATACTCATGTTTGCCTGTGATTTTTTTCGATTTTTTTTGAAAAGTTTTACTATTTTTTATTTTCCCGAAAATCACTGTAGCATATGAGCGCGGGTGCGAATGTGAATTTCCAGAAGGTTAAGGTCTTTTTTGTAAAAAAATAGCGTCCACATCAGCATTTTAACGGTGGGAGTGACGGAATGACTAACGTGCAACATTTGCACAAGTTAGTGACCAATAGTTAGCATTTTCCCAGTAGGTGACCAATCCGCTCCAACCATGCAACTTGATAGACTCCAGGTGCGTTTTACTCTTTCCATTACGTGCTTCCTATGGGAGCCTTTATTTGTTTGATTTTACTATTGGGGGTTTAAAATCTTTGGTCGGACATATCCTGAAACTTTATGCCAAATTCATTTTTGGATCACGGACCTTCTTTCCAATGCATTTCTTAGGGCTTTCGGGTAAGGGTATGCCACGTCGCATTTCAGATTACTCGCGACTGCCTTGGCTAAGCTGTCAACTTGGGACAAAAGATAAAGAAAGCTTGTTCCAATAGTGGAGTCAAAACTTGATTGAACCGAGTTAGAGAAGTATAATAAGGTCCAGTCAGCAGGCTGTAAGGATTTAAATAATATATTTGTTACATGGATGAGAGAGAATATGAGAGAGAGTAGAAGCGGGCTCTAATGCAAGAGCCAGCTGTAGCACGTGCTTCTAGGCAACTTGTGAGAGTGAAAGGTGGGCCAACCATTAATAAAGTAGTATAAACTTATAGCCAACTATTATACTTGTTGACTATTAGGTTGACTATAGATGACATGTCACCATCTTATAGCCAACACCCGGCTATATTATTGTACTTGCTCTTAGAGCGACCCCTTGGCTTAAGGAAGGATGGGCGCACAGACGTACAGAGATATTTATAGTCTGCTTCAGTGTTATTCTATTAGTCCAATTTTGCTGCGGTAATAGGAGTTAGCAATTCGTAGTCGTAGACCCACTCGCCTCTAACTCTTTTTCTTTACGACGAGCTGTATTTGTTTTGTTTTTTACCCAGGATGAGCCGTATTTGTTGAACATCTGTCCTCTATGAAAAATTATATCTTCTCCTATGTAACAACAGTGACATTATGTTTGGTATTAGTATATTCTCCTTATAAAAAACAGCAATGACATTGGATTTTGAAGTACCGAGAAAGGCAGATAAGTTTAGCCTTTATGAGGCGTCTTAACCTTTGTATAAAAGGGATTTGCCCACAATCAATGAGACACAAGTTTGACTCAATCATTCCATGTTCTAACATTATGCATGTACACTACGTAACAAAAATAAATTAAAACCAAAAGCCTTTCTGCATAATATCAACATAAACAAGAACGATGACTATAGAAGTAATTAGCCACTCCCTTTTATCTATACTACTCCCTCTGTTCCAATGAATAAGGCTTATATTTTTTTTTGGAGAAGTCATGCTAAGTAAACTTTGACTAAACTTTTTGAAAAAATTATCAACAACTAGAATATTATATGGATATCATGTGAAAATATATTTCATGATGCATCTAACCATGTTTATTTTGTATTGTACATGTTCATAATTTCTTCAAAAAACTTGGTCAAACTTCACATAGTTTGACTTTTCAAAAATAATATAGGTCTTATTCATTGGAACGGAGGTAGTATAGTAGAGAACTCGTTACATGCATGCACATCGGAAAACACTTTTGGCTCCCGAGCTCCCTCCAGTTAAAAAAAATTCAAAAATCATATTTATAAGTTCTAGAAATTCTAAAAAATCCTACATGTTACCAATGATGTATCTCACAAACGTGCCAAATCTCAATTCGAAATACTTTATATTATGAGTTACACAAAAATGAAAAATCTTGTACATTTTGTAGATTTGATAGTGTGTATATTTAGATCTACACATTTGTCATTTTTATGTACATCAAAATATAACATATTTTAGATCGAGAGTTTTCACGTCCGTGGGATATATCATTGACAACATGCATGATTTTTTCAGAATTATTTGAAACTTATAAATTTGATTTTTTATTTATTTTGTAAATAGAGGGCAGCACTGGTCGGGAGCGAGAAATCTCTACTACATACGCATGACTTTTTGCGAAAACAAATAGATTGCCATCACGGCGAAAGACGTAACGGAGAAACTGTAAAAACAACACTATTACTAGTACTTTTCCCTAAAAACACTATTACTACTAGTACTTTGAATATAATATAAAAGGAAGGGAAATGGTGTTTGCAGAGTCGTTCCTATCCCTTGCTACAGGAGACAGGAGGCAAATCCTCAGGCGACCACCGAGCCCAAGCTTTCCTCCGGCCAGATCTGCGTCTCCCTCCTCTCCGGACGGCCTCGCCGTTGCCGGGAGCGGAGGAGACGTTGATCTGGCCGGGCGGAGTAGTGTACAGTAGGCTAGTTTGCTTTGCTGTTAGGTCTGCCGGTGGTGTCGTTCGGATGGTGGCGACGGCACCGCCTCCGGCGTTTGTGCCCCAGGTCCGGCCCCATCCTGGTGTTGGTCTTCTTGGCCAGGCCGGGATCTGTGGGAGGTAGATTCCTGCCGGCCGTTTCGGCCGGTGAGGCTAGGGTTTGCTCGTTGGCTTCTCGAAGCGGCGAGCTTGGCGTTCCTGGTTGAGGGCGGCGAGGCGGTGGCGGTGGCCTCAACGTTGGATTTTGTCTCCCGGCTTCTTCCCCGTTGCAGCGGCGTGTGCTCCGTCGACGCTGCGAGGCTTGTGGAGGTGTGTACAGGAGTTTCTCTGGCTGGGTTCGGTTCCAGCGCAGGGTGGAGGTTGGAGGAGGCCCTGCGCTGGTTCTGCACTTTTCTGGGATCTCGGAGGTGTTCGCCGGATTTTGGTGCGGTGTTCAGGCTTCTTCTGTCGGCCATGGTGGCGTGGGGAGGACTGCTTCTGGCTCTGCGTTCTGCTTCGACTTGTATTTGTCTCTTCCATCTCCGGCCGGCCGTGGTGGCGAGGGGAGAAGGTGCGGCCAAGGCGTGCAATTGGCGTCAACTCCGGCAAGCTGTGTTCGAGCTCTGTGCAGGTTTGTTTGGTTGAGAGGTGGTTCCGGGGAGGAGGCGCCATGGCCGTGCGCGTTAAGCGTTCTTCGGTTCCGTCGCTTGCGGCGGGCGGCTTATGCGGTCTTCTACATGAGTGGGGTGCTCCCTTTCCCGGCGTTGGCGGCGGCCTGGTGTCTTCCTCTCCGGCGTTGCGGCGACGGAGTTCGACGTCAGGCGTTGCGGCGGTTCAGCGGCCTGCCTCTCCGGCGCTGCTGTTGTGCTGGGCTTCGGAGGCTTGTTCTACTGCGTTTTCTGTTCTTCCTTTGTAATCCTTGTTGATTTCGCAGTGTGGATCCTTTCAAAAAAATATATATAAAAGGAAGGGAGTTAATTAAGAAACCATGGATCCCAAACCTGGCCTTGCTTCCGGCCTTTCACCGGCTGATTGGGTGTGGAAGCACTAGCGGCACCTTATTCTGTTCCGTTTGCGAATTCGTTCGGCGGCGGCGGCGGGATTATGCCGCCGGGAGCCTGCATGACGAGCTTCGAGGTGACTTTCATGAACTTGTCAAATTCACTTCCCTTGGAGATGATGCTGGGCAGCTTGGGTGTGCCGGCGATGTGGCAGCGGTGGAAGTAGTAGCGCGCACTTCTGAACGTGGTGTCATCGTCGGTGCTGTAGAGCTTCTCACGTGCAACCTGGATACGGGTTATGCACTCCGAGAAGCATTCGTAGTCGCGGCTGGCTTGGGTGTCCTTGGCATTCCCCTTCCGGCCGAATACCTTGTTTCCTCGTCGATGTTGGCTTCTATCTCGGCGTCCACGGCGACGTTTGCGTCGGCGGCCATCTTGGCGGCGGTGCGGTTGGCGATCAGGGCCAGCCCGCGCGCGTCAGCTGTTTTGCTCGCCGGGTTGGCAGACAGGACTGACACACACTGACACACACAACTCTGGGTAAGGCGTCGTGCGACAGGACTCCTTGAGGTCGATGGCGTGGTCGGCCGCATGGGAGACGGAGAAGAGGAAGAGGAGGAGGATGTGTCGAGCCGTGGACGCCATTGTCACCGCTGATCGATCAACTTTGGATCGGAACTTTCTTTCTAAGACCCAATATTTTAAGATCGATTATGCATCAAGTGGATCGGAGCCGCACCTATATATCCATAGCTAGAGAGAGATAAAGAGGGGCACGCTCCGCATTTGTACTATGTGTTGTATTCCGTACGTGGTAATGGATGGTCGACCTGGAGGGTCGGTGGCATGCATGCATGCATTAATTCTCAACAGCACATTGCCCTATGAGCTAAAAGTAGTACTCCCTCCAATCCATAATAAGTGTCTGGTTTTAGTTAAATTTGAACTAAAGTCACGACACTTATTATGGATCGGAGGGAGTAACAAAATATAGGTATTTGAAAAACAATGCACGTGTGGTTCTCATAAAAAAAGAAGTACGGAGCACCAGAAAACCTCAAGTATTTAAGTTCAGTACCGAGTCAAGAAATGCGATTTCCCGCTAGGTTAATGAAATCTGGCCAGGAACCCATGTCCGGAGGACGAGGCAGGGGGGCTGAAGTCGGCGACGCCAGGCGTGGTGAGGCGGCGCGCGGGCCGAGGAGGTGGCTGACACGCACACGGAGTAATCGACCGCCCAGCTCCGGCGCGGGGCGGCCGCGGGGAACGTCGTGGAGACGTAGACGAGGCGGGAGCCGTCCGAGGTGAGGGTCGGGCGGTCGCGGAACGCGGCGGGGTCCGACCAGGGGAGCGGCGTAGGCGGCGAGTCGTCCTCGAGCGCGAGCGCCTCGTTGCGGGAGGTGGGGTGTTTGGGGACGTCGGAGAGGTAGAGATTGTAGGAGCCGTTACGCTCGGAGACGAAGAAGAGCACGTCGGAGGAGGGCACGAAGTTGCCGTTGTAGTTGACGGATACGCCGTCGGTGAGGCTGAGGCGGACCTCGGCTGAGGTGGAGGGGAAGGGGGAGGAGGAGGATAGGGCGAGCTGGTTGAGCGGCAGGGCAAAGATGTCGAAGGCGTAGCGACTGCGGCCGAGCGTGGTGAAGACGATGGTACCGGCGCCGCTGGCGGAGAGCGCGGTCGTGGCAGCTAGCAGGAGGAGGAGGAGGAGGAGGGCGGCGCGGCGGCGAGCCATGACGAATCAGGTGAGGGAATCCACGAGTGTGCTCGTGGTGAGCGTCTGTAAATCTGTACAAATTTACGGTGGAAATTGAATTAAAGCCGTCGAATTTCTACAGTAGAGATTATCCATGAACGGGTGGCTGAGTCGCAGCAGGTCAGTGTCCGGCCATCCAGAAGCGTCGCCGCTGCGCTGTGACGCCGTGAAGACGACGTGCTGTCCTGCCTGCCTGCCCTGCCGTGGGGTGGGCCGTGGGCCGTGCGGCATCATCTGACCCTGACGATAAGGTACCACATTTTCTTTATTTCTGGCGGCGAGAGAGAGACTGAGGATATTTTCACCTGGAGTGAAAACTATCGACGGACCTCAAATGATATATTTTCTGAATAAAAATCGAAAACGGCAGAGGAGAAAAGTTGTGTACCGAGCCGAGGTGAAAGTCAAGCATCCGTTACATTGTTGGAATCTGTACTTGGCCCACAGAGTCCAAAGCCCAAAAAATTCTCACTTGGCCCATTCATACACATGGCTTTAGAGTGTTTTTGTTAACTGATCGCTTTAGAGTTTAGACTAAACTTTAATCCACATTATTAGTTTGGAGAGAGCTGCACTATTTTATAAGGTTAGCTCTTCAACTTGTATGAGCATGAAAATAGGAGAGCCTCTTGTGCATTCCTCCTCATGGCATTCGTGTTTAGTAACTATATTGATTTCACCACCCACGCTTGTGTCTACTCGTCTGAGACCGGTGTCTCGGGTGAGATCACTTCAATTCAAATGCTAAAATTACTAGCTCAGGCAGTCTCCAAGGTTCTGGTTGGAAACAAACTCTACTGGGGATTGAACAACTATAGCATCATGGAGTTCGATTTGGATATGCATAGCTTGGATTTAACTGGGGATGTGCCATATGAAGTGCTCGATAGCTATAGTTGGGAGACTATTATCGTGAAGTAAGAGAATGGAGGTCTTGGTTTTGCCAATGTTGATGGATTCAGCCTTCATTTGTGGTCAAGGGTAGTTAGCAATGAGGGGTGGCATCATGGACACATCACGATATGGGTCCTAGCGTCTACATGATCCATCTCAAGTCCATGAGGATTGAGAAGATGCCTGAGAAGGTGCCAGAGGAAGGGACCCGTGGATACCTATTTCCCCACACAAGTTTCTACGCTCCAGGTACTGTCATTATATCCGATTTCGCATAGTACGCTTCAGTTTTCAAACCATATAATACGTTTTTTTTTGAAACCGCCCTCCAGGCATTTATTCAATAACAGTACGGTACATATCTGATTGTAAAACGTCAATCAGATGAGCAGGAATTACAGAAAAAACACCAAGCCTAGATTCATTAGAGAGGGCCTCCTTTGCACAGCAATGTGCCGCAGAGTTTGCACTTCTCTTCACGAACTCCAGCTTGAACTCCTGCAGGTTTGGGAGGTATCCACGCATCTCCTTGCAGATCATTCCTCCCGGCGATAGATCATCTCTTTTCAACCATAGATTACTAGCGTTCTGACAGTCTGTTTCAACTATCACCCGCTGATAGCCCATCTCAACAGCCAAAGTCATCGCGTCTCTGCACGCGAGGGTCTCAATAATCAACGGATCGGTGATCCCTTCATATTTGGCACTCCTTGCCTGCAAGAAGTTACCATCATGATCACGGGCTACCACCCCCGAGGTAGCACACACCTGTGACGAACTAATTGCCCCGTCAGCATTTATTTTGATCCACCCTTCATCCGGTGCCGACCACTTTGGTTGAACCACTTCCCTGGCAGCAACTGTTGCTGGCACATCCAGTGATCGCACTAACTCTTCTACCAGTCTCATCGAGTTGAGCGGTTGATACTGCACTTTGTCATGTGTATATTTGTTCCTATTGCTCCATATTGCCCACATCACCGTAATAACGATGGCTGCTTTATCCTTTGACAAGAACAAAGGATCAAGCAGATCTTTCGACCATGTTACCGGATGCAGCTTGGGTAGTTTCACCCCAAAGAAGTCCAACGTCTCATCCCAAAAAAGCTTTGCATGATCGCATTGGATCAGAGCATGAAATAAGGACTCCTCTTCACACCCACACATTGGGCATCTAGCGACCTCCATCACATGTCGCCTTTTCAACTCACCAAAAGAAGGTAGCATGTTCTTCACAACACGCCACCAAAAGATACAGATCTTTGGCTGGACTCGAAGTTTCCAAAGAGCCCTCCATGTTGTTTCATTCCCCCCTGAGCTGCCAGCACTGACATCCCCAGCGTCCCTTCCATCTATCAACATCCGATATGCAGATCGGACTGAAAAAATACCTGAGCTTTCCCAAGCCCACGCCCAGCAGTCCTCAAAATTCACCTTAGGGCGCGGCATACTCAAAATTGCAGCAGCGTCTGGTGCCGTGAAAAGATTCCGGACCCGCTGTACATTCCAACTACCCGTGCTTTCATCAATCAAATCAGATACCAATTGCACCGGATCCTCAGAGATCCTCCCCATTGGTTTCATCGTTCTCACGTTTGATATCCAATTGTCATGCCATACTTCAGTTTTCCTTCCATGACCAATGCGCCTAATGAGGCCCTTCTTCAGAACCACCAAGCCTTTCGTGACAGCTCGCCAAGTTGGCGAAGCACCCGACGGGCAAGAGGAGGTGAGAACATTTCCATCCGGGTAATATCGCCCCTGGAGAACCCTTGCACACAAGCTATTTGGTTGATTAAGCAACCTCCATGCTTGTTTTGCCAACATGGCGTCGTTGAACAGCTGCAGATCACGGAATCCGAGGCCACCTCTTGATTTCGGTACTGCCATCTTGTCCCACGATTGCCAATGCATTCCGCGTTTATCCAGTGATCCAGCCCACCAATATTTCGACATTACTGTCGTGACTTTGTGGCACAACCCCTTTGTGAGCTTGAAACAGCTCATAGCGTAGGTTAGTACTCTAGCATTCGGACTGAAGAAGATTGAACTTTTCTGCTTGTTCACTTGCTGTCCCGAACCTAGAGCGTAGGCTTCCAAAATGTCATTTAATCTCATAGCACTCCTTCCATCTGCCTTCATGAAAACAAGGCAGTCATCTGCAAAAAGGAGATGGGATATCCACCGTGCACTCACACTGACCCTCAAGCCACGGTCAACCTAGCCACCATCATAATTCCGCAACATGCATGATAAACCCTCCCCACATAACAGAAAGAGATAGGGAGAGATGGGGTCTCCCTGCCTAATTCCCCTCGACGGACTGAACGAGGGTAGAAGCTCTCCATTCACCTTAACTTGGAAATTTACGGAATTCACACACCTCATCACCAAAGACACCCATTCTTCCTCAAAACCGAGTTGTTGCATCATACTCTGAAGATATGTCCACTCAACTCGGTCATAGGCCTTCATCATATCAAGCTTAACCGCACACCAGCCTTGCTTGCCTTTTTTCTTTCGCATAGAATGGATGCTTTCATAAGCTACTATCACATTATCCGTGATGAGCCTTCCTGGCACGAACGCGCTCTGCTCTTCTGAAATAATCTCATCTAGTATCTCACGCAGACGGTTAGCCAACACTTTTGAACATATTTTATAGATAACATTACACAAAGAAATGGGGCGATATTGTGTAATATTCTTTGGATTTTTTACTTTTGGGATGAGCACAATTACCGTCTTGTTTATCACTTCCGGCATATGTCCGCCCTGAAGAAAACCAATCACCGCAGTGGTAACGTCTTCTTTTATTTCAGGCCAGTGCCGTTGGAAAAAGCCTGCGTTAAAACCATCGGCCCCTGGTGCTTTTGACGGTTTCATGCTGAACAACGCCTTCTCCACTTCTTCGCTCTGGAAAGGCCTACTTAATCTCTCATTCATCAAAGGAGATACCTTCTGTGGGACGTGATGCAGCACTCCCTGAACATCAATGTTCTCCTGTGCCGTGTACAGCTCGGTATAAAACCCCTGCACTTCCTCATGCACATCTTCCTTTCTCTCACACACGGAGCCGTCCGCTCTCTCAATATTTACTATTCTGTTTTGAGTTCGCCGAGATGATGCCCTTGCATGGAAAAATTTGGTGTTCCTATCCCCTGCACGAAGCCAATCCACCCGCGATCGTTGTCTTGCCATCACCTCCTCTATGTTTAGCAATTCATTTAGCTGTCGGGCAAGTTCCTTCTCCCTTTGTGATACTCCTCTGTAAAGTGAAGAAGCCCGCTCCCTTTCAAAATCACGACGGACCTTCTTAATTCGTCTTCGCATATCACCAAATTTCTTTTGTTTCCAGTCTGTTAGCGAACTCTGCATTTGCATGAGTGCATCATTCAGACCCATGAGGCCATTCTGGCCTGATCCTTTGATCCAACTATCGGACACCACTCCATCGTAAGATTCATCACGCTGCCAAGCGTCTTCATACATAAACCTGCTAGGCCCCGCCTCCTGTTCAGCATTAGCCAGCCTCCGAATCTTTGCTGAAACCAAACAGTGGTCCAACTTTGGGGACGAAACGTGTTTTACACTCGTCGCATCATAAAGTTGCATAAAAGCTGGGTCGGCTAGGAACCTGTCCAGCCTAACTTTGACATTCGCGGCCCCCTCACGCCTGTTATCCCATGTAAACGGCACCCCTGAAAAGAACAGATCATTAAAGCCACAGTAATCAACAGCCTCTCTGAACCCACACTAGTAGAAAAAGGGCCATCCGTTTGGAGCATCTATCCCGGCCAAATTACAACCCGGGATAGATGCACCATTGATCCCGGGTCGGTAGGGCGGGGCGCCCGTGGGCATTGCTCCCGGGTCGGGGGGACCTTTGGTCCCGGTTCGTGACACGAACCGGGATCAAAGGGTCCTCACATGCGCGCACATGCTTTTCAGCGCTGCAGGGGACCTTTGGTCCCGGTTCGTGACACGAACCGGGATCAAAGGGTCCTCATATTAGGAATTTTCTCGGTTTCTACCTCATTTCGCCTATTTAAATGACTTTATGCCTATTTTCCGAAAGTAATTCAATTTTGAACTACAAGTGTGTGATAGTTTGCTCTGAAAATTTTACAAAAATCATTTTAAGATACACCAGTAGTAGTTATATCACAGAAACATCGATAGTTTTGAGAAATGCAACCTCTTTGGATGAATAGGCACGACGGGCATTTTGACCTTTTTTCAACAAAATAAAAGAAAGTGAAAAAATACTCAAAAAATGAAATCTTTTGGCATGGAGTCCTTTTATGTGTACTAGTTGCTAGGAATAATGATAAACCTGAGTTTTGACAAAGTTTTCAAAAAACTTCTTCACAAAAAGGTCAATCGCCTATAGACATGTATAAGTTTCGAGTCAAATGACCTAGATATGATCATCCTCGTGCCATAGTTTGTGATAATGTGACCATATTTGAGACTTAGGTGTGTCTTGTTGTGACAAACAATGTTGCAGAAATGAGTTTTTTCAAATTATGTTTATAAATATCATTTTTCATTTTTTAATTGTAAAAAATGTCATTTTTTGTGAAGCAAGTACAACAAATATGATGCAAAATGACACCCATCCAATTATCACACAAAGTAGGCCATATTTTATCGATAATCCAGCAATATTAGGAATTTTCTCGGTTTCTACCTGATTTCGCCTATTTAAATGACTTTATGCCTATTTTCCGAAAGTAATTCAATTTTGAACTACAAGTGTGTGATAGTTTGCTCTGAAATTTTTACAAAAATCATTTTAAGATACACCAGTAGTGGTTATATCACAGAAACATCGATAGTTTTGAGAAATGCAACCTCTTTGGATGAATAGGCACGACGGGCATTTTGACCGTTTTTTCAACAAAATAAAAGAAAGTGAAAAAATACTCAAAAAATGAAATCTTTTGGCATGGAGTCCTTTTATGTGTACTAGTTGCTAGGAATAATGATAAACCTGAGTTTTGACAAAGTTTTCAAAAAACTTCTTCACAAAAAGGTCAATCGCCTATAGACATGTATAAGTTTCGAGTCAAATGACCTAGATATGATCATCCTCGTGCCATAATTTGTGATAATGTGACCATATTTGAGACTTAGGTGTGTCTTGTTGTGACAAACAATGTTGCAGAAATGAGTTTTTTCAAATTATGTTTATAAATATCATTTTTCATTTTTTAATTGTAAAAAATGGCATTTTTTGTGAAGCAAGTACAACAAATATGATGCAAAATGACACCCATCCAATTATCACACAAAGTAGGCCATATTTTATCGATAATCCAGCAATATTAGGAATTTTCTCGGTTTCTACCTCATTTCGCCTATTTAAATGACTTTATGCCTATTTTCCGATAGTAATTCAATTTTGAACTACAAGTGTGTGATAGTTTGCTCTGAAAATTTTACAAAAATCATTTTAAGATACACCAGCAGTGGTTATATCACAGAACCATCGATAGTTTTGAGAAATGCAACCTCTTTGGATGAATAGGCACGACGGGCATTTTGACCGTTTTTCAACAAAATAAAAGAAAGTGAAACAATACTCAAAAAATGAAATCCTTTGGCATGGAGTCCTTTTATGTGTACTAGTTGATAGGAAAAATGATAAACATGAGTTTTGACAAAGTTTTCAAAAAACTTCTTCACACAAAAGTCAATCATCTATAAACATGTATAAAATGACTTTTTTATTAAGCAAGTACCAAAAATATGTTGCAAAAAGTCATATACATGATGAAAAAGATGATATGGATATCATATTCGGATTCCTCTCATTTTTCTAATCGATTTAGATATTTTATTTGTTAAATTTTGATTTACGGATTTAAAGATATGAATTATTCCATATTAAATGTAAAAAGGAGAAAATAAAGTAAAATAAATTTTATTCTTATTTATTCAAATATTATTATTACATAATCATTGTTATTTATTCAAATAAATTTTCAAAATTTAAACAATAAAAAGTGTGACACCATGACCCAGGGGTTAATATGGTTGATAGGATACTAATATCAGTAAGTTCTAACATCTCATTTGACAGGTAATTTGGAAGGAACTCTAAAGTTAAGCGTGCTTGGGCTGGAGCAATTTAATGATGGGTGACCGAATGGGAAGTTTGACCGGGGTAAGTACTTTGACCTGAGATTAAGTGTCTAATATGTAATTAGAGATTATGTGTGTGGCTATTTGGGAAAAAAAAAACAAAATTAGAAATATTAGAGTAAAATTAAAAAATAAATTAATTGGAAAACAAAAATCGAAACCCCTAAAAAATAAATTAGCAGAAAAAAAGCAGAAACCCTTTGGTCCCGGTTCGTGTCGCTCCCCCGCCCTGCGCGCCCAGCCGCGCCCACGTGGAGGCCCATCTATCCCGGGTCGTGGACACCCGGGATAAAAGCCACCCCCCCCTCTAGTCCCGACCCTTTAATCCCGGTTGTAAAACCGGGACCAAAGGCCCTCTGGACCCGGGATTGTTGATGATGTTTCCACTAGTGCCATCCATCTGCCATTCTGCACGTGTGTTTGCTCCGAAATATTCCGAGATGTCTAGAATCTCATTAAAATCCCCGCCACATAACCACATGCGATCACTTTGGCCACGGAGCCACTTGAGCAACTCCCAGCTACTTCCTCGTTCACTTCTCCGAGCCTTGGCATAGAAACCAGTAAACCTCCAACATTTCCTATCTCCTCCAATATTCTGGACATTCACATCTATGTGTTGATCCGAGACGTTATTGAGTGTTACCTCAACCTCCCTTGACCAAACAAAGCCAAACCGCCACTTAAGCCATCACTGCTTACGGGCACACAACCAGTGAAACCTAACTTAGTCTTCAGGTCTGCAACTCTCTTGCCGTCGATCTTCGTCTCGCAAAGAAAGACCAAAGCGGGCGCTTCAAGAACTGCATGCTTCCCTACCATCCACGGGCCTCCCTCCCAGATACGATCACGATCTCTTCTGTTCTCCAGATTTGCCACAAACATATTATCTCCCACGGAACTGAATTTCAGGCCTTTTGGGTTACCCATGCAGGCCGAAGTGCATTTGAGATCGTATCTACGTGGAAAATCCTCCTGTTGAGAACCTTCCCGATCACTGCCCAGACCGGCTCCCCCCTCTCTTCCTCCAGATCATCTATGACCAGCTTCTTGCTCTCTTTCTCCGTCAGCTTCATCCTCTCTAGCAGCGTTTCCACCCTGCATCCCTCCTCCCACCATTGGAGGAACTTTCCATCTTCACTGGGCGCCTCCCAGCCAGGGATACTAAACTAGAAAGGGGATGGCACGTTTTGTTGCGCCCATTGGCGGAGCTACATGTAGCTACCAGGGTGCACAGGCACCCGGATATAATTTTGTTTTGCCTTACAATTAGCATAAAAATTGGTGTGTGCACCCCTCTAGCCCATGATTAGTGCACCGGGTGGCTTAAATATGTCCTTAATCCTCCGTCAACACGATCAGTGCACCCTGATTAGATTTTCTCTAGCTCCGCCGCTCGAGGGTACTATTGCGGATTTGAGGTGATCAGTAGATGAAATGTTGGTCTGAGTAAATATTAGTTGCTCATACATGATCAACTACAAATTCATAACTTTTTCAGGCAAATATTGTAGGTATTAGTCTAGTATCTGTCGTATAAACCATATAATTTAAAAGTAACAAATTTGATTTTGTTAATCTACGAAAGAGGCATGCAAGCCCCACGGCTGGTGCATGGTTGCGGAGGAGCCGTGCGAGGCGGGGGCTAGTCGACGTGTAGCCAGAGACAGAATTTGCATGCGTCACTCGTGCACGTGCTTGTAGGAAAGGAGGAGGCACAGTGAAGAAGGGTAGTAGAGGAGGGACGCTCGGGTGGCTTGCCCGCAGGAGCTACGAAAGTTTGGAAGCTATGATGTAACCGCACGGGAGGAGATCGAGGACAACCTCAAGGTCGAATCCCTATCGTGCCCTCGCAGTGGTGGTGTACTCGCGGCCGAATTGTTAAGAGTTTGACGGAGCTACCAGGTTCGAGGCCAATCGATGGGAGAAGAGGCGGGAGGACGACATGAAACTTACAATTGTCAGTTGGCGTGTCACGCCCCGAGACCCGGCCCGGGAGTGGGCCGGGGTGTTACATTTGGTATCAGAGCCGACCCTCATGGTAACTCGGGCGTGCGCGGGTCAGGGCGCGGACATGTGGACATGTTCCGGCACTGGACGCATGGACGGGTGCCAAGACGGGAAGTTCCTGTACTGGGGGCTGACCGACAAAGCGTCGGTCTTCTAAGGGGGAAGGATGTGAGATCCTGACTCAGGGCTTAATAGGATTGATAGAATACTCATATCAACAAGTTGGAACTTCTTTTCCGTAAGCTCATCTGAAATAAACTCCGAGGTTAAGCGTGCTTGGCCCGGAGTGGCCGACTGGGAACTCGTTCCCGGGTGCGCACGAGTGAGGACAAAGTGCGCAGAAAAGACTAGTGTTGATCTGTGGGGCCGGTCTAGAGATTCTAGAGAGCTGCCAGGGGTGACAGGCTCCGCCCGGGGTGGGCCGGGTGTTACATGGCGTGCCCACATTGCCCTTTTTTATATAACGACAACCCAAGTGTTATTTTTGCAGCACCTGGTATTATTTTTTGGACTGCACAAAATAAATTTGGACAAAATTTACATCAATGACATCTAGCTATTGGAGTAAGGTTTTTGGCCTCAAATTTCCTAAAAATGAATTAGACCCTATAATATGATAGCTATTGGAGATTCTCTAAGAGAGGAGCGGCCGGTAAATTCATGTGCGGAAGTTAGAAAAATCATCACTAAATTTTGTGTCCACCTGGACGGACGGATAATATTACTCTGACCTTAATCCGGTGGACACGAATATTTAGAGCAAGGACCAATGGGATGTTGCCACGTGGCTCAACCTAGGAGCTCAAATTTTAGGGAGCTTAGATATTGTAGTTAACTAGTATATTTGTACATGAGAGAATCAATTTTTCGATGTTCAATTGGGCTACACATTTAGGTCAAAACAGTTAGATTATGTTATGTTATTGCTAGAGTTTTTGCTTGTAGATGTAATCAAGGCAGCACCGTTAATAGGCGATTTTCTTACCAGTAAACCTACACTTGAGGAACAATACATCTATAACTTACAATTGTTCTGCACCTGTTGCCTTTTTGTGGTGTTGGATAATACTATAATCTAACTGACAAGGAACCAACGTGACTAGGAGTCTATCTTTCATTTCTGTCACATAATGCACTCACAATCAATAATTAGCTAGTAGACTGAACTCTTTTATCTTCCAGTTTAAGATACTGGATTCCAGTGTCTGGACTCTGGAGGTTGCCTAGTCAATTTAAGATACTGGAATATTCCAACTCTTTTATCTTAAGAGTCGATCTTACTTAATAAGAAAAATTGGGTTCTTACTTTCTTTGCATACGATGTTGAATTAAAATATTTTTATGTTTCAAAATCACAATTTTAATGTGTGCTTTTGAATATTTTGTTGTTATCTTTTCTCCACATATGAATTTTGCGTCAATTATATTTACATGTGAGGCGAGGAAAGAAATTGAAGGGCCACTGCAAGCACTAAACATTCAACTAGTAAACTAAATATCTGACCGAGATGAAAAAAAAGGTCTGAGTAAAAATGTTAGCTAGAACGACTAAAATGATTACCTTTAGAACAAATTATCATGTCTATGATGAAAATAAAATGCGAGTGCCATGAACCAAATATTTAATTACATTGAAATAATGTTGACTATAATAGACCAAAGGTTCAACTATACTGTAGAAAAAATTAGAAATATCAAAATCATTTCCAAACAAAGAAACATAAAACAACACAAATTGTTCATTAACTAAATTAACATACAAAACTTGATCTTATTACCTGTATAGATTTGAGGTTCATTAACTAAAACACGACCTGTTGTTACTGAAAGAAAAATTCCAACATCGCTTGGATCCGGAATGCCACTCTTTATTATTTGGGTCCATACCATGGGGACATCACATACTAGCTAGAAGAACGCTTCAGCGTTGGGCTAGGTGAGCCGCCCTACGGCGTGCCTTGACAGTGCAGTCCCTTCCATGTTTCTTTCTCGCGCGCTGCTTCCACACACGGGACTCGTGCTCCTCGTCAGGCAGAGAGTCGTCTGACTCAGCGACAACACAAGCAGCAGCATGTCGCTACAAGGCCAAAGAGCCGCATGAATCAGTTCATATGCTAGCCGGCAGGAAGTTAGGTTGGAACTACATGTAATTCAATCAAGGAGCCAAGATCGACCAAACCTTTGTGAGAAATTTCTTTTTCCACCCAACGACGCATCCAGTCCAGCCACCCAACATAGTTTCGTTCGCCGCGGTGTGGCTTGACTACATCCTTTGCGATTTGCGTCAATGCAGCAACAAGCACGTGAGGGACATCCTGATCATGATCAAGGTTTCGGATACCGGTTCAAAAAAAATTCCGGAGGGGGCCGATATTTCCGGGAACCGGGGTTACCGGAAAATACCGGCCGGTAACCGGCCCAATATTTCGGCAAGAATTTAGGATTTAAACTTAAAACATCGATTTTTTTTTAAATTTAAATTTTTCGAGCACAAATTTGTTTCAAATTTGACTAATCCGAGATTTTTCATCCGAGATATGCAAATTCCGGGGGGTCCGAGAAATCCGGTTACCGGCCGGTTACCGCGGAATTCCGGCCGGTAACCGAAACCTTCATGATACTTGACTTGTTGTATAGATTCGAGGTTCTTACACCTGTGGAATGCTGTGTCGGTACACCAACTGGAAGCTGATCCATCCCCACAAATCCCAGAGGTCTGTTTGCAAGCACCATAAACATGTATGAGATGATCGATGCATGACACATTGCTTACATTCATATCGACATGTATGAGATGATCGATGCATGACACATTGCTTACATTCATATCCGTTTCATTTCAAATGAACAATTTTAAACAAATCATTAGCAAACGATATATACATCACCTTGCAATCTTGCAGCGCAAGTCTCTCTAGACTTGAGACGTTCTCCAAGATGTACCTCAACACCTGGCATCTATCTCCAATTTCACATTCTATGAGAGTTAACATCCTGAGGTTATGGAACTCCTCGAAGTATCCAGGTTCCTCCTCCAGCAGTCCCTGCATAAAAGTCGGAATAAAAAAAACTTAATTGGATAGAGAGAGTGATATATGTACAAATTAAGCTGTGATTATGATGAAAGGAAGCCAATCATGACTTGATTGCAACGTACCGTCGTGGTAAAACTCCGGAGTTCCAAGACCTTGGCGTTGCGCATGAATTTCAAGAGACCATGGTATTCGCAGCCAGGTTCATTTGGATCTGTGACGGATGCCACAGCAAGGGACTGCAACTCTTCCTCAACGTCCGGCAGGAAGACGTTGTCTAGGTCCTAGGAAACAAGGGCAGGAACGGCGAGAGTGCGCAGTAACCTCAAGCTGTGGTAGTCGCCGTGGCGCCCCTGGACGTGCAACCTCTTGAGGGAGCTGGAGGCGATGTTGCCTCGGAACTTGTGGTTGCACTGGCAGCCGACGAGGCTCAAGTCTTCGAGGACCGGGCACTCGGATTCGAGTTCCTCCGCGAACTCCTCCGTTAGGGTTAACCCGGAAAGGTGGAGCCTCCTTAGACGGCTCGTGACCGACAGGGCGCCGACGGCGCCGGAGGCATAGTAGAAGCAAAACGGAGGGTCGTCGTAGTGGCGAGGTCCACCGTCACAGGCGACGCGGAGCTCCACGGGATGGCGCGCCACCCCGCGGCGTATCCACCGGTTCAAGTCCCTGCGGAGATCATGGTCGGCGATACGCAGCCTACACACGTCGATGGGACACACGTCATGGAGGATCAGCAGGGCGTCGGCGAAGTCTTCGAAGCTTCTCTGTCCCTTGACCTCCCTGACGAGCCTCTCCTTCGACTCCGCATCGGAAGCCGGCGGCTCCGGTTCGTCGTCGTCCAGGAGGAGGAAGTCCCGCTGGTCGACGTCGAGGCACGGCACGGAGCGCCACAAGTTCCGCCACCGCCGCGACAGCAGGCACGTTTGAACCGCCTGCCGGGAACGGAGGGACGACAGCACGGTGTGGAGCATGCAGTCTGGGAGATCGCTCAGCCGGTCACGGGAGGCGGCGGGCAGCGTCTCCATGGAGACTGGATCAAAACTCACGCTCCGATCCGATCCGATCCGATCGATCGGCCTGGTGCAGTTAGGTTATGTAGCTAGGCATTAGGTTACACTATCTTCCCGGGGCCAACCACCGTACTCATCGATCGATCGGATGTACTTATATGCGTATGTGGTTTCGACTTTCGGCCACTAATTTTCAAAGCTCGTTTCCATGCCCTTTTTTCTTCCTGTTTTTCCTGTGAATACGTGAAATATCTTTTCTGGGATACACATAGAATTTTTGGCAGAACACGTGAACATTTCTTAGGAAACCTAAACATTTTTTTTGCTCTCGATGAATTCTTCACAACGTACGGCCACGCAAAGCGAAAAGTGCAAATGGAGACCGAGCTACATGTAGCTCGGGTTTAAAAAAAAAATCAAAATCAATACTTAAGAGTTTGTCTGCAAGTGTACTTAAGAATTTTCAAAAATCAAGAGGAAAATCTCAGATGTTTATAAATTTGAGATCTACAAGTGTGCCAAATTTCAACTCAAAATTCGCCCTAGTTTAGGCTACACAAAAAAGACAAATGGGGCAAAATTTAGATTTTTGAATCTGCTACCAGTACCAGACTAGCACGACGTTACCTGAATGCCCAAAGTACACTCTCACTGCGGCCCCACATGTCGGGCTCCCTGGGAAGACACTGGCTGGCCAGTGGCCACTCCTCCAGTCCCGCTGGACAAGCTCGAAAATTTCCCCACCAGAAACCCTCGCCGCCTCCGCCCACCATGCCGCCGCCGACGAGTCCGGCACCGGCGCTTCCGGAGGAGATCCTCGAGGAGGTCTTCCTCCGCCTCCCGCGGGATGAGCCCGAGCACCTTGTGCGCGCCTCCCTCGCCAGCAAGCTCTGGCTCGGCCTCCTCTCCGGCTCTCGCTTCCGCGGCCGCTACATCGACTTCCATGGAGCTCCCCCCATGCTCGGCTTCCTTTGTTCATGGCGCTCGAACTCCGGCCAGGAGGTGGAACATAACGTCCCACACTTCTTCCCCACCACGAAATTCCGTGCGCGCATTCCCGACGACGACTGGGGGAAGTGGGGCTACGCTGCGTGGGACTGCCGCCATGGCCGCGTTCTCCTCGGCGATGCGGATTACCAACCCATGCCGCTCGTCGTTTGGGACCCCATGACGGGCTGCCGGAAGGAGATGTACTCGCCCGACCTGGCGGACATCAGCTCTGGGGCAGCGGTGCTCTGCGCCGTGAGCGGCTGTGACCACCGTGCGTGCCACGCAGGCCCCTTCCAGGTTGTCTTCATCGCCCTGGACCAGACTGATGATGAGTGTGTAGCACAGGCGTGTGTGTCCTTGCCGGTGACGGCTGATTGGAGCAAGCCGTGCTCCGATTCTCATTTTGATAAATGGAGCGAGCCGTGCTGTGGTCTTCATCTTGAGTTAGATGCATTCATTGCTGATAAGCCCCCTGTTCTCGTCGAAGAAGCACTTTACTTTATGCTTGCGCATGATGATGATGATCATCGTGTAGGAATTCTCAAGTATGACTTGAGCTCTCATTGCTTATCGTTGATTGATGCGCCGCTTGTGGGATCCGTGATCACCGATACCGCTATCCTCACGGTGATGAAGGATGGCGGTTTGGGGTTTGCACATGTGGACAAGTTAACCCTCCACTTGTGGTCAAGACAGAAGGGTTCCGACGGAGTTGCGTCATGGACTCAGTGTACAGTCATCGATCTAAATAACCTTCTCCCCATTCAAAATCCCAATAGAAGACTTAGAGTGATTGGATCTGTGGAGGGCAGTGATATCATTTTTGTGACCATGGGCCTTGACATCTATGAGATTAATCGCAAGACACTATGGGGGAAGAAGCTACAGAAGAGAGAAAAACTTCGTCGTTTGATTCCGTACATGAGTTTCTACAATCCACAAGGTATATTTGTATCTTTGTATCCTCTTTTTATGACTGGGGAACAACTCTTACGTAATATTCCATATTAGTTAGTGTAACAAACAAAACATTGAATGCCTAATCAGATTGATAGTTAGATTTGAAATGTGCCCGAGCAAACTTTGAGTGCTATATAATTACAATTTGTTATGCTTACTAATTTCTCTCTTTTTTTTGGAATCACACTGAAATTTTACTCTTGCAGAAAGAGTGAGACCCTGTGATGTGACGCATTGACAACGTATGGTTGAGTATGCTTAGGGTAGGAGGCCACTCTCATCCACAAGTAAGATGAGCAACTTGGAGGCGACAAGGATCTCTTGATGAATTATATCACTATTCAGTAGCTGTTTTGGTGCAATGGTGCTTGTTTTCTCGTTTTTTTGTAGGCTTTTGCCACTAAGCTTGATATTTCCCCATGTTGGCACTCGTAAGCGGGTGAATTTGTCATCTTGTAAGGAACCTCTAATTTCTTTGCAACATCAGATATGTGCTCTGTTGTTTCTATCGACAGTACCGTACCTTAGTCTTGCCATTTCTCCCAGCTCTTATCCATTCTTTAAATCCATCTCAAATGATGTACTCCCTCCGATCCATATTAGTGGGCATAGCTTTGTCTAAATTCATATGTATCTAGTTAAGTATTTAGACTAGATACATGTGTATCTAGACAAAGTTGTGCCCACTAATATGGATCGGAGGTAGTACCATTGTTGAGCAGATGATGAAAGTATGTCCAGAGTTAGTGGTTCTGTCGTCCAACAATTGATATAATGATGGTTTCTGCATGCTGGCCTGCTGATGTGTCCTAATTATTCGTGTGGATTTAATTAGTGCTACCTGTCACCCTTAAAAAGATTAGTGCTACCTGTCAAGTGCTGATGGTACTGCAGTTGTTTTTTAGCTAGCAATGTTGCTGAAGAGCATACAATGCAAACTGAATCTTCAGCCATAAGTGTAGGGAACTAGGGGATATTGGGTTGCATGGCTGCTTGAAGATCCGATACAGCTTTTTATTGCTTCAGCAGGTCCACAAAACTATGAGGCACTTGTTGCATATTTTTGGCCTACAATGGACATAATAGTAGATTGCAATGTCCATGTAGTGGGCTGGAGATATTTCATATCTTACTATGCAGTGATCAGCAATTCAACATTGAAGGCAGGTGCCACTGGGCAGCAAGATCAACTGCCAGGGAGCAACAATGTTGATGATTGCCCCCCTCAGGGAGCTACTCATTAAAACTGACTTGAGCATTGCAGGTTTAAGTTTTTGTTGCAGATGCCTCCTGGAAGAACCCCTCTCTGCAACCTGCTACACTCACTGCAATATACATTTGCAGGGAACGGGATGATCAGGGATCAAACATCATGATCATGGCAACATGTGCTGATGTCAGCTCTCCTCTTAATGCAGAAGTGAAAGCTCTTCACTTTTCAACAGAGGTTGCAAAATTAATCCAGATTCAGCATGCCACGCTCCTAAAAGATAATTAAACATTAGCTAAAGCTGCAGCTTCATGTGACTTACGTTCCAATCCAAGGCACTGCAAAATTCGAGCATGTACCGCAGATTTCTGGATTGAGGATATATTGCATCTCTAGAGTTTTGAATTGTGTGGCACATAATTGAGAAAATTCCTTATATGACACTCTTAAAATCTTGTTCCTTATTTGACAGACACCGGTGAAAATTTTCTTTCCTATATGGCCTCTCCTCAAATTTTCTTTCCCTATATGACACTCTAGTGCATTTTGTTCACCAAAGAGGCATGAAAAGACCTTTTTACCCTTGGTGCATAACGTGACCAAAATTTCTGTACGGTATCTCGAACTCCTAATCTATCTCTAATACTCACTCCGTCCCAAAATAAGTGTCTCAAAGTTGTCCAAAAGTGAATGTATCTATACTTGTTTCATGTCTAGATACATCTATTTTTTGACAAATCTAAGACAGTTATTTTGGGACGGAGGGAGTACTAGTCTATCTCTAACTCCTAGTCTATATCTAACTCATATGAGTACACATGTTCTTACAGTCATCACCGATTGGTTGTTGCGCTGAGTCGCTTGCCGGTTATAAATACTCATGTACGATACCCTGTAAAGTACCACCGTGAAATCAATCAAGCAAAAGGCACGACAATGCGTGCGTACGTGTTATCCTTGGTAGCAATCGATCAGTTGCTAGCTAGCCTAGCTACGCGTCGGAAGGACGCGTCGGAAGGACACGAATGAATCGTGGCGCCTCGCCGGACGCTCGTCGTCGTCGTGCCAAAAAGTAGTGCGTGGGGCTGGGCTAGATGGACAATTCTGACAAGATGGGAAATAAACAGGATTGCACTTCAGTCATAAGTGATTGCCGAGCTAGCAAAGAAAGCTTATAGATGAAATACGTTATGTCAAATACCCAATGGTAATTTTGGCCACCATACTGACAAGCTATGCAGGTTCATCATGTTTAGCTGTACCTACCAAATATATAACATTCAATTATGAGTGAAATGCACCGGAGGTCATCAAGTTGCACGAAAATGAAGGATTGGTCACCAACTTGAAAAAGCTCAAAACGGGGTCACGAAGTTGTGGCTTAGCGTCTTTTGGTCATTCCGTACTGACATCAACTTGGAAATTCAATATCTAGAGATTTACAAATCCAAATAAATCAAATCCAAATGTTCTGGAAAGCTTATGAAATTGTTTAACCAACCCAAGTGGTTTCATTTCATTTAGATAAATAATAAAAATGCATTATTAAAAATACCACAGAAGGTTTAAAATATAAACTTGTTTTTTTCTGATACTCTGTTAAGCCAAATAATTCCAAACCAATTTTGTTAGCTTGGTACTGTGATATATTAGCTTCCCTAATTTTGGTAGAATTAATTATGCAATGATAATTGTTTAGCATAAAGTGGAAGTTAGAACACCCTTCTGCACTAAAACAATTATAGATGTTTATTGGTTAACCCAAGTGAATTAGGACCAATTTTGTTAGATCACATTTGGTCATGGTTAGTCACCCCTAAAAGGATTTAATTTTTGGATCGACAGAACTTGATTTGTAGCTAAAACTTGATTATTAAGCTACTGGATTAAAACAATTATGTAGTGAGTTTGGTAACTCCAATTAATCCAAATCAAATTGTGTTGTCTTCTACACATCGGTAGCTATCTGTAGAATTTTAGTTTGTATTTTTGTGACAAACAGAACTTGAGATATGCAATTAAACAGAACTTGATATAAATAAATAATGGTTGAATGACCAAAAGACGCTAAGCCACAACTTCGTGACCCCGTTTTGAGCTTTTTCAAGTTGGTGACCAATCCTTCATTTTCGTGCAACTTGATGACCTCCGGTGCGTTTCACTCTTCAATTATTGTCCTGTATAGAATTTTGAACACATTATGCATCAGGGGTAAAAAGGTCTTTTCATGCCTCTTTGGTGAACAAAATGCACTAGAGTGTCATATAGGGAAAGAAATTTTTGGGAGAGGCCATATAGGGAAGAAAAACTTCACCGGTGTCAAATAAGGAACATGATTTTAAGGGAGTGTCATATAAGGAATTTTCTCCACATAATTTTGCTTGAGACTCTTTGAAAATGTCGTCTATTTTATACCCCTCTGCTTACTGTACTAGTTCAATTCAGCTCACAGGGTATGCAATGCCCAATGTTGCTCAGACTGATCAAGTTCACAGGGACTTTGAAGTCCTAGATGTAAAATGTGTTTCAATTGCAAAATGGCGCCCTAGGGCGGCTCCTTCTATTTAAATACTAAATAGATAATGTTTGGTCCGAGATTGCAAGGGTGATTTAAATACTAAATAAATAATGTTTGGTCCGAGATTGCAAGGGTGCGGTTCATTGCTACAACTAACCTCTGTTCCACTGATGCTTGTTAAAGTCTAAAGCTGTACCTAGCGAAAAAATGGAGACTTCCTCCTCAATTCATTATCAGAGAGAGATGTTCCACAATCTTGAGGCTAGGGCAGCGGTACAAGTAACCTGCTCAAACTTTTCTCATACTCGCCTTTGTAGTATTCTGTAGAGGCTCTGAGATATGTGCCTCCACCTCCGTGTAACTGGCTCACAAGCCTGAAGATCTGTATCTTGCAACGTCTTGATGAATAAAACTGCTCATCTTGCCTCATCGCTGTGATTGCTTGTTTCGCCACACATTCAATTTTATAACGGTGTGTACATTATCGCGCCTCCATATATTTATACAAATATAGTTTAGATCGGGTTTGGGATATTTATCTTTCACATTTGTATGAAGTTGTCGCTATCCAAATTTTTGATCGGATGGACAAAAAAATGCCCATAAAAGGCGAGGGATCAATCTTAGATTATGAAAACACTCCATGGAACAAAACAGTTTCACCAAAAACAATACTACCTCCGTTCCAATGAATAAGGTCTATATTATTTTTAAAAAGTCAAACTATGTTAAGTTTGACCAAGTTTTTTTAAATAAATTATGAACATTTACAATACCAAATAACCATCCTAAGATATACATGAAATATATTTTTCACATGATATCCATATAATATTATAGTTGTTAATAGTTTTTTGTAAAAGTTTGATCAAAGTTTACTTACCTTGACTTTTCCAAAAAGATATAAGTCTTATTCATTGGAACGGAGGAGTATTTGATACCAAATGCCTGGGTGCCCTGTTCCACCCGCCACTACTTTGACCCCACCTACAAGCTGTTTTCCAGCAGCATCATCTACAAACCAGATGACGAGGGGTTAACTCATCAAATCCCATGGTTAAGGACCTTGGGTTGAGATTATGGGGGAGAGAACGTGGTAGACCTGGCAGTATCGTCGGCTGACAAGCAAAGGCAAGGTTTTACCCAGGTTCAGGCCTCCGGAGAGTAACACCCTACTTCCTGCTTGTCTGGTATTGATTTGAGAGTATATGCGAGTTACAAGGGAATCCCGGCGAGATGCTGATCTCGCTAGGGTTTCGGTGGTTCTGGTATTGCGTGTCCTGGATCGGCGGCCCTCCCAACCTTTATATAATAGGCTGGGTCTTGGGAGTTCGCAACCGACCCAGATTACATGTAAGGAAAGTCTAAACCGGCTATTGCTTCGCCTAACTTGGAGGATACTCCATCTTCTTAGGCCTTCTTTCTTGGGCTTCATGTAGGCTCTTGATAGTTGGGCCTAGTCGATACGTGCACCAGGTACCCTCATGGTAGGGTACCCGATAGGTATATCCCTGTCAATAGATCTACTTTATCTCCTTTCTCCAACAAGCTCTCTCGGTCGACGTGTCATCTCGCTTATCTCTTCTCGTGTGTAAGGTTACTATATGGATTGGATGATGTAAATAAATGAAATTGTGAGATTTGGGCCGATGTGATCTCTAAATAAATGAAATTGTGAGATTTGGGCGGATGTGATCACTAAATGATGTGTTTTCCGTCCGAAGATGATGTGACATGAAAATGAGTTGCCAATGTGTTGCCGAAACATTGATTCATTTCCGTTTCGGCAAAAACTTTGGTAAAATTCTCGGTCCCATTTGTAGGGAGGTTATGCCAAAATTTTGCATGACAACAACAACCGAGATGGTTATTCTAACTACTTATTTTGCTTGTATGTACCGTGCAGGCGATAATGGTCATCATGATGAGCAAAAGGAAAGTGGCCAGATATATGAAACACGCGACGGACGACATGTCTAAAAATGGGGAGGAGGAGATAAGATGTCCGTGTCGACAATGCAAGCTAAGGACCTTGCACAACCCCTATTCCGGCACAGTGTGGGATCACCTACTCATGCGTGGTTTCATGGATGGCTCCCCTTGGATAAATGATGAAGATGATCATGTGGAGGTCCATGGGGCGCCGACGGCAGGAAATGAGGATGAAGGGCAGCATGACACGATGATGGAGAATAACGACGAGGGGGGAGAAGACGAAGAGCCTTCCGCACATGATGATGTAGAATTGGTTGAAGAACATGTAGAAGACGCGGACACGTGGACGCCGCTAACTTCGGTCTTGCGGGACCCTCATTTGCAAGAACTGCTTCTCAAGCCGACGAGTAACGACAGAGCTGCTGCTAGAGAGAAATCTAAGCTGGGGCAACTTGAGATAGATTCAAATACTCCGTTGTATCCAGGTTGCAGGCCGGAGGACTACCGCTTGAAAGTAGCTCTCGATGTTCTGCAGATGAAGGTAAGACACCATTGGACCGACGCTAGCGTCGACGATAGTCTTCAATACTGGAACAATGTCCTTCCCGAGAAGAACACGTGTCCTAAGAGTCTAAACGAGGCCAAGAAAGTCGCGTGCCCTCTTGATTTACCGCACGAAAGATACCACGTATGCATCAATGATTGCTACATTTATCGGAAAGAGGACGCGGACAAGACCACATGTCCAGTGTGCAACGCTGCTCGATACAAGAAAGGGAGGAAAGCTCCTCGAAAAGTTGTGTGGTACTTTCCGCTCATTCTCCGTCTGCAGAGGAATTTCCATGACCGCAAGGAAGCAAAGCTCATGCGCTGGCACGCGGATAGAAAGAAGCAATGCTAAAGGATCCAACTTAGTAGCACTACAACACATTGATATGGTTGACGATTATTTGACAGAGCACCAAAACACAATTAGGAAGAAGTATAGTGCTAAGGGCAAGACGAGGACGGAGGGAGAAATAATCAGAGAGCACAACTCCTCTTTTGCGGGTTGGTTCAAAGACCGACTTAAGGCTAATCCGCCGCCAATGATCTATACAGACGACATACTCTTATACGCCTTGGCACATGGACCCGCGACCAACCTCGCGATGTTTCAAGCATATGATATCAACGGGTTCACATTCTACACGGAGCAGAAGGACAAAAACTTTGATTAACAAAAAACTCAGGGGTAACGATGGAATCCTACACCGGTGACGTAAAGACAAGATACTACGGAAGGATCGAGGAGATCTGGGAGCTAAGCTACTCTAGAGAGAAGGTGCCGATGTTTCGTGTCAGATGGGCTAAGAACGTCACCCCCGAAGACCGATATTTCATCACCATGTCCATACCCTCAGCCAAATCTAGCGCCAACGTCACTGCACAAAATGAGCCATGGGTATTGGCTAAGCACTGCACACAATGCTTCTTCATAACCGACCCGTCTGATGCATGTAAAATGCATACATGAACTTTGCATTATTTTACTTATATTTCAATCATATTTGCATCATATAAGGGTTATATCATTGTTTTATAATGATTTTGGGAATATTTCACAGTCTCCCTATTTTTCTGGAATTAACCCTGCGCAGGCAGAAAACCCTATTTTCCATGTTTTGATGTTTCAGGGACCCAAACGACGTCCAAATGACCTGAAAATTTACGAGCATCAACATTTGGAAGGAAAAAGACTTTGGAGCGAAGGAAGCAAACAAGCGGAGGCCCGAGGCCCAAAAGGGGGTGGCCCACGCGGCCACAGTACCTGGCCGCGTGGGGCCCACCATCTGGAGCCTCGGAGCTCCATTGCCGTCGATCTTTTCTCCACCGACTTCGTCTTGACCTAAAACCGACTATAAAAATAGTCCCCGAGACCCTTCGGAAAGGAGGCGGCGGAGAAACACAAAACCAAGAAACAGAGACAGAAGGCTGCCGCCGGAGAAGATCGGAGGAGGGAAAACGCCGCCGGAATCACCTCCGGAAGGCTCCTCCATCCCCCCTCCGGAAGTCTCCATCAACACCACCGTCAAGACCAGCACCATCTCCATCACCATCTTCGTGATCCACTTCATCCCCCTCATAGTTTGAGATTGTTCGAACCCTAGCTATTGTCTAAGTACTATTCTACATGTTTGTGAATTGCTACTTGTCATTGTTTTGTGGGAGATTATATTTTCAGATTGTGTTGTATCAATTACACCATTGAATCATATCATGTCTTCGCGTTGTGAGTAGTTCTCTCATGTTCCTGGGGGCATAGGATGGATTGGCAATGATTTCTACTTAACATGTATTGAGTATTTGGTCAAGTTTTTATCTTTTATGATTGTCTTGATGTACAATGTATGAAGTGCACCATACATTGAGTAATGCATGAAGGTGTTTCACACTAGTGTAATGATTGAGGGAGACTTGGGAGGACACGTAAACCCTGACCGAGTCATGAAGTTACATTAGGAGGGGATTTATATCGGGGACCTTAGAGTGTAATGCTATGGTGGGACTTTTTGTCTTAATAACTCTTGTGCAGTCATTTACTTGGCCATGATGATCCATCATAAGGGGTTTAGTTTATTTATTTAGCTACACCTAATTATGGCTCCGTCCAAAGAAGATTAAAACTTGACAAAATGTTTACCTTGTTGTTCTAGAAATATTTTTGCCATGAAATCCATGTAGCCCTTGGGAACGTTTTCCACGCATAAGAAACACACACTCAAGCTTGTCCTCTTGCTGCATAGGGGATTGGGCTTTCTCTCTCTTTGAGAGCTTTCACTCATCATATTTTATTTTCAGCTTTGCATTCTCTACACCAAAAACCCAAAAACACTTGCATCATTTTAGTTTGTCTAGTGCATAGATAATAAGAGAAGTGACACTCTTATTTGAGAGGATAAATACTTATACCTTCTACTCCTCGTGGGATCGATACTAATACTTACACAGAAGACTTCAACGATCCCCTGCACTTGGGAGTCATCAAGACAGTTTTCTGGCGCCGTTGCCGGGGAGTGTAGCGCTTAAGTTTTTATTCTTGTTTGCACTAGATATTTATTTTCAGTTTTGCATTTAGTTTAGTTTTACTTACATCCATATATCAAAAACACAAAAAAATTAGAAAATGGAAAATACCAAAAAAACTGTTCCTGAGATAATGAATCTTTACTATGAATATATGAAAGCTTCTAAAATTGATGAGGAATTTAGAGAGTCAAGTGAACGGAAAAGACTAAAAGATTTCATGGAAAGTTTAAATTATATTGCTGGAGAGTGGCTTTTATTCCATAATAATACAACTTGTTGCTTTAAACAGAGAAAAAGACACTTTGGATTTCAATGTAAGTTCCATGAAGAACATGTCATAGCATCTTACAATACTAATGATTACACTCATTTAGAGATGGAACAAGTAGAGGAATTTGTTACTTATTATGCATCTAATGAATTGCACACCTTTGCTAATGAAAATAAAACTTGCCCTAGAGTTAAGAGATTTGAAGGAAAGGTCACTTCTATTCTTGAATATTGCATAGCCCAGTTCTCTCAAAATATTTATGCTGTTGATATTATGAGAGGGGCAAGGTTCCCCAAGAAAGTACTGATGTTTTGCAGGAAGAAGATGATGAAAACATAAGCTTGGAAGAGGAAGAATGTGAAGAAGTGGATAAAAACCTAAGCTTGGGGATGCCCATGCAATCTCAAGAGGATGATGGAAATGATGAACAGCTAGAGAATGAAGAGTTGGATCTCCCAACTTCACCATCAACAAATGATAGTAACACTCAAACTCAAAAATCTTTTGTTATTTATGAGAATCCATGTTATGATGAGTGTGAAACTGAAAATGCTATGGTCCTATATGATAACCCATGCTATTATGATGAAACTAATAATACTCCTTTACTTTTTAATAATGCTACTAGTGAAGTTATGGATAATAATGAGGAGTGTTGCTTAAATATGCTATATGATAATGCTTTAGATGATGGTCCTATGCTTATTGATAATCCTCCATGTTTAGTTGTTACTAATTTATGCGAGGATAAAAATGACATACTTGCTGTTTGTGATAGTGCTCTTACTCATGAGAGTCCTACTTTGTTCTTGAACTCTCCTACTTACACCATAGAGGAGAAATTTGCTTATGTTGAGAAATACTTATGTGGTTTGCAATTATCTTTAGTTCCAAATCTTTGTTGCAATCATGATAGTAAACTTGATATTGATCTTATTAACTATTTTGAAAGAGGGAAGCATGCTAATGAATTCCATAATAAATTTAATGATCCTCTTTATGTGCCTAAATTATCTAAGTTGAATGATTCTGTGGTTATATGGTTGAATTTATTTCTACTACTTGCAACTATTATGAAAGAGGAGGTGATAAGAACCCTCTTTATGTTACTAATAATTATATGCTGCAAGTAAATATTGTTAATATGCATTGGAAACTTCATTCATATACAAAATGCCAATGCATAGAAAGAAAGTTAGACTTCGTTGTTATTACTTTTGTGTTTTGTTTTTCTCTCAACTAGGGTTCAACTTGACTATTATTTTGATTGGTTTGAGAACACCATGGGATCCTGGTATTATGCATGAACACTTCCAAGGAAGAGGGACACATCAAAGTTCAAGCTCCCTCATGAGCTTCGTCTTCATAAACAAGTAAGAAGCCTAGCTATATGGCTATAAAGAAAGCGCTTTACGGGAGGCAACCCGTTGTTTTTATTTGTGATTTTCTTTGTGTCCTCTTGCTGTAACAAGAGACTAGGTTTTAGTTTAGTTTTGGAATTTTTAATAAAGTGCCAAGTTTTACCCATTTTGGTTTGAAAAGTTGCTTATAGCGTTCGGAGATTTATTCCTGCACGAATCTGTGCACGGTATGATTTTTAATTCTATTCTGTAACTCCGAATGAGCTCATATTTGAACTGTAGTTGCAACTTTTCATCCTCTGTATGCATGAATTTTTTCGGAATTTTTAGACAAATTTGGTAGGGTAAAAAATACGTTTTGCTGCTGCTGTTTTTCTGGACAGATTCTGTCCCATTTTGTTTGATGCATGCTTTGAACTTTTAACTTGAATCTTTTTGATCCAATTGAGTTTATGAGTAGGCATACAACATTATACACTTTCTGGACATTCATATGAATTTTTGTTCAAGGATTATATGCAGCAAGAAATCTATTTGTTTATCACTACTAATGCACCCCACAGAAAAGAAATGGGAGAAACGGTGTTTTGAAGTTTTTTCACAGGGATTAGAGGAGATGCACCAAGAGCTATCCAAGGATGGTGAAGACCATAAGCTTGGGGATGTGAAGACAACCCCACTGGACCTACACACTCTCGGTTTGCACACGTCTAACTTCTGTTTTTCGATCGAAACACTTTATCGCATAAACTTGGAGCGTCTTTTTGTTTGTTTTGGTTTGATTTTTATTTTGAGACCACCACACTATCATTTATATATGAGAGAGCTACTGGAAATTTGGGTTGAAATATGTTGGATGCTATTATAAGATTGGGAAAAGGGATGTTTGAGTTGATTTTAAAAGATACATATAGTTGCATGATTCATGAGCTTGTTAATGAGTAATAATTTGCAAATTTTTATCAAGAGCTATCTTTTATTCATGTTTTGATGCTGAATGTTATTTACTTGTTTAACATGGATTAGTTAGTTCTATGGACACTCATGCATGCATTTAGATGGTCAACTTTCTCCCTCTTGCTAGCCCAAAAATTCCAACAAGTAAAAACTTGTTTCCAACACCTTCAACCAAAGTTTTTCCAGTGAGTCCACCATATCTACCTATTAGCTTTATGCTATTCCGAGTATGTTTATCATGTTATTTTGTATTCTATACCTCTGAATTAAAATGCTTATGTTGTTGATTGTTATGGGAAAAGTTGGTTATATAGCTCTCACGAACTTGATGCACACTTTACTTTTATTGCATAATAAACATGACCCATTGTGATTAAAATTATGATGTTATGAGCTTGACAAATGTCTTTGGTTGAGAGTTAGCCAAATGTGCTGTCACATGGCAAGCTTTCAACATTGCACTTCATTTCATTTAGTTGATGTCATGTACTTTTGTTTATGGATGCTTACCATGGGTGAAATAAATGAGGAAATGAAGTAGGTTTAAATGAGTTTGTATAAATGGTTAGAGAGACGCCTGGGCCGCTAATCTAAGCCATGCATCATTCATGGTGGAAATTTACTTACATGCTATGGTGAACCTTCTGTGATACACCTTACAATAAAAAGCTATCCAATGGTAAATAAAAAGGGTGTTGAGATTGTTCATTATGTTTGTTTGTCTTGTCATTTTGATATGGGCTTGTTCCATATCCTGGGACAAGAGGTACCCCAGTTGACGCTCTTGATGATACTATTTTACTTACAATGATATTTAAATTGAACTTGCTTTGTTTCCGAGTTGAGTAACACATGGAGTAGGTACTCGTATTCAAGGGGCATGAGACTTTCAACCTTACTTTGTCAAGCACACTACTCATATTTGCTTTCACTTTAAACTTAATCATTCAAGATGCTATGATAGGGGCAATGAGAGCTTGACACCAAGGATTACCACATTACAATCATTAACTTAAGTAGAGATTTGAAGTTAGATGAAACTTATTCATGTTTTACCTCTACTCATATATATATCTTTCCAAAGTGTCCACCTTTTATATTCAGATTTTCATCTACACTCTATGACCATTGTAGGATGTTCTTACTTATCATTATGCATACTTGTGGTCCATAGTACTTTTTCTTTATGTTACACTTTGTGAATTATCATTGAACATCCTTGCATTGAATATTGATATCACTTCATAAACTATCTTGCATATTGCTACTCTTTTAAGAATGAACATTTGACTCTATGTAGCAATAGTAATCATCTTTGATATCCATTGATAGTATTAAATTGCAAAGTCCATGTTAGTTTTATCACCTTCATACTCGAGGACGAGCATGGTTAAGCTTGGGGATGTTGATGCATGTAAAATGCATACATGAACTTTGCATTATTTTACTTATATTCAATCATATTTGCATCATATAAGGGTTATATCATGTTTTATAATGATTTTGGAATATTTCACAGTTTCCCTATTTTTCTGGAATTAACCCTGCGCAGGCAGAAAACCCTATTTTCATGTTTTGATGTTTCAGGGACCCAAACGACGTCCAAATGACCTGAAAATTTACGAGTATCAATATTTGGAAGGAAGAAGACTTTGGAGCGAAGGAAGCAAACAAGCGGAGGCCCGAGGCCCAAAAGGGGGTGGCCCACGCGGCCACAGTACCTGGCCGCGTGGGGCCCACCATCTGGAGCCTCGGAGCTCCGTTGCCATCGATCTTTTCTCCACCGACTTCGTCTTGACCTAAAACCGACTATAAAAATAGTCCCCGAGTCCCTTCGGAAAGGAGGCAGCGGAGAAACACAAAACCAAGAAACAGAGACAGAAGGCTGCCGCCGGAGAAGATCGGAGGGGGGGAAACGCCGCCGGAATCACCTCCGGAAGGCTCCTCCATCCCCCCCTCCGGAAGTCTCCATCAACACCACCGTCAAGACCAGCACCATCTCCATCACCATCTTCGTGATCCACTTCATCCCCCTCATAGTTTGAGATTGTTCGAACCCTAGCTATTGTCTAAGTACTATTCTACATGTTTGTGAATTGCTACTTGTCATTGTTTTGTGGGGAGATAATATTTTCAGATTGTGTTGCATCACTTACACCATTGAATCATATCATGTCTTCGCGTTGTGAGTAGTTCTCTCATGTTCCTGGGGGCATAGGATGGATTGGCAATGATTTCTACTTAACATGTATTGAGTATTTGGTCAAGTTTTTATCTTTTATGATTGTCTTGATGTACAATGTATGAAGTGCACCATACATTGAGTAATGCATGAAGGTGCTATCACACTAGTGTAATGAATTGAGGGAGACTTGGGAGGACACGTAAACCCATGACCGAGTCATGAAGTTACATTAGGAGGGGATTTATATCGGGGACGTTAGAGTGTAATGCTATGGTGGGACTTTTTTTGTCTTAATAACTCTTGTGCAGTCATTTACTTGGCCATGAGATCCATCATAAGGGGTTTAGTTTATTTATTTAGCTACACCTAATTATGGCTCCGTCCAAAGAAGATTAAAACTTGACAAAATGTTTACCTTGTTGTTCTAGAAGTATTTATGTCATGAATCCATGTAGCCCTTGGGAACGTTTTCCACGCATAAGAAACACACACTCAAGCTTGTCCTCTTGCTGCATAGAGGATTGGGCTTTCTCTCTCTTTGAGAGCTTTCATTCATCATATTTTATTTTATTGCAAACTCTAAACCAAAAACCCAAAAACACTTGCATCATTTTAGTTTGTCTAGTGCATAGATAATAAGAGAAGTGACACTCTTATTTGAGAGGATAAATACTTATACCTTCTACTCCTCGTGGGATTGATAGTAATACTTACACATTGAAGATTTCAACGATCCCCTATACTTGTGGGTATCACCGTCCAGGCCTAGCCGTGTTGTAGTGAGGAGAGGCAAAAGGAGCATCGCCGGAATGGATGGAGTCACCAACGAGGACGACTTCGACAAGTACGACGACCCAAATATAGAAGATGACGACGATGATAAGGAAATATACACAACAAGAAGAAGCAGGACCACGCTACCAGCCAAGTCAACAGGTCCGCCGTTCAAAAGAAGAAGTCACAATGCCGGGCTAAATTTTTCAACATCGACCAAAAAAGGAAAGAAGATTGACAAACGCTGACGATTGTAGAACTTATTATTTTGTATCTTTCATTTGTATAACTACGCACTTATTGCGATCAACTCATGAAGCACACTTCTTATTTGTATCGATCTAATTTGTATAACATATGTCTCTACGCACGATGCCATGCATGTGTACAATTTTTGAAAATCTTCAAATATTTTCAAGTATGAGAACAATATTTTCGAATATATGTGAACAATTGTGCAATTTAAATATATGTCTGGTTTTGAAAAGTTTGAAAAACAGGGTATGTTTTCGAAAATATTGAAAACGCTCCCAGGTTACCTGTGGCGCACGGGTAGCGTACCTGTGGCGCACGAGCCCGTGTGCCACAGATAGGTTACCTGTGGCGCACAGGCGGGCCCACATGTAAGTGGCCCTAAAATTACCTGTGGCGCATAGGCCTGTGCGCCACAGGTAAGTTTAGGGCCATTTACATGTGGGCCCGCACGCCCGCCTCTCTCCCAAATTCCCCAATTCGCGCATCTCTCCCAAATTCCCCAACTCCCGCCCCCAGAGCCGCTCGGACCCGCCGCCGCCGACGACCTCCAGGCCGTGGCGCCCGTCCGCCGCTGCCGCCGACCTCCACGCGCTCGGCCCCTCTCCCTCCCCTCCACGCGCTCCATGCGCTCGGCCACGCTGTGCTCGGACCCGCGCGTCCACCTCGACGCCGGCGACGCCGAGCACCTCCACACCGCCGTCGACGACCTCCCTTCCCTCCCCTCCCCGAGGTACTGCCCCTCTCCCTCCCCTACCGAGAGGCCTGCACCCTAGGTGTTTGCTCAAATGTCCATGTGATTTTTCTTGCTTTATTTTGCTGCTAGGTGCTGCTAGTTGCTGCTAGTGCTGCTAATTGCTGCTAGTGCTGCTTGGAAAATTTTAGTATATGAGAAATTTTGGACACCAAAAAATTTCAGAAATTTTGCTAAGTTAAATATGGTCACTGTTTAAACATGCCTACAAAAATGACTTGAATTAAGGTGCTAGAAGTATTCAAAAAATTATTTCTGTGATTATTCATGAAGTACTATCTTAGTACAAGAGATCCATGAGGGTAAATTTCAAATAGGATCAAGATTTGATGCTTTAGAAATGCTCCAAAGTTGGTACTTTTTAACAGAAATGGAGATATATATGGATGTGGATGTGTGTTTTCTTATTACTTGTGTTCTAGTGAGTTGCTGAAATTTGCCGAAATGTTGATTCATTTCTGTTTCGGCAAATTTGTCGCACTTCATAGCTACATTTTTAGCAAAGGTCATGCCGGATTTTTTCATTTTTTTTTGTTACTAATACCGTGCTATTTACTAATTAGTGCGAACATGGCGAACAACAAGGAGGCCGGCAGTTCTGGTGCTCATGCCCATGCCGAAGAAGAAGACTTAGAGAACCACTACCTGCAATATTTATGTACGACGACACCGCCGGTTCAGGGCGGTGATGGAGCGTCGAGGACCCATGAGGGCGACGAGGAGACGGGGGATGATGAATATGAGGGCAGCGAGGAGACGTCGGATGAGGGCAACGACACCACTGACATGAGCGCCGGCACAGATAGTAGCGCCGCCAAGCGTCAGCGGAAGGATAGGTGCCAAAACACGGTGGGCACCGCCCGAGAAGTATTCACAGTAGTGGACCCCGTCAGTGGTACGCCTGTAGAGCCTGAGGAATATAGGAAGGGGTACGGCAACACCTGTGCCGCCATCACTCGAGAAATCTGCTCGATCAACGACGGTCACCTAAGGCACAAACTCAAAGAGCCTATGGAAAGGCTCCTCATTCAGAGGCTCCACTCGCGATACAAGTTCTCGGAGCCGTACGATAACCAAGATATCAAGAAGAACAAAGTAAACACTGCCGCCCTCAGCAAGATCAGCAAAGGCTTGGGCTCTTGGAAAGGTAGGGTGAGGAAGATGCTTGATGTGGGTGACAGTTTCGATGAAATTCGTGCCTGCTATCCCCAAATTTCGGTGCCGGACTTGACTACTTTCAAGGAAAACGAGGACAAAGAAGAAAAGAAGGCCAAACGGAAGTGGGGGAAGGAAATGCGGGAAAAGAACATAGGTGACCACACTCTCAGAACCCGTGGTTATGCCGGAAAGCAGCCCATTTGGGACAAGGAGGGCACCCAGCATACAACTAAGAACCCCTGGGACAAGTTCACGGACCCGTTGGCACGCAGAGCGATCAGGGCCCGGTACCACGAAGACAAGAAAACCAGGGAGCTAAAAACGGGACAGAAGGTCAATGTCCTTGAGGCAAAGATTCTGGTAAGGAATTTACCAGTTTAAAATGCTTCTAATCAAGTCGATTAAATTATATAGCACTCACGTCATTTCTAAATGGTTCACATTCCTTCTCCAGGAAGAAGAAAAAGCGGAATCTACTCAAACCTCCTCCCAGGGTTCGAAGAAGCTCCCGTGGGACACTGCTTTTGTCAGGGCGTACAACCGGGTAAAGGATAGGCCGGCGACAGAACAGCCGCATCGTGGCCGTGTGGTCGGCGCCGGTAAGCATCACCACCACTCTTATTATTATCCTACTGAGGCCAAGGAGGTGCGAAAGGAGAGGAAGAGGTTCGAGAAGATGGATTTAAAGGCAGTGGTAGATAAGGAGGTGCAATCAACCGTGCCCGGGTTAGTCCAACAGACGATCAATGCCATCCTTCCTGGCCTGGCGCAGTCGCTCAAGAAGTGGATGGATGAAGGGCAACAAGGGCCGTTTACCATGGCCAACTTTGGCGGAAGCAACTCCATCAACCTGGCGCCTATGATGAATGTTCCAGCCGCCAACCCTACTTGTGGTAGGGAGAATGCGACACCGGCCGCCAACCCTACTTGTGGTAGGGACGAGGATGCGATGCCGGCCGCCAACAATGAACTTGCTAGAGTGGTTTCGCCAACCAGCGTGCCTCTTAGCAACCCCTCCATCATCTCTTCCACGCCCATCCGCAGTCCAACGCCATTAGCCGAGCTCAAAGCCCTCACGGTAATTAAGCGTCGCAAGTCTCAACAAGTTATGTATATACTTCATCCTTGGCGCCCTCTCTTACGCCTTACATGTTTTCGCAGGCCGACGAGGTGAGATGCACATTGCTATTGCATTTGGAGAATGAGTTTCGGGATGTGGCAAAGGCACATATCGTGACACCACTTCATCGCGTGATGCACACAGTGCCTATGGCCCCTGAAGTGTTTAGGATAGATATGGATTGGGTGCTCCCGGGTTGTGAAGACTTGTATCCTTCGGCTCAACCCACAAATGCTGAAGCCGAGTTAACCCTCGAGGGATGCTTGGGTTGGCCCATGACATGGCCAAAGGCACTGATCTGTTTGGACCCTCCTATCACCACCCTACCGGTGGTTGATCCTATCGAGCCAAGGGAAGGCGAGGATGATGACCATGATGACTTGATGGATACTGATTTTGACGATGGAGGACCACACCAGGATCACGATCTTCAGGCTCCTCAGTGCTCTAAGCGTCGTCTGTTCAGTTCTCAAGGAACACCTGAAGCTGCCCCCTTCACCGAGGATCAACAAGGCAACAAGCCTTTCAGCCAGGATACACTCCTTAGGGCGGTCATGCCAGAGATTCAGAAAGGAACCATCCCTCCCACGGCGGCAGGGTAGAAGCCTAATAAAGGACGGAAAAGAAAAGCGAAGGGTGCCTTTGCCTCCAGCAGCCAACCAGCGCCGGCGACTAAGGAGCCATTCTGGGCTAAGGACAACGTAGGCGTCTCCAAGTGGCATTCGTTTCATGAGTTGGCTAAACCGATCCTGGCGCCGAGACTATTCAAACTCCTAACTAGGGATATGAGGAGTCTCCATCAAGGTGTTCAGCATGTGGAGGACCTTCTTCTCACCTGCTCACGTCCATCATACCCGCTTTACATGGTAAGGGTACCAAAGAACCTTGGCTTTGCCGATGCATACCCCGCGGATGTGTTCTTCCTGAGATTTGAAGAGATCTTCGACATGTACCATATGAAATGACTACCCATATGCTTCGTCCGCCTGCTTGCTCTAAGTATGCAGTACCAGATTATGAAAGAGGAAACCCCGCTCATAGCGATAATGGACCCCTACCACCTGCGAGAGGGCCGCGTGAACCACAGTGATGGTGCGCGAGAAGCGACGCGGTACATCCAAAAATTCTTCATGGAGAATCAGGACATGAAAGCCATTCTCATGACATACTTTCCCGAGTAAGGCATTCGTTAGCCGCCATTACATTCTTTTCGTGGATTCCCGTCCGTACAAAGGTTAATTTGAGGATGATGGTCTCCTTTTGTGCAGGAACGAATACTGCATTCTCATTGTTGCGTATCCGAAAAGGTCGGAAGCCATTTATTTGGACTCGGGGAGGCATCATAAGAAGAAAAACTATGAACACATCAAGAGTGTTATGAATGATGCTCTCACTGGCTACGCCTTCCATGGGTGCACCATGGACAAAAAAATACCGAGAGACGGCAACCTGGTATTCGTCCACAAAACGGATTTCAAATCCGTCACGCAGCCGGAACACAGTAAGCTGGACGCCTACTACGTCTTAATGCTCATGCGGGAGTACGTACGGGATATGCAACAACTACAGTTGCCATCTAGTCTCCGCGCATGGTGCCTGAGGAACATGACGAATGCCACTGATGCTCAACACAGACAAGAGTTCTATCGCATCCAATAGTCGATTGCGACAACAATCGTCCAGGATGTCCTCCGTAAGGAGGGGCTGTTCTACTACGGCTACGAACCGCCACTTAACGCCGACGTTGAAAAATGCTCAAAAGATCAGGGTGACGACAGGCCATTCAACACTTTAAATGGCACCGATCCTTTCCCGCCGAAGCCGAAACCGAAAGCGAACAAGAAGAAGTGATGGTCTCGATATGTTCTTCCGAGTGCAATCGTTGAACTTTTATTTGTATCTTGTAAACGTTATCCATAAACTTGTTGCTGTTGTTTTTAGTTTCTTGGAACATGCTACTTAATTAGGGTTATGACTCGTGCATGCTTAATATTATATGTTGTCTAATATATATGTTGCATATTATCTATGAATTTGCTTTTGTCTCAGATGAAGAGTAAAGAGGAGCTGGAAGCCCGGGACGCTAGCGGAAGAGAGAGTAGAACCAGATGAACTTGATCGATCTAGCTAGCTAGCGACTCGAGATCGAGATGTATTGAATGTGATGTGTATTCGATGTATTCCAGTATCAAATGTGATGAACTTGTGTCTATTTCGGAACATTCAAATGTGATTAATTTATTTTGGCCACTTCATCACTATTTATACCATACCTGTACAAAACTGTGTATTTATACTGCATGTGTATTTTTTAACCGTACAAATACAAAATACGGTGTAGCAAAAAAAAATTGTGAAATATACCTGTGGCGCACGGAATAGGGTATCTGTGGCGCACAGAGTAGGTTATTTGTGGCGCACAGATTTAGTTATCTGTGGCGCACACAGGGAGTGATAGCCCGTATAGGGGGTGTCCCGGCCCCCTTAACTTACCTGTGGCGCACGGCTTAAGCTATCTGTGGCGCATGAGCCCGTGCGCCACAGGTAAGTGGGGTTACCTGTGGCGCACGGGTTGTGCGCCACAAATAGAGATTACCACTGGCGTGGCTGTAGTGGCGCACGGCCGTGCGCCATAGATAAGCAAAATGCGTGCGCCACTGGTAGACTTTTCCCTACTAGCGAGTTAATCGGCCATAGAGGCCCAATTAGGGGAGGCGCCCTCTTAGCTTCTTGGAGAAGCTAGAGGGGGCCGAATCCTAGTGGGAGGAGGAATCCTCCTCCCTTAGGTCGGCTGCCCCCTCTGCCTCCACCTATATATACAAGAGGAGGGGTGCCCCCTAGAGACACACAAGTCCCTTTGCCTCGGCACCCCTCTCTAGTTCTCTCTAGTTCTAGTTGTAGTTTTTGTTCTAGTTTGATCTAGACTAAACCTAGTTCTAGTTTTCTCTTGACCACATGACATGGGCATACCCTTCGGGTGCCCACCGTGGGTATACCTGGTGCAATCTGGCCAGCGGCCCATCGGGTGGCCCAAGCAAAGCCCACGAGGACAGCCTAGCACGGAAGCCCATCGAGTACGACCCAAGGAAGCGTAGTCCATGCCGGTTTGTGTTTCCTCCACTGTAAATCTAGTCGGTTGCGAACACCCGAGACCCAGCCTCCTATATAAAGGCTGGGAGGGCCACCGATCAAGGGTACGCCTTAACGCACACACCAAACCCTAGCGAGATCGCATCTCGCCGGGATCACCATTGCCGCACCTTGTAACCTCGAATCAATATAAACTAGACAAGCAGGGGTAGGGTGTTACCCTCCGGGGGCCTAAACGTGGGTAAAATTGCCTCTTGTCAGCCGTCCGATACTACCAGCGCCATACTTCCTCCCCTACTCGAAACCCTAGGTATCCTAACCATAGGATTTGCCGTGGCCACACCACGTCACCACGTAATAGAGAAGCCCCGTGAGGTTCTCTTTCTCCCTCCTCTAGTTCTCCGGTGACGCAAAGCTCTGGACATCGAAGCGCTGTCGGATCGTGACTCCCGAACGCATGCAATCCGTAGAGAGGCCGTACTTTCGGTCTTCGGTTCGAGGGGAACAGTTCATGGGACTTCATCAATGATCTACACCAACTCCTCTTCCGCTGCAACTCGAAGTTGGTAACGATCCAATCTAACCTTGTATGCATCTTCATAGTGATCCTGGGATCGTGATCGTAGCACGAAATTATTTGTTTTCTACTACGTTTCCCAACAGACCACGTGTGGAGAGAAACACTTGAGCAAAAAAGAACTCCACCTGATCACCTCCATCCACGTGTGGGGATGCCGAAAGGCAAATTAGCACCGTGGGCAAGGTGCATCGGCGGTTGTGCCGGACCGGGAGAGCCGTCAGAGATGAGTGACCGGCGGCTAGAGCCAGAGGAGACCGCAGCCTAAGAAAATCATGTAGAGCCGTCGGAGGAGGACCGATGGTCATGCCGGACCTGGAGATCCGTCGGAGGAGAATTAGACCGGCGGTCGTGCCGGAGCCGGAGGGACGATGCCGAGAAGGGGAACGCGCCCCGAGAGATCCCCGGAGAATTGCAGAGGGGAGCCGAGCGGGCGGTCCTGCAGGAGGGCCGTGAGATGAGGTCTCGATTGCCGCGCCGAACGCAGAGTGGAGCCGGGCTACTGGTCCTGTCGGAGGGGCGTCAGACGGGAGCCTGGCCGCCGCGCCGAACGAAGAGGGGAGCCGGGACAATGGTCCTGCCTGAGGAGCGTGCCTGCCAAGCCGAACGGCCACCGCGCCAGACTGCAGCCGACGTCCTACCTAAAGGGTGTGAGACGGGATCCTGGCCGCTGCGCAGGAGTGTACAGAGAGGCAAGGAGGCGGTGGGTTGGGCTGAATCAGGGAGAGAGACGTCCGTGGTGAGTAGGCCATGGGTCCTACTGCTGGTAACTGAATGCTAACGTGGATGTTATGTACTGTGGTGGGTCCCACATCTAAGCCGATAACGAAGCGCTGATGTTGCTGGGCTGCTGATGTGGATAGCTTGCATGTTAAGATAAATAGGTTAGTGGGGATGAACTTCTTAGGTATATAGGATACGTTTTGTGGTGGGCTCGCTTTTTTTCAAAATATAAAATGAAAAATAGTAAGGGCGTCTCAATTCTCATCTAACACACACACACACACTGTTGTACTAGATGTCCTCGACCCCAGCACTAGGCACACTGTTGTACTTCTTATTTGGGGTGCCGAGGAGTTGGATCTAATGCACAAACGGTCTGCAGCAAGGGAGACCCTCTCCCCTTACCTTATCATCATGGTGGTTGATGTCCTCCAGCCCCTCTTTCGCGACACCGTCTTTCGTGGTGGCCTCTTGCCCACCGCATCATCGACGGCGAGCCACCCACCATCCTCCACTATGCGGACGATACACTTATCCTCTGTTGAGCTGACGATGGTGTTGCCTCTGACTTAAGACAAGTTCTCACCTCTTTTGCATACGCTACTAGGCTTGCGATTAATTTTGATAAATCTGATTTCCTCACCCTAAACATTACCCTTGAGGTAACCGTAGACATGCCCACGAAGCTGGGCTACACCATCTCTTCCTACCCCCAAGTTTACCTCGGGCTCCCCCTCTCCCCTTACAAGCTTCCTAAACCCGCCTACGCCCTCTTCATCTCCAAGATTGACCCATACATTTCAAATTGGCCTGCTGCCCTACTGTCGTCCGGTGGGAGGTTAATGGTACTCAAATCGGTCATCGGCGTCCTCGCCACCTTCTCAAGTGCTCTTTTCTGCTACCAGTGGGTGTTTTTCATGAGCTTGATAAGAAACGACATGCTTTCCTCTGGATGGATTGTGATGCTTGCGTCGGTGCGTGATGCTTAATGTCTTTGGAGAATATCTGTCTATGCAGGAATGAAGCGGGTTTCGGCTACTATTTGCACACGCCCCATTCCGCACAACTGCACGTGAGGCTTCCATGTGCAATTACTCCCTCCGATCCATATTAGTGGGCATAGCTTTGTCTAAATTCATATGTATCTAGTTAAGTATTTAGACTAGATACATGTGTATCTAGACAAAGTTGTGTCCACTAATATGGATCGGAGGTAGTACAAGAATAGTGGCATACGCGTAACTACCGTGCGTCCAACCAGTTGCATAGTGGTCATTCACGTGTAACTGCACATGACGCGTCTGTGTCTAACTGCAAGCTCCGTAACACATGCACAACAAATATGCCCAGGGTGTTGCCTAGTATGTCGACAGAGCGCTTGATCCCTTCGTGAGGCTGACAAAGTCCAAACTGTATATCCAATTTGGATCATATTCGTGCGTACATATATAAGTTGGTTCGTCATATCGCTTCTCATCAATCAAAAAGAAAAAAAACGCAAGCAGCCACAGAGGAGTTGCATCATACGGGGCACGGCTTTGTCTCGCTTATAGCGAGACGGTGCGTTCTCTCGCATCAGAGTTGATTCGCTTGCTTGTAATTTTGGATGGATTCAGTGTATTTAACATATCTAAGAGTGGTTAGCAGAGAGAATCAATGTCGCTCCTAAATGGGCCATGCCCATAACCACACACACACACTACACAGGTAGGCACGTACACTCGTATGCTAGTTTTTGTTCGTTTTTTCTTTTTCTTAGTTTTGTTTATATTTCAAAATGTTCTTAATATATATACTTCAAAGATTAATTTATTTATATTTTAAAAACATTCACCGCACATTTAGAAAAATGTTAATGCAGCGTAAAAATTTTGTTCGTGCAATTTTTTTTAAAAGTTCATGCCATTAAAAAAATTTCTTGACATTTAAGAAATGTGCATGTGTTTCAAAAAAAATGTTCGTGATATTTTTATAAAATGTTTATACAATGTAAAAAAATGTTCACATAATTTTAAAAAACTATTTTATTACATTTGAAAAACATTCACGTGTTTTGAAAAACATGTTCATCACATTTTTTAAAGATGTTTATACAATGTAAAACAATGTTCGTGTAAGTTGAGAAAATGTTGTGTACCATTCAAAAGAATGTACGTGACATTTATGAAAATCTTCATACGTTTCAAAACATATGTTCCAGACATTATTTAAAATGTTAATACAATGTAAAAAAATTGTGTATATAAAAAATGTTTCGTACAATTTTAAAAAAAATCAACGTGTATTTGAAAAATGTTTACCATTTATTCGAAACAAATATTCAAACATGTATTTGAAAAAATGTTCATCATGTATTTGAAACCTGTTCAACCTGTATCAATAAAACATTATGCGTGTATACAAAAAGTTTACAACATGTAGTGGAAAAAAAAGTCGACATGAATTTGAAAAAAAGGAAAATAAAAACAAATAAAAAAATAGAAAGATAGAAAAACCAAAAAAACAAAAGAAAACCAAGTAAAACTGATAAAAAAACATAGAAACAAAAGAAGAAGAAAAAAAACCACACTGAAGGTTCTAAAATCGGTCTGAACCGGTCCATAGAACCTTTTCAAAACCAGTCCACTGCTCTATAGTGTTGGGCCGGACCGTTTAGTGCAGCGCCAGAGGCGAGGCCTGGCTATGTCTCGCAATAAGGATATAGGCCCCGAGCATCGTACAGAGGTCTCCTATCGGACGCCCAATGGCGTAAAAACTCCAATTGACGCCTGCAAGCGAGAGCGAACTGGGCCAGCCCATTTTGGCGAAAAACTCACTTGAGCGGTTTCTTTTGTTGTTTTCTCTTACTTTTTTTCGGAAAAACTGCTTGTTGGATGTTTTTCTCTCTAGTTTTTTCTCATCGTTTTTTCTGTAAAATGTTCATGTGTTTAAAATAAATTAGTGTGTATTAATAAAATGTTCAGTGTGTATTAAAAATAGTACCATACATTAAAAAAAGGTCAGTTCATATTTAAAAAATATTTACCATATAGTAAAAAAGTTCAGTATATATATATACAAAGTTTAGAAGGTATTAAAAATATTTAACATATATTTAAAAAATGTTCACAATATATTAAAAAATTATCTACTGTATATTAAAAAATGTTTATAGTATAGAAAACAATAAAAGGGAAAAGTGCAAAAAAAATGAAAGAAAAACCAGGAGAAAAACCAAATAAAAAAACATAAAAAAATAAATAAGTACCAGAAGGAAAAAACAAAAGAAAACAAAAAAAAGGAACAAACGCACAATAGAAAAAACGTGCAGCAACAAACAAACAACAGTGTGGCAAGCGCGACGAACGGTAGACCAGGCCGGCCCAAGGCACTCATATGGGGGCGTGGCCTCCACTAGTTGACGCATGCGGGCGTCAACTATGATTTACCCATCGTACGTCACATAGTCTCATGAAGACATGGGCCTTAACTACGAAACGAGCCCAACCTAACCCAAACTAATAGAGAACAGCAACGCACATCATTGTTTTTTTGCGAAAATGATCCAGATATATTATCAAAGTTCACCGGAAGTACAAAGCATCTCAAACATAATAAAAATTACATCGAGATCCCGAGACCACCGAACGACCTCTACCGCCGCCAGAACGAGCCGCCGACGCGCCGTTGTCGCCGCTCCCCTACCGGAGGCGGCTTGACCTTGTCGATGACAACCAGGAAGTCTTCGTGCACGTGCCCCTAAGGACCAGCGTCCTGGAGCCGCAGTCGTCGCCGTTGAACCCTTGAATAGATCTGAAGCACCTGACACCAAATCTCGCCACATGACGAGAAACCCTAACCTCACCGCCCCAAAGAGATGGCAGGAATCTACGCCGGAGCTTCGTCGACTACGTCCAGATGGACGAACTCGAGAAGGATCGAAGCTCGGAAGACAAACTTGAAGAAGAAGCGCTGCCATCCGCCCGAGCGCCGCATCTGCGAGGACTAAAAAACCCTAACCTAAACTACTAACCGGAGCGGAGGCACCGGGATTCCCATCCCCGCCACCGGCCGCCGGTGCGGCAGGCAGAGGGGAGGCGAATCCACGGGCTCACCGGCGAAGTCTTGAGGGGAGAGTTTGCCCTAGCCACCATGGGATAGGAGAGAAAAAGCGTAGTCTTATTAGTGTAACGCACATCAGATTTGGTGGAGTAACAATACGATGACATCAGCCCATGGAGAAATAATTATTTCCCAATCGACTGGGCCCTAGGCGCTTCTAAAACAAAAATAGAACACGTTCCAACATGGTTTTGAAGGCTGCGTATATGGCGCGTCTGCTAGAGTTGCTCTAATCTCACTGACATCGCAACAAAGGTGTTCGGTGTGAAGCTGATAACCAGTATCCATTATTTTACTAGAAAGTGGGCCACACAATGACACAACGCACAGACCCAGCTATAGCCAGAGAAGGTACAACAGGGGCAAAGGTGCAAGAAACAAGAAAGAAGACCCACCATGGTACAAAGCACGTGAGAGGAGGATCGTGCGGCGCTGACAGAAACAGTGGTCGAGGCACTGTAAATCCAAAAACAATCTAGACAAAAGTAACCCACCGCCGATGTGTGAGGACGGGGAGTAAGGCCAACTCCAACGCGCCGATGCAAACGGACGCAGATTTGGTCCACTTTTTATCCGTTTGGATCAGCTGTAGGGGCGGCGTCTGCCCTCATCCGCGCAAAATTTGCCAGTGCGCCCAACCGGCTGACCCATTTCGTCCACCTAGCCGGATTTTTCCCAACAAACATATTTGTGCAAATGAAGCTAGAATTCAGGCCGGCATCGTGCCAGCACACAAAATATTAACACCTCTCGGCCATAGTTCATGCCAGCATGCATGCCAGCATACAAAAAAGCGCCTCTCGACCATAGTTCATGCATCTCGGCCGTGTAGTTCATGCCGGCACACACACCGGCATACAAAATAATCGCGTCTCGGCCATAGTTCATGCATCTAGCTGGATTATCTCCTTTTGCTTCTTCTCGAACCAAAAGCTTTTTTCCTCAAGTCAACCGCCATGATCTCCACTTCCTTCGAGATTAGCGCGAGCTTCACCTTGTTTGCTTTTGTCAAGGTATTGGTCTCCTCGATCTCGAGCTTCTTCTTTTGGCTATTTTTTTTTAAAATAATACACGAAATTTATTTTATTCTGGAAATATTACGCAATTTTTTTTTCAAAAATATTATTCAATCGGTCTCGCTGAAGCCGACAGGAACTAATCGTCGTTGTCGAAGACGACTAGACGCTTGTCTTCTATGGCGAAGACGACTAGCCAGTCGCCCCTGGATGCATGCACTACTCGGCTTAGGCAAGGACGACAAGCCCTAATCAGCTTTGGCAAAACCGATTAGCCCTACTCGGCTTAGGCAAAGACGAGTAGTGCATGCATTTTTTGTTTTGTCGACTAAATTTGGCTAAAATTTGTTTCGCGGTAAATTGTTCCCGCCCTTCTTCTCCCCCGCCATTTTCTCCCGCCCTTCTTCTCCCGCCATATTTCTCCCGCCCTTCTTCTCCCACCTTTTTTCTCCCGCCCTTCTTCTCCTCTCCCGCCTTTTTTCTCCCGCCATTTTCCTCCCGCTCTTCTTCTCCCGCCATTTTTCTCCCGCTCTTTTTCTCCCGGGTGAGCCTATATATACCCCAAAAGATTTTGTGATGGAGGCGTGTGGTGCGCGGTTATTTGCTTAGTCGCATAGGAACGATGTCTGGTAGTTCGGGTCCTGGTTTGGACCCATATAGGTCGTGGTGTATTCTGTATGAAGCCGCAAGATGGACTGAAGGTAGTAGTAGGGAGGGTAGGGCCAAGAGTTGTTATAGGGAGCTAGTTAGTGAGACGGGCAACATTTGTGAGCTGGGAGAAATTATAGCCAAAAAATACAAAATCCCGCAGATGACCCCTGAAGAAATTTTAGATGAAATTGATGGGTGGCGGTGGAAGTGGCAGAGAGTGCATGAGCTAAAAGATATCGAGGCGGGTCTTCGGGACATGCCTATGACACCTAAGTCAAAGATAATCCATTTTTCGCCGAAGGCCTATGCATTTCACGTTGAGGTAATTGAGTACCGAAGTTATATTACGTTAGAATCTAGTGTTATCGTACTAGCTTATTTTCGTCTGATATTGTTAATTTCCAGCACTGGCCCGCCGACGCACAGTTTCTCAACAAAGAGATCCCTCATTTTGGTTGGATGGAAATTCTTTTTGGCGCTTGTCCTGATGGGCGTCCACAGAATACTCCTCACGCTGATGCAGTGAAGAGGGCTATATCGAAGGCGAAGAGTGGTGGATCATCCAAGAAAGCCGTTCAAGATGATAGTGATGATGATTTCATGCCTCCATCACGAACACGTGGCAGAGGGAAGTGAAGTCGTTGATTAGAATTAGTTATCGTTGAGTTCCATGTATTATTTACCAGTAGTTGTTCTATGCAGTGTTTAGAACTAGTGAAATTGTAACGTGGACCTGTAGTGTTGTATGTTAAATTAATTTATCGATGCAATGTGGAATGTTTCGTACATAGATAATAATATGTCTCGTACATAGATAATAATACGTCTCATACGAACATAAATATGAATATATCTCACATACAAATAGAAATACGGATATGTCTCATACGTCCTAAGTACGAATATGTCCCGAAGATATCACTGACCCCTGCATCGCCGAGCATCACGAGGAGGGGGCTCGACGGGCGTCGTCCACTGGTACCTGTGTGGTGCCCGGGTTTGACGAGGCACTGTCAAGTCCCCGTCATCCTGTGTATCCTGTGTGGGGTATGGTGGAGGAGTCTGGTGAATGGGACCCTGTGCGGCTGCGTTGGGTATTCTGCAGTGTTGAAAGGCCCAACCAGACGGACATTTGCTCCCCGCGTAGGGCCGAGCCTCAGGTCACTCCCCCACCCTGATCCAGATCCTAACGCCTGGTGTCCGGACGTAGCCGTGTGATAGCCATAGGCTCCTACAGATGGAATCATTAGTACATAAGAAATACGCAGTCCCAATTGAAATATGAAAACAATATACGTACCGTAATCCGGGAATTCCGGGGCGGGACCTCTGTACTGAGGAGGAGACTGTGGCCGATACCCGTAACTGGAAGTGGGACCCTGCCACGCCGAACCTCCTGCCTGGTCAGGAGGAGGTGGCCTGGGCTGTGGTGATAGACGTGGACGCGGCTCATGTCGGTGATGCGGCTGCTCCTCGTGGTGCTGGTGCAGGAGATGCTGGTCATCGTGCTGCTGCTCCTCCTCGTGCTGATGCTGCTCCTGATGCATCTGCTGCTCCTGCCGCTGCTGCTGCTGGCGTCGTGACGGGGGGCACGGGGGTCGTTGTCCCACCGGGTGGCGAACAACGTCCTCTGTGCGGGTGCACGTGAGTGTCGCGTAGATGTCCCGTAGCTTCCCCTCCAGCCTCTTGAGCCAGGATATCGGCTCCTCCCGTGGTACCAAAAGAGGGCCAGCGGAAAGAGAACGTCCATACTGAGCGACATCAGTCTGAATCTCCTGTGTCAAATTAGCCTGACAATAGAAATAAAAAGTATTAAATATATATATGTCAAAGCATGTACCAGTTAGATGAATTAGTGAAAGGAAATGAAATATTACCGCGTGCTGTCTGGACGCAGAAGTGTCATATCGGGTATGTATCCCACGTAGTAGGGGCAGGTATAACCTCCGGTGAGAGTGCCGAACAATAATAGCTGTGTTCCGGACATGTACCTCTGCAAGTAGGCATTGTATAGAGTGATATCAAACCCGAGAGACTTGACCCAGAACCGTGTCGTCGCAGTGTCCCAGTCTAAAATGTAAGGTTGTAGCCTCTGCAGCCACCCTGCCGCGGTCCGACTAATCCCCTTCCTTGTGTTCCTAAAATTTGGGTGAGTGTTCTATCAGTAAATATTGATTGAGTGCGAACAATTTAGAAAAAAAACTACTTTCGACATACCTGTGGTACGCATCTGGCAGGGGATGTTCTACTGGCGGAGGATCTACCAACTGTCGAAACCAAATTGCCTCATAACCCTCTGTTGAGACATCTCCTCCACGAAGACATCGAAGATGATCTTCGATTTTGTCATCCAATACTCTCGGTCACGTGTGCAGAGAGCAGAAATACCTCCGGGGTATCTTCGCTGAATGAGCTCGTCCGTGTACGGCTCCCAGATCACCGAAGTGTACATATCAAATTGTCGTTAAAAGCAATGTAGCACTGCTTCGTCTGCTCAGTAGCAAAGCGTCTCTGCGTACAACACAAGATATTTTCATACACGGTCGCAATAGTAAGTTTGTCAATGTATTAAATTATAACAAGATACGTACCTTGTTGCATGTATACACGGTCGCAATAGTAGGCTTGTCGATGTTGTCACCGTCAAAGATCTCCCACAATGGGAAAGGCTTGTCAGATATGGCTGGCCGTCCTATAGAGAACCTCTCCCACGACCAGAGCTGCAGAAATAGAGGGCATCCGAGAATGGCTGACTTAGCTGAATGCAACATGCAAGCGTTGCACATAGCTCGGTACGTAGCCGCTAAGACAGCCGAACCCCAACTCCTCTGTCTGATGTGCTCCGGCTCAGTAGCATCAGCGATCTCCCGTGCGAAAGGGAGGTCGCGCGCGGTAATAGTGTCGACATGGTTCTGGTGAACATCACCTTACCAAGAAGCCACATGATGTATGCCTCCAAGCTGCGATTGAGTTGTATCGGTTCCAAATCATCTGGATACTCTGGAAACTTGTGGACCTATATTCATGGTAAAAATATAATTAGTATAACGACAAATGAGAAATAACAGATTATGAGACACATGAACTAACCTGAAAGCCAAGCAACCAATCAAGCTTGGGTCTGTGAGAATCCACCTGTAAAGGTGGAGCACCGTCGAAAATACCCTCGAAACGGTCAATCAAATCGGCCTCCCAATTCACCGGTGCCTCCAAAGGTCCAACAGCCTCACCCGCCAAAGGTAAACCTAGCAAGAATGATACATCCTGTAGAGTAGGAGCCATCTCTCCCCAGCGAAAGTGGAACGTGTGGGTCTCCGGCCTCCATCGGTCCACCAAGCAGCTGAGTAAAGATTCGTCCATCATCATACGTGTAGAGTTTTCAGTGGCCTCTACTAGACGCGCGAAAGGTAAGAGCCCGGCCCATTTCAACCTGCATATCCAAAAGAATGTAACAATCTAGTTTAGCACACTAATATAAATAGAAAACATGCGTCCCTAAAATAAATACGACCAATACCTCTGTACCCACGCCGGGTGAATCCTCCAGTTTTCCTTAGGCATGCGAGTGATTAGGGGCTGAAGTTTCGTTGGATTCCCCTCTAATACCTTAGCACGGTGCCCACTATCAATTGTAGCATCAAGCGACCACATTCCCTCCATCACTGCACTTATTAGAATCCCAAGTTAGTAGAAATACAAACATTCAAACATAGTTCCACACTTAATAGAAATTGAAACAAAGTGACACATTGATGCTACAAATTTAAACATAGTTCCACACTTAATACAAATTGAAACAAAGTGACACATTTAATACAAATATAAACATAGGTCCACACTTAATACAAATTCAAACATAGTGCCACACTTAATACAAATTCAAACATAGTTCCATAGTTAATACAACCATATTGTTACCGTCTTAACCAATTGCAGTCAGGATCTGTCCCCTATACTTGCCTGTGAGAAAGGTGCCATCTACACATATCACCGGACGACAATGTCTGAAAGCCTCGATGCATACGGCGAATGAGAAAAACACTCGATGCAGCACCCTCACAGTTGGGAACTCTGGCTTGAACAAATCTTGGATATCTACATAGGTGCCTGGATTCCGGTACTGCAGAGTATGTAGCAGCCGGATAACAGAGTCATATGCGTCCAAATATGAACCAAATCTGTTCTCAAGCGCCGTATGCTTAGCCCTCCAAGCCTTGCCATAAGATATTTCGTAATTAAATCTGACAGCCACTTTTGTCTGGAGGGCACTCACTTCCATCGCTGCGCAGGACACTATCTCGCTGTACAACAACCGAACTATCAGCGTGGAAGAAAGATTACAGTGCTCTTCAGGGATATTATCAATTCGACAGGAGTGAGGTACGAAGTCACTTGCCCTCCAACTATAGCCATTCTTTGGGAGATGTCCATGCACCCTGCCGGGACAATCTATTGTCTCGCATTCCATTGTCAAATATTTTTGACTTGACACAGTAGTTTTCATAACCCTGTGGGTGGACAATGCCCATTTAACGACTGCATCCCTCAAAGCTTGCTTGTCAGTATACAAAGCACCCTTCGCAATGTTGTTCTCATGATATTGCCATGCCGAATCATGACCATCGTTTACGGTCATCGCCGAAGAGTGGTCCTGATTCCATGCTGCAGGATTAGGTACCTCATCTGCGTTCTCTTCCCCGTCTGACTCATCAGAATCATCGCCTTGAGCACTATAGCCATCTGCATCTTCATCTTCCATCTCGTTCTGCATGTGCCCGCCTACCTCGTCGCCATCCGCCTCCGCACTGTCAGTGTCCCCTCCTTGTACTTGACTGCTCTGCCCCGACTCGTAACCACCACCACCAAAATCAGACCCATAATTTGACATAGACATGTCCATCTCTTCACTTCCATGGCCAGGATCATAAGCACTCTCACCTTCATGGGCACTAAACTCGTCCTCAGGGGCAGTGACCTCGTTCAAGGCGGGAAGAACTAGGGCACAAGGAGAGCAATTCCTTTTTGCGCAGCCTTTTAACCATCGCACCCAATCAGTATCACACTCTAGTGGTCTCAAAACGAAGTAAGTATTTGTCCTTGAATGGCTCCACCAAGCATGAACACTGACGGTCTGTGTCTGACTATCAAGACCTAAACTTCCCGCCAACCAATCTTTTACCTGACTTAGAGACCATGTTTCAGGAGCTGGGAGGTCAACATCTATAAATTCAAACTCACTTAGATCAGCTCCCGTATCACACATTTGGACTCTACCAGGACCATAGAAAAACCTGATCTTCACTAAATCATACATCTCCGCTGACATAAATAAATATTTACCATCGTTAATATTATTCCGCATGTTCATATCTACAAATATACCTACAAATATTTACTACAAATATAGCTATATTTTTTCGAGTTAACCTACAAATATAGCTACAATATTTAATACCGTCACAAACTATTTTTTAACAACACATGTTTATACATGCAACAAATATAGCACTACAATTATGCTAGAGCATATGGCTGTTGAATCATACCCTAGAAGCGTGAGAGGCGACAATGTCTGGCAGTCTCGAATCAACGGCGCACCAACACGAGCAGCACCACCACAATGCAGCCCTCCTGCACCACTACCACCATCAGCCCTCCAACACCACCACCACCACCATCACCTCCACCCGCCAACCATCACCACCACCACCACCACGAGCTATCCCATCACGAGATCGGACTTCCCCTAGACTCTCTCAACCTTCTAGCACCGATTTATGGTGGCAAACGTGAAGATTATTGGTCCAAATTGCTGATTAAATTCGGTTTGTGTGGGGAGTGGAGAGAGAATGCCAAGAACAGAACACGCGAGAGGAAGGAGAAGGAAGGAAAGAGAGAAACGGGCGCCCGTCGGCCGACTGCATGCGAGATGCTTGTCTTCCTTGGCGAAGCCGACTGGGCCCGCCTAATCGGCGTCGGCGAAGACGACAAGGTTGCGAAGACGACTGGATTGGTGGCGATGTGGCCCAGCCACTTATCGTCTTCCACGTAGACGAGTGGGTCCTATCGTCTTCGCCATAGACGACAAGCCTCTACTCGGCTTCAGCAAGGACGACAAGGTCCTGTCGTCTCTGCCAAGGACGATTGGATGCTATTTTTGGAAAAAAATAAAAACGCGTAATATTTCCAGAATTAAATAAATTTCGTGTATTATTTAAAAAAAATTAGCCTTCTTTTGTATGTCCAAGTAGGCCTTCATTTGCTCCTCTTTCTCTTGGCGTTTCCTCTCCTCCCTCGCTTCTTTTGGTTCATGAACCCCTTCAAAGTTTCTTGCAAGGCGACTGTCGAAGAATCTCGCTTGTCATCCTACTTGGAATGGGTCTTCCCCCTCGGCCTCTTCTCACCTTCACTTGGCTCAACGACCGCCGAGGGCCCCCCACCTTTATTTTGTGCCGAATATTGCTCCTTAAACTTTGGGCACTCGCAAATCATCGTCCAACAATGGGTCAAGGTGAATGGCTTGCCCCCATGTTGGACCTTGAAGGTTTCCAAAGATTGGAACGCCTACAAATGGAGATCAAAGCAACAATATACATTCATATGCAATTGAGGTGAATGCAAAAAACAACAAGATACACTCATATGAACAATGAAGGAATGAATTGTATACCATGTCTTTGATGCCTAGGCCACTCACGGGCCGTCCGGAGATATTCTCAAGGGTGGCACAAAACTTGTTGCACTCCAATTGGATGAAGGCCCACCTCTTTTGGATTGACACGTTGCCACGGTCACTCTCAAACTTGTAGGGCTCAAACTTTCTACGTTCATGGAAGTTTCATGGACCCTCTTCCAAAACATTGTTCCTTTTTGCTCGGCACCGGTCTTGGGATCTTGTCCAATTTCCATCCAAGCTTCGCAAATTAGCTTGTCCTCATCCTTCGTGTATCCTCCCGTCCTCATGCTTTGCCGCCTACTTTGTGCATTGGCTTGACGAGATACCTCATCATGAAACAACGGCTCATCCTCGATGTCTACACCGTCTTGGTCTTGCTCTTGAGTTTCTTGGCCTTGGGTGTCTTGGCCTTGGTGGCCGTGGGTGTCTTGGCTGTGGCCGTGGATGTCTTGGCCTTGGTTGTTTTGGCCACGGTCGTCTTGGCTTTGAGTCTCGTCGCCATCGTACGCTTGGCCACCATCGTTGATCAAACCTCCATGTAATCGTTGTAGTAGGTCGGGTCGTCCGGCGTCGGGGTCGGCATATCGGCAAACATGTTGCGGGCATCGGGAAAGTTGCCCGTGAGGATCTCCCGCGGCCGCTTCCTTTGCGTCCGGGTGGACTGGCCGGCCACCAGTGTGGCGTTGAGGCCAAGGGCCGCCACCACGGGCACGGCCGACACGAATTCACCCATTTCCGGCGAGCCGTTGCTCGGCGACGTGGAGAAGCGAGACGCGGCCTGGTCGTGTCCGAGATGGAACCCGTACGTCGGCGGCGTTGTCGACGTGCGCGGTGAATCCGGAAGCTGAGTGCCCACCATGTCCGAGAGGTGGGCTATATATAGGATCGTGTGGCTCACGAAGTGGTCGTGATAGTGCTGATCCAACAGCTCACAAGCCCTCAAAAGAAACACACCCCTGATCCAACGGCCCACAAGCGCTTGAAAGAAACACAGGATCCGTGTGGTTCTTCCTGATTGGCTCAATAGAAACACACCCCTGATTCAACGGCTCACAAGCGCTTGAAAGAAACACATGATCCGTGTGCTTCTTCCTGATTGGCTCAAAAGAAACACACCCCTAAACATAAGTTTTGAGTCAAATGACCAAGATATGAACATTCCCGTGACATAGTTTGTGATAATGTGCCCATATTTTGATTGAAATTCAAATTATAAAAAAACACTCAAAAATGTATTTTGTTTGAATTTTTTGATGATATGGATTTAAATCTATGTCAAATTTATTCAAATCATCTATTTGAAATTTGAATACATTCAACATAGTCAAATGTGAAAATAACCAGTACCAAAAGATTCTACATGTCCAGGGCTTAAGTTTGTTATAAAGTTTGTCAAATTTGGAAAAGTAAATCAATAGAATAAAAGATATCAGAAAAAAGAAAATAGACCCCTAAACATAAGTTTTTAGTCAAATGACCAAGATATGAACATTCCCGTGACATAGTTTGTGATAATGTGCCCATATTTTGTTTGAAATTTAAATTATATAAAAAACACTCAAAAATGCATTTTGTTTGAATTTTTTGATGATATGGATTTAAATCTATGTCAAATTTACTCAAATCATCCATTTGAAATTTAAATACATTCAACATAGTCAAATTTGAAAATAACCAGTATCAGAAGATTTTACATGTCCAGGGCTTAAGTTTGATATAAATTTTGTCAAATTTGGACAATTAAATCAGTAGAATAAAGAAATCAGAAAAATGAATAAAGAAAAAAGAAAAGGAAATTAAAAAAAAAGACCTTTTGTACCGGTTGCGGCCACCAACCGGTACTAAAGGTTGGCTTCGCGCGCGCGAATTTAAAGCGGCCCAAAAAAGACCTTTTGTACCGGTTGCAGCCACCAACCGGTACTAAGGGGGGTCTTTTGTACCGGTTGGTGACTGCAACCGGTACTAAAGGCCTGGAGTATATAAACTCGGCCGTTTTCTTTCTTCTCCAATTCTCCAAATCCAATCTCTCACGCCGCCGCTCCGTTGCCGCCGTCTCCTGCTCCGGTCGTCACCGCCGTCCTCTCCTGCTCCGGTCGCCGCCGCTCCGTCGCCGCCCGCTCCTGCTCCGTCGCCGTCCTCTCCTGCTCTGGACGCCACCGCCTTCCTCTTCCCCAAGTTCGGTCGCCGCGCTCGAGGACAAGCTCGTCGCCGTCCGACCTCCCCAGCCATCTCCGACCTGCTCCGTCGCCGTCTTCGTGCTTCTGGTGAGACTCTGAGCACTCCGGTGCCCTCCATCTCCTCCCTCTTCTTCTTGTTCGCCTTCCCCGAGCGCCACACCGTCCGTCGCAGCGGGAGATTGTCGCCGGAGCATCTCCGGTGGTCAAAACCAAGCAGCGCCGCCACCAATCTCTGGGAGATTCTTGCCGGAGCATCTCCCAGAGATTTTGTAGAATTTTATCTTCAATTTCCTGCTTATTGAAGTATATTTTGATGATTTGATGATTATTGAAGTTGATGAATTGATGATTATTGAAGTATATTTTGTATAATTTGAAGTATTCAATATTTAAAGTAGAATTTGGAGCCCCAATCTTCACGCATGGGGCAGGGTTGGACCCAGACACAGGGCTGATTGCTGTAAAGGGAAAATGGAAGAAAAGAATTACAAGAGTCGTAAAAAAACTAGTGTACGCAATAGACCTAGTCCGAAAGGGAAAATTTGTTCCCGATAGAGAGGACGACGAGCTGACACTCGCCCTCGGGAATCCTGAACACTGGGGACGATGTCGAGGCAGAGGAGCCGGGGTTAATTGGAATCAAGGGTTTCCGGCGGACGTTGCAACTTATAGAAGCCGTTCCAGAAATAAGAAGAGGGGGTTGGACCGGTTAACGGAATTAGAACTGCAGGTGCAGCGGCAGCAGGAATGAAGCGGGTTTCGGCTACTATTTGCACACGCCCCATTCCGCACAACTGCACGTGAGGCTTCCATGTGCAATTACTCCCTCCGATCCATATTAGTGGGCATAGCTTTGTCTAAATTCATATGTATCTAGTTAAGTATTTAGACTAGATACATGTGTATCTAGACAAAGTTGTGTCCTCTAATATGGATCGGAGGTAGTACAAGAATAGTGGCATACGCGTAACTACCGTGCGTCCAACCAGTTGCATAGTGGTCATTCACGTGTAACTGCACATGACGCGTCTGTGTCTAACTGCAAGCTCCGTAACACATGCACAACAAATATGCCCAGGGTGTTGCCTAGTATGTCGACAGAGCGCTTGATCCCTTCGTGAGGCTGACAAAGTCCAAACTGTATATCCAATTTGGATCATATTCGTGCGTACATATATAAGTTGGTTCGTCATATCGCTTCTCATCAATCAAAAAGAAAAAAAACGCAAGCAGCCACAGAGGAGTTGCATCATACGGGGCACGGCTTTGTCTCGCTTATAGCGAGACGGTGCGTTCTCTCGCATCAGAGTTGATTCGCTTGCTTGTAATTTTGGATGGATTCAGTGTATTTAACATATCTAAGAGTGGTTAGCAGAGAGAATCAATGTCGCTCCTAAATGGGCCATGCCCATAACCACACACACACACTACACAGGTAGGCACGTACACTCGTATGCTAGTTTTTGTTCGTTTTTTCTTTTTCTTAGTTTTGTTTATATTTCAAAATGTTCTTAATATATATACTTCAAAGATTAATTTATTTATATTTTAAAAACATTCACCGCACATTTAGAAAAATGTTAATGCAGCGTAAAAATTTTGTTCGTGCAATTTTTTTTAAAAGTTCATGCCATTAAAAAATTTTCTTGACATTTAAGAAATGTGCATGTGTTTCAAAAAAAATGTTCGTGATATTTTTATAAAATGTTTATACAATGTAAAAAAATGTTCACATAATTTTAAAAAACTATTTTATTACATTTGAAAAACATTCACGTGTTTTGAAAAACATGTTCATCACATTTTTAAAAGATGTTTATACAATGTAAAACAATGTTCGTGTAAGTTGAGAAAATGTTGTGTACCATTCAAAAGAATGTACGTGACATTTATGAAAATCTTCATACGTTTCAAAACATATGTTCCAGACATTATTTAAAATGTTAATACAATGTAAAAAAATTGTGTATATAAAAAATGTTTCGTACAATTTTAAAAAAAATCAACGTGTATTTGAAAAATGTTTACCATTTATTCGAAACAAATATTCAAACATGTATTTGAAAAAATGTTCATCATGTATTTGAAACCTGTTCAACCTGTATCAATAAAACATTATGCGTGTATACAAAAAGTTTACAACATGTAGTGGAAAAAAAAGTCGACATGAATTTGAAAAAAAGGAAAATAAAAACAAAGAAAAAAATAGAAAGATAGAAAAACCAAAAAAACAAAAGAAAACCAAGTAAAACTGATAAAAAAACATAGAAACAAAAGAAGAAGAAAAAAAACCACACTGAAGGTTCTAAAATCGGTCTGAACCGGTCCATAGAACCTTTTCAAAACCAGTCCACTGCTCTATAGTGTTGGGCCGGACCGTTTAGTGCAGCGCCAGAGGCGAGGCCTGGCTATGTCTCGCAATAAGGATATAGGCCCCGAGCATCGTACAGAGGTCTCCTATCGGACGCCCAATGGCGTAAAAACTCCAATTGACGCCTGCAAGCGAGAGCGAACTGGGCCAGCCCATTTTGGCGAAAAACTCACTTGAGTGGTTTCTTTTGTTGTTTTCTCTTACTTTTTTTCGGAAAAACTGCTTGTTGGATGTTTTTCTCTCTAGTTTTTTCTCATCGTTTTTTCTGTAAAATGTTCATGTGTTTAAAATAAATTAGTGTGTATTAATAAAATGTTCAGTGTGTATTAAAAATAGTACCATACATTAAAAAAAGGTCAGTTCATATTTAAAAAATATTTACCATATAGTAAAAAAGTTCAGTATATATATATACAAAGTTTAGAAGGTATTAAAAATATTTAACATATATTTAAAAAATGTTCACAATATATTAAAAAATTATCTACTGTATATTAAAAAATGTTTATAGTATAGAAAACAATAAAAGGGAAAAGTGCAAAAAAAATGAAAGAAAAACCAGGAAAAAACCAAATAAAAAAACATAAAAAAAGAAATAAGTACCAGAAGGAAAAAACAAAAGAAAACAAAAAAAAGGAACAAACGCACAATAGAAAAAACGTGCAGCAACAAACAAACAACAGTGTGGCAAGCGCGACGAACGGTAGACCAGGCCGGCCCAAGGCACTCACATGGGGGCGTGGCCTCCACTAGTTGACGCATGCGGGCGTCAACTATGATTTACCCATCGTACGTCACATAGTCTCATGAAGACATGGGCCTTAACTACGAAACGAGCCCAACCTAACCCAAACTAATAGAGAACAGCAACGCACATCATTGTTTTTTTGCGAAAATGATCCAGATATATTATCAAAGTTCACCGGAAGTACAAAGCATCTCAAACATAATAAAAATTACATCGAGATCCCGAGACCACCGAACGACCTCTACCGCCGCCAGAACGAGCCGCCGACGCGCCGTTGTCGCCGCTCCCCTACCGGAGGCGGCTTGACCTTGTCGATGACAACCAGGAAGTCTTCGTGCACGTGCCCCTAAGGACCAGCGTCCTGGAGCCGCAGTTGTCGCCGTTGAACCCTTGAATAGATCTGAAGCACCTGACACCAAATCTCGCCACATGACGAGAAACCCTAACCTCACCGCCCCAAAGAGATGGCAGGAATCTACGCCGGAGCTTCGTCGACTACGTCCAGATGGACGAACTCGAGAAGGATCGAAGCTCGGAAGACAAACTTGAAGAAGAAGCGCTGCCATCCGCCCGAGCGCCGCATCTGCGAGGACTAAAAAACCCTAACCTAAACTACTAACCGGAGCGGAGGCACCGGGATTCCCATCCCCGCCACCGGCCGCCGGTGCGGCAGGCAGAGGGGAGGCGAATCCACGGGCTCACCGGCGAAGTCTTGAGGGGAGAGTTTGCCCTAGCCACCATGGGATAGGAGAGAAAAAGCGTAGTCTTATTAGTGTAACGCACATCAGATTTGGTGGAGTAACAATACGATGACATCAGCCCATGGAGAAATAATTATTTCCCAATCGACTGGGCCCTAGGCGCTTCTAAAACAAAAATAGAACACGTTCCAACATGGTTTTGAAGGCTGCGTATATGGCGCGTCTGCTAGAGTTGCTCTAATCTCACTGACATCGCAACAAAGGTGTTCGGTGTGAAGCTGATAACCAGTATCCATTATTTTACTAGAAAGTGGGCCACACAATGACACAACGCACAGACCCAGCTATAGCCAGAGAAGGTACAACAGGGGCAAAGGTGCAAGAAACAAGAAAGAAGACCCACCATGGTACAAAGCACGTGAGAGGAGGATCGTGCGGCGCTGACAGAAACAGTGGTCGAGGCACTGTAAATCCAAAAACAATCTAGACAAAAGTAACCCACCGCCGATGTGTGAGGACGGGGAGTAAGGCCAACTCCAACGCGCCGATGCAAACGGACGCAGATTTGGTCCACTTTTTATCTGTTTGGATCAGCTGTAGGGGCGGCGTCTGCCCTCATCCGCGCAAAATTTGCCAGTGCGCCCAACCGGCTGACCCATTTCGTCCACCTAGCCGGATTTTTCCCAACAAACATATTTGTGCAAATGAAGCTAGAATTCAGGCCGGCATCGTGCCAGCACACAAAATATTAACACCTCTCGGCCATAGTTCATGCCAGCATGCATGCCAGCATACAAAAAAGCGCCTCTCGACCATAGTTCATGCATCTCGGCCGTGTAGTTCATGCCGGCACACACACCGGCATACAAAATAATCGCGTCTCGGCCATAGTTCATGCATCTAGCTGGATTATCTCCTTTTGCTTCTTCTCGAACCAAAAGCTTTTTTCCTCAAGTCAACCGCCATGATCTCCACTTCCTTCGAGATTAGCGCGAGCTTCACCTTGTTTGCTTTTGTCCAGGTATTGGTCTCCTCGATCTCGAGCTTCTTCTTTTGGCTATTTTTTTTTAAATAATACACGAAATTTATTTTATTCTGGAAATATTACGCAATTTTTTTTTCAAAAATATTATTCAATCGGTCTCGCTGAAGCCGACAGGAACTAATCGTCGTTGTCGAAGACGACTAGACGCTTGTCTTCTATGGCGAAGACGACTAGCCAGTCGCCCCTGGATGCATGCACTACTCGGCTTAGGCAAGGACGACAAGCCCTAATCAGCTTTGGCAAAACCGATTAGCCCTACTCGGCTTAGGCAAAGACGAGTAGTGCATGCATTTTTTGTTTTGTCGACTAAATTTGGCTAAAATTTGTTTCGCGGTAAATTGTTCCCGCCCTTCTTCTCCCCCGCCATTTTCTCCCGCCCTTCTTCTCCCGCCATATTTCTCCCGCCCTTCTTCTCCCACCTTTTTTCTCCCGCCCTTCTTCTCCTCTCCCGCCTTTTTTCTCCCGCCATTTTCCTCCCGCTCTTCTTCTCCCGCCATTTTTCTCCCGCTCTTTTTCTCCCGGGTGAGCCTATATATACCCCAAAAGATTTTGTGATGGAGGCGTGTGGTGCGCGGTTATTTGCTTAGTCGCATAGGAACGATGTCTGGTAGTTCGGGTCCTGGTTTGGACCCATATAGGTCGTGGTGTATTCTGTATGAAGCCGCAAGATGGACTGAAGGTAGTAGTAGGGAGGGTAGGGCCAAGAGTTGTTATAGGGAGCTAGTTAGTGAGACGGGCAACATTTGTGAGCTGGGAGAAATTATAGCCAAAAAATACAAAATCCCGCAGATGACCCCTGAAGAAATTTTAGATGAAATTGATGGGTGGCGGTGGAAGTGGCAGAGAGTGCATGAGCTAAAAGATATCGAGGCGGGTCTTCGGGACATGCCTATGACACCTAAGTCAAAGATAATCCATTTTTCGCCGAAGGCCTATGCATTTCACGTTGAGGTAATTGAGTACCGAAGTTATATTACGTTAGAATCTAGTGTTATCGTACTAGCTTATTTTCGTCTGATATTGTTAATTTCCAGCACTGGCCCGCCGACGCACAGTTTCTCAACAAAGAGATCCCTCATTTTGGTTGGATGGAAATTCTTTTTGGCGCTTGTCCTGATGGGCGTCCACAGAATACTCCTCACGCTGATGCAGTGAAGAGGGCTATATCGAAGGCGAAGAGTGGTGGATCATCCAAGAAAGCCGTTCAAGATGATGATTTCATGCCTCCATCACGAACACGTGGCAGAGGGAAGTGAAGTCGTTGATTAGAATTAGTTATCGTTGAGTTCCATGTATTATTTACCAGTAGTTGTTCTATGCAGTGTTTAGAACTAGTGAAATTGTAACGTGGACCTGTAGTGTTGTATGTTAAATTAATTTATCGATGCAATGTGGAATGTTTCGTACATAGATAATAATATGTCTCGTACATAGATAATAATACGTCTCATACGAACATAAATATGAATATATCTCACATACAAATAGAAATACGGATATGTCTCATACGTCTAAGTACGAATATGTCCCGAAGATATCACTGACCCCTGCATCGCCGAGCATCACGAGGAGGGGGCTCGACGGGCGTCGTCCACTGGTACCTGTGTGGTGCCCGGGTTTGACGAGGCACTGTCAAGTCCCCGTCATCCTGTGTATCCTGTGTGGGGTATGGTGGAGGAGTCTGGTGAATGGGACCCTGTGCGGCTGCGTGGGGTATTCTGCAGTGTTGAAAATGCCCAACCAGACGGACATTTGCTCCCCGCGTGGGCCGAGCCTCAGGGTCACTCCCCCACCCTGATCCAGATCCTAACGCCTGGTGTCCGGACGTAGCCGTGTGATAGCCATAGGCTCCTACAGATGGAATCATTAGTACATAAGAAATACGCAGTCCCAATTGAAATATGAAAACAATATACGTACCGTAATCCGGGAATTCCGGGGCGGGACCTCTGTACTGAGGAGGAGACTGTGGCCGATACCCGTAACTGGAAGTGGGACCCTGCCACGCCGAACCTCCTGCCTGGTCAGGAGGAGGTGGCCTGGGCTGTGGTGATAGACGTGGACGCGGCTCATGTCGGTGATGCGGCTGCTCCTCGTGGTGCTGGTGCAGGAGATGCTGGTCATCGTGCTGCTGCTCCTCCTCGTGCTGATGCTGCTCCTGATGCATCTGCTGCTCCTGCGCTGCTGCTGCTGGCGTCGTGACGGGGGCACGGGGGTCGTTGTCCCACCGGGTGGCGAACAACGTCCTCTGTGCGGGTGCACGTGAGTGTCGCGTAGATGTCCCGTAGCTTCCCCTCCAGCCTCTGAGCCAGGATATCGGCTGCTCCCGTGGTACCAAAAGAGGGCCAGCGGAAAGAGAACGTCCATACTGAGCGACATCATTCTGAATCTCCTGTGTCAAATTAGCCTGACAATAGAAATAAAAAGTATTAAATATATATATGTCAAAGCATGTACCAGTTAGATGAATTAGTGAAAGGAAATAAAATATTACCGCGTGCTGTCTGGACGCAGAAGTGTCATAATCGGGTATGTATCCCACGTAGTAGGGGCAGGTATAACCTCCGGGTGAGAGTGCCGAACGATAATAGCTGTGTTCCGGACATGTACCTCTGCAAGTAGGCATTGTATAGAGTGATCTCAAACCCGAGAGACTTGACCCAGAACCGTGTCGTCGCAGTGTCCCAGTCTAAAACGTAAGGTTGTAGCCTCTGCAGCCACCCTGCCGCGGTCCGACTAATCCCCTTCCTTGTGTTCCTAAAATTTGGGTGAGTGTTCTATCAGTAAATATTGATTGAGTACGAACAATTTAGAAAAAAAACTACTTTCGACATACCTGTGGTACGCATCTGGCAGGGGACGCTCTACTGGCGGAGGATCTACCAACTGTCGAAACCAAATTGCCTCATAACCCTCTGTTGAGACATCTCCTCCACGAAGACATCGAAGATGATCTTCGATTTTGTCATCCAATACTCTCGGTCACGTGTGCAGAGAGCAGAAATACCTCCGGGGTATCTTCGCTGAATGAGCTCGTCCGTGTACGGCTCCCAGATCACCGAAGTGTACATATCAAATTGCTCGTTAAAAGCAATGTAGCACTGCTTCGTCTGCTCAGTAGCAAAGCGTCTCTGCGTACAACACAAGTTATTTTCATACACGGTCGCAATAGTAAGTTTGTCGATGTATTAAATTATAACAAGATACGTACCTTGTTGCATGTATACACGGTCGCAATAGTAGGCTTGTCGATGTTGTCACCGTCAAAGATCTCCCACAATGGGAAAGGCTTGTCAGATATGGCTGGCCGTCCTATAGAGAACCTCTCCCACGACCAGAGCTGCAGAAATAGAGGGCATCCGAGAATGGCTGACTTAGCTGAATGCACATGCAAGCGTTGCACATAGCTCGGTACGTAGCCACTAAGACAGCCGAACCCCAACTCCTCTGTCTGATGTGCTCCGGCTCAGTAGCATCAGCGATCTCCCGTGCGAAAGGGAGGTAGCGCGCGGTAATAGTGTCGACATGGTTCTGGTGAACATCACCTTACCAAGAAGCCACATGATGTATGCCTCCAAGCTGCGATTGAGTTGTATCGGTTCCAAATCATCTGGATACTCTGGAAACTTGTGGACCTATATTCATGGTAAAAATATAATTAGTATAACGACAAATGAGAAATAACAGATTATGAGACACATGAACTAACCTGAAAGCCAAGCAACCAATCAAGCTTGGGTCGTGAGAATCCACCTGTAAAGGTGGAGCACCGTCGAAAATACCCTCGAAACGGTCAATCAAATCGCCTCCCAATTCACCGGTGCCTCCAAAGGTCCAACAGCCTCACCCGCCAAAGGTAAACCTAGCAAGAATGATACATCCTGTAGAGTAGGAGCCATCTCTCCCCAGCGAAAGTGGAACGTGTGGGTCTCCGGCCTCCATCGGTCCACCAAGCAGCTGAGTAAAGATTCGTCCATCATCATACGTGTAGAGTTTTCAGTGGCCTCTACTAGACGCGCGAAAGGTAAGAGCCCGGCCCATTTCAACCTGCATATCCAAAAGAACATAACAATCTAGTTTAGCACACTAATATAAATAGAAAACATGCGTCCTAAAATAAATACGACCAATACCTCTGTACCCACGCGGGTGAATCCTCCAGTTTTCCTTAGGCATGCGAGTGATTAGGGGCTGAAGTTTCGTTGGATTCCCCTCTAATACCTTAGCACGGTGCCCACTATCAATTGTAGCATCAAGCAACCACATTCCCTCCATCACTGCACTTATTAGAATCCCAGAGTTAGTAGAAATACAAACATTCAAACATAGTTCCACACTTAATAGAAATTGAAACAAAGTGACACATTGATGCTACAAATTTAAACATAGTTCCACACTTAATACAAATTGAAACAAAGTGACACATTTAATACAAATATAAACATAGGTCCACACTTAATACAAATTCAAACATAGTCCACACTTAATACAAATTCAAACATAGTGCCACACTTAATACAAATTCAAACATAGTTCCATAGTTAATACAACCATATTGTTACCGTCTTAACCAATTGCAGTCAGGATCTGTCCCCTATACTTGCCTGTGAGAAAGGTGCCATCTACACATATCACCGGACGACAATGTCTGAAAGCCTCGATGCATACGGCGAATGAGAAAAACACTCGATGCAGCACCCTCACAGTTGGGAACTCTGGCTTGAACAAATCTTGGATATCTACATAGGTGCCTGGATTCCGGTACTGCAGAGTATGTAGCAGCCGGATAACAGAGTCATATGCGTCCAAATATGAACCAAATCTGTTCTCAAGCGTCGTATGCTTAGCCCTCCAAGCCTTGCCATAAGATATTTCGTAATTAAATCTGACAGCCACTTTTGTCTGGAGGGCACTCACTTCCATCGCTGCGCAGGACACTATCTCGCTGTACAACAACCGAACTATCAGCGTGGAAGAAAGATTACAGTGCTCTTCAGGGATATTATCAATTCGACAGGAGTGAGGTACGAAGTCACTTGCCCTCCAACTATAGCCATTCTTTGGGAGATGTCCATGCACCCTGCCGGGACAATCTATTGTCTCGCATTCCATTGTCAAATATTTTTGACTTGACACAGTAGTTTTCATAACCCTGTGGGTGGACAATGCCCATTTAACGACTGCATCCCTCAAAGCTTGCTTGTCAGTATACAAAGCACCCTTCGCAATGTTGTTCTCATGATATTGCCATGCCGAATCATGACCATCGTTTACGGTCATCGCCGAAGAGTGGTCCTGATTCCATGCTGCAGGATTAGGTACCTCATCTGCGTTCTCTTCCCCGTCTGACTCATCAGAATCATCGCCTTGAGCACTATAGCCATCTGCATCTTCATCTTCCATCTCGTTCTGCATGTGCCCGCCTACCTCGTCGCCATCCGCCTCCGCACTGTCAGTGTCCCCTCCTTGTACTTGACTGCTCTGCCCCGACTCGTAACCACCACCACCAAAATCAGACCCATAATTTGACATAGACATGTCCATCTCTTCACTTCCATGGCCAGGATCATAAGCACTCTCACCTTCATGGGCACTAAACTCGTCCTCAGGGGTAGTGACCTCGTTCAAGGCGGGAAGAACTAGGGCACAAGGAGAGCAATTCCTTTTTGCGCAGCCTTTTAACCATCGCACCCAATCAGTATCACACTCTAGTGGTCTCAAAACGAAGTAAGTATTTGTCCTTGAATGGCTCCACCAAGCATGAACAATGACGGTCTGTGTCTGACTATCAAGACCTAAACTTCCCGCCAACCAATCTTTTACCTGACTTAGAGACCATGTTTCAGGAGCTGGGAGGTCAACATCTATAAATTCAAACTCACTTAGATCAGCTCCCGTATCACACATTTGGACTCTACCAGGACCATAGAAAAACCTGATCTTCACTAAATCATACATCTCCGCTGACATAAATAAATATTTACCATCGTTAATATTATTCCGCATGTTCATATCTACAAATATACCTACAAATATTTACTACAAATATAGCTATATTTTTTCGAGTTAACCTACAAATATAGCTACAATATTTAATACCGTCACAAACTATTTTTTAACAACACATGTTTATACATGCAACAAATATAGCACTACAATTATGATAGAGCATATGGCTGTTGAATCATACCCTAGAAGCGTGAGAGGCGACAATGTCTGGCAGTCTCGAATCAACGGCGCACCAACACGAGCAGCACCACCACAATGCAGCCCTCCTGCACCACTACCACCATCAGCCCTCCAACACCACCACCACCACCATCACCTCCACCCGCCAACCATCACCACCACCACCACCACGAGCTATCCCATCACGAGATCGGACTTCCCCTAGACTCTCTCAACCTTCTAGCACCGATTTATGGTGGCAAACGGGAAGATTATTGGTCCAAATTGCTGATTAAATTCGGTTTGTGTGGGGAGTGGAGAGAGAATGCCAAGAACAGAACACGCGAGAGGAAGGAGAAGGAAGGAAAGAGAGAAACGGGCGCCCGTCGGCCGACTGCATGCGAGATGCTTGTCTTCCTTGGCGAAGCCGACTGGGCCCGCCTAATCGGCGTCGGCGAAGACGACAAGGTTGTGAAGACGACTGGATTGGTGGCGATGTGGCCCAGCCACTTATCGTCTTCCACGTAGACGAGTGGGTCCTATCGTCTTCGCCATAGACGACAAGCCTCTACTCGGCTTCAGCAAGGACGACAAGGTCCTGTCGTCTCTGCCAAGGACGATTGGATGCTATTTTTGGAAAAAAATAAAAACGCGTAATATTTCCAGAATTAAATAAATTTCGTGTATTATTTAAAAAAAATTAGCCTTCTTTTGTATGTCCAAGTAGGCCTTCATTTGCTCCTCTTTCTCTTGGCGTTTCCTCTCCTCCCTCGCTTTCTTTTGGTTCATGAACCCCTTCAAAGTTTCTTGCAAGGCGACTGTCGAAGAATCTCGCTTGTCATCCAACTTGGAATGGGTCTTCCCCCTCGGCCTCTTCTCACCTTCACTTGGCTCAACGACCGCCGAGGGCCCCCCACCTTTATTTTGTGCCGAATATTGCTCCTTAAACTTTGGGCACTCGCAAATCATCGTCCAACAATGGGTCAAGGTGAATGGCTTGCCCCCATGTTGGACCTTGAAGGTTTCCAAAGATTGGAACGCCTACAAATGGAGATCAAAGCAACAATATACATTCATATGCAATTGAGGTGAATGCAAAAAACAACAAGATACACTCATATGAACAATGAAGGAATGAATTGTATACCATGTCTTTGATGCCTAGGCCACTCACGGGCCGTCCGGAGATATTCTCAAGGGTGGCACAAAACTTGTTGCACTCCAATTGGATGAAGGCCCACCTCTTTTGGATTGACACGTTGCCACGGTCACTCTCAAACTTGTAGGGCTCAAACTTTCTACGTTCATGGAAGTTTCATGGACCCTCTTCCAAAACATTGTTCCTTTTTGCTCGGCACCGGTCTTGGGATCTTGTCCAATTTCCATCCAAGCTTCGCAAATTAGCTTGTCCTCATCCTTCGTGTATCCTCCCGTCCTCATGCTTTGCCGCCTACTTTGTGCATTGGCTTGACGAGATACCTCATCATGAAACAACGGCTCATCCTCGATGTCTACACCGTCTTGGTCTTGCTCTTGAGTTTCTTGGCCTTGGGTGTCTTGGCCTTGGTGGCCGTGGGTGTCTTGGCTGTGGCCGTGGGCGTCTTGGCCTTGGTTGTTTTGGCCACGGTCGTCTTGGCTTTGAGTCTCGTCGCCATCGTACGCTTGGCCACCATCGTTGATCAAACCTCCATGTAATCGTTGTAGTAGGCCGGGTCGTCCGGCGTCGGGGTCGGCATATCGGCAAACATGTTGCGGGCATCGGGAAAGTTGCCCGTGAGGATCTCCCGCGGCCGCTTCCTTTGCGTCCGGGTGGACTGGCCGGCCACCAGTGTGGCGTTGAGGCCAAGGGCGGCCACCACGGGCACGGCCGACACAAATTCACCCATTTCCGGCGAGCCGTTGCTCGGCGACGTGGAGAAGCGAGACGCGGCCTGGTCATGTCCGAGATGGAACCCGTACGTCGGCGGCGTTGTCGACGTGCGCGGTGAATCCGGAAGCTGAGTGCCCACCATGTCCGAGAGGTGGGCTATATATAGGATCGTGTGGCTCACGAAGTGGTCGTGATAGTGCTGATCCAATAGCTCACAAGCCCTCAAAAGAAACACACCCCTGATCCAACGGCCCACAAGCGCTTGAAAGAAACACAGGATGCGTGTGGTTCTTCCTGATTGGCTCAATAGAAACACACCCCTGATTCAACGGCTCACAAGCGCTTGAAAGAAACACATGATCCGTGTGCTTCTTCCTGATTGGCTCAAAAGAAACACACCCCTAAACATAAGTTTTGAGTCAAATGACCAAGATATGAACATTCCCGTGACATAGTTTGTGATAATGTGCCCATATTTTGATTGAAATTCAAATTATAAAAAAACACTCAAAAATGTATTTTGTTTGAATTTTTTGATGATATGGATTTAAATCTATGTCAAATTTATTCAAATCATCTATTTGAAATTTGAATACATTCAACATAGTCAAATTTGAAAATAACCAGTACCAAAAGATTCTACTTGTCCAGGGCTTAAGTTTGTTATAAAGTTTGTCAAATTTGGAAAAGTAAATCAATAGAATAAAAGATATCAGAAAAAAGAAAATAGACCCCTAAACATAAGTTTTTAGTCAAATGACCAAGATATGAACATTCCCGTGACATAGTTTGTGATAATGTGCCCATATTTTGTTTGAAATTTAAATTATATAAAAAACACTCAAAAATGCATTTTGTTTGAATTTTTTGATGATATGGATTTAAATCTATGTCAAATTTACTCAAATCATCCATTTGAAATTTGAATACATTCAACATAGTCAAATTTAAAAATAACCAGTATCAGAAGATTCTACATGTCCAGGGCTTAAGTTTGATATAAATTTTGTCAAATTTGGACAATTAAATCAGTAGAATAAAGAAATCAGAAAAATGAATAAAGAAAAAAGAAAAGGAAATTAAAAAAAAAAGACCTTTTGTACCGGTTGCGGCCACCAACCGGTACTAAAGGTTGGCTTCGCGCGCGCGAATTTAAAGCGGCCCAAAAAAGACCTTTTGTACCGGTTGCAGCCACCAACCGGTACTAAGGGGGGTCTTTTGTACCGGTTGGTGACTGCAACCGGTACTAAAGGCCTAGAGTATATAAACTCGGCCGTTTTCTTTCTTCTCCAATTCTCCAAATCCAATCTCTCACGCCGCCGCTCCGTTGCCGCCGTCTCCTGCTCCGGTCGTCACCGCCGTCCTCTCCTGCTCCGGTCGCCGCCGCTCCGTCACCGCCCGCTCCTGCTCCGTCGCCGTCCTCTCCTGCTCTGGACGCCACCGCCTTCCTCTTCCCCAAGTTCGGTCGCCGCGCTCGAGGACAAGCTCGTCGCCGTCCGACCTCCCCAGCCATCTCCGACCTGCTCCGTCGCCGTCTTCGTGCTTCTGGTGAGACTCTGAGCACTCCGGTGCCCTCCATCTCCTCCCTCTTCTTCTTGTTCGCCTTCCCCAAGCGCCACACCGTCCGTCGCAGCGGGAGATTGTCGCCGGAGCATCTCCGGTGGTCAAAACCAAGCAGCGCCGCCACCAATCTCTGGGAGATTCTTGCCGGAGCATCTCCGGGAGATTTTGTAGAATTTTATCTTCAATTTCCTGCTTATTGAAGTATATTTTGATGATTTGATGATTATTGAAGTTGATGAATTGATGATTATTGAAGTATATTTTGTATAATTTGAAGTATTCAATATTTAAAGTAGAATTTGGAGCCCCAATCTTCACGCATGGGGCAGGGTTGGACCCAGACACAGGGCTGATTGCTGTAAAGGGAAAATGGAAGAAAAGAATTACAAGAGTCGTAAAAAAACTAGTGTACGCAATAGACCTAGTTCGAAAGGGAAAATTTGTTCCCGATAGAGAGGACGACGAGCTGACACTCGCCCTCGGGAATCCTGAACACTGGGGACGATGTCGAGGCAGAGGAGCCGGGGTTAATTGGAATCAAGGGTTTCCGGCGGACGTTGCAACTTATAGAAGCCGTTCCAGAAATAAGAAGAGGGGGTTGGACCGGTTAACGGAATTAGAACTCCAGGTGCAGCGGCAGCAGGAGCAACTAGACTCAATTACCCAGCAAAGGGCATCTCAGCAGCGGCTACAAGATCCTGTAGTCGATGCCTGCCTGATACGTCTCAAACGTATCTATAATTTTTGATATTCCATGCATGTTTTATATCAATTGCCACATGTTTTATATGCACTTTATATCATATTATGACATTTATTGGACTAACCTACTGATAGTTGCAAAAGTGCACAATGTTCTTGTTTTACTCTTTGATGTGTAGAAATTATCAAGAATACAAGAGAAACATTGTTGGAGTCGAATTTGGACTTTCCTGAAATCTGTCTAAAAACTATTTTCAATGATCGACCCGTTTCGGCCAGAAGATGACGTCAAATGGAAAAAGTCTAGTCGCGAAAGTTGCAGGGAATTTTCTCCTAATAATTCTGGAATTAAAATTCGGCCCAATCGGAGTCCGGACGGCGGAGAAAAGCCCGATTTACTGAAGCCCTAGATGGAAATTCGAGAGTCCATATAAAGGAGGAAACCCTAGGTCGTGGAGGACACCCCATACCACGAATTTGCAGCCACCAAAGCCATGTTTTTGCCTCCCCCATGGATCCCATCTCCATGGAGGAGGGCTCCCAAGAAGCCATGAAGGAAGAGGGCTAAGGGGCGGCGCTCCCCATGGAACCGGCGGCGCAGGAGGAGCCCTCTGCGCCACCGCGCGGCGCCGGCGCCGCCCTGCGCTCCTCGCTGCCCTTTCCGCCATCTTCACCGCCATCTCCACCGCCAATTCCTCCTTGTATACAGTGGTTCATCCTCCCACAAACCTCTGTACCGCTCTATGTAAACATGGTGTTTGATGCTATAATATTTATCCTATGATTTACATCTTGTTTCCGTAGTTTATTTGTCTTTTGATTGCTTAGTTGAATGCATGAGGTTCATTAGAGTTGTATGTCTATATGGTACTGTCCTTTGGTGTCCATTATATTTGTGCGCACATGGATCAAACACCCTAGGGTTGGTAGTATTTGTAAACGAAGCGGGGGAAGTTCTGCCGGAGTGACAGAAACCTGAGAACGCGAACCGATTAGTTGCACGTATGGGAGTAAGAGGACCATGAACTTAAGGCTATGGTTGGGGAAACCTTAATGCATTGTTAGTATTTGCGGATGCCTGCTAACAATCCAATCATATAGTACATGTAATCCCAAGTAGTGGAGTGCATGTATATTTAGCCTCTCCCACATAGAAAACTGCATCGAGGACAATGAACCAAGTACCTTCACTAATTAATCTTCGACAAAGCCATCACAATTACCACCACTTTTCCACACTCATGGTACTGTTATTTTAAGATTACTTAGTGTATTTTATTGCTGCAGCACTAACATTTACTTTCTTGTATTTATTATCTCGCAAAGCTCTCTCATACCCGTATTATTACTCTAGTATTATTTTCTAGATAAAGTAAACGTTTAGTGCGCGTAGAGTTGTATCGGTGGTTGATAGAACTTGAGAGAATACTTATCCTACCTTTAGCTCCTCGTTGGGTTCGACACTCTTACTTATCGAAAAGGCTACACACGATCCCCTATACTTGTGGGTTATCACTGCCCATCTCAGCGGAAAAGTAGCGTGGGTTCCACGCAGCTAGAAGATCCTGAAGTCAAACCGTCGGCGGCTCACTACCCCGTGGATGATATCACGGAGAAGACAAATTGTCAGCTACATATGACAATGAAGAACATTAGTTGTCCGGTGGCGGATGGCTATGCTTTACCAAATCAATCTGGAGCAATCTTCCATTTTGGTCAGATTCCAGCTGGCTATGCTCGTGTCGGGGTGACAAAAGTTATGCCGGGATTCCAGATAATGGATCTTGACATTCCTGGAGGTGACGACGAGAAGACACTGGGAGAAGTCGAGCTTGGTATCGTTCTATGGAAGATGAAATATTTCGTGTTTCCAAACTCGGCGCCAAGGCCACCGACTCCTCCGAGTAGAAATCCACCACCTCAAAGTCCACCCGCCCTCCCCGACGATTGGGAGCCCACCGCGAGTCCATCGCCCGCGCCGTCCCGTCACCCGACTGATGCACCCACTAGTAATTTGACAAAGCGGATGCTGTTCACGTCGACTGGTACTATGCTCAGGAAACACAGGTCCCCTGTCAAGAAACGTCCAAACATACCCAAGAAAGTCAAGACTCCTGAGAAGTTAGCTTTCGAGAAGAGCAAGGAGCAATTAGAAGAGAGCTCGCGTGCCACGGTGAAAGCATTTTTTGCACAGAAAAAACAGGAAAGACAGGACCCCGTAAAGGAACTTCTGTAAGAATATACCAAGGGAGACACTTGATCGCACCATTGACAACTTATATATCCCTCCAGTGAGGCCCCTTTCAAACTATGAGCGCGGTATTAACAAGCAACATAGCTCACAGATGGAGGAAAAGAAATGCGGGAAAGAAGTTCCCCAGCTCGGAGAACAAGCAGTACAATCGATCGCCCCACTCATTGTGCCTTCTGATAAGGCGGCTCTCTACAACGACAATATTGTTGCTCAGCAAATCCATAGCGATACAGGTTACGCCATTGCTGAGGTAGCATATCAATATGTTTTCGGGCAGCCTCTGGTCACAGATCTGAATGCTCTAACAACACAGTTATGGAAATTGCATAACTGGTACATGACCGCCGCAAAAGAAGGGAGATTCTATTTCATGGCGGGAGTTAAGGAAGAGCACTACTTCCGAGAATATGCTGTGCAGGTTGAGTTCCCCGAACATTTTCAGATGTACAATCAACGTGCCCTCGACAAATCTATCATCAGCTGCTATTGTCTGTAAGTGATTTATTTGTGTAATTTAATTCTTTAGTTAAGCTCGTTCATTGCCTGTAATTATCCTCACGACATTCTTTTGTACACTATTATGCAGAATGAAGATTCGTAAATGCAGAGTGGGAGGAATCTGGGACACTGGGTTCATTGACCCGGATAAAGTTCATGAAGTCACCGTAGAACAGTATGCCCAGGACATAGAGGACGTTTTGCTAATGTTTTTAAAGCGACAAAGTACCAAAAAAGAAATACTTTTTCCTTACAACTTCAAGTGAGTGTTACTGTCTTGTACACATTCTATTTTGCTTTCCCGATATTAAGTGTAATTGATGAGTTCTGAATAACTGCGTATATAAACGTGCGCAGGTTCCACTTCATTCTGCTAATCATTAGAATCGATCTTGGAGAAGTTAAAATCTGGGACTCATTAAGAAGAGATCAAGATGAATACAAAAGCGTGCGTATATTGCTCAAGAGGTAATTTCAATCGCACTATATCGGCCTCTTTCGTTCATTTCCTGATATCAAACTAAGTAATAACTTCTCAATTCATTTTCTTTGTCGGGCAGGGTTTGGAGAAAGTTCATCGCGGAAGAACGTGGTGAATGGAAAGATAAGCTGGAATTTAAGGCTAACAACGTAAGTAGTACTACGTACCTAGGTCCGCGTATCTCTCTAATTCTAGTTTCAATACCATTATCATTCTCTTGATTATTATTTGATTGATTTCTATTCTCGTATAGTGGTGCCTGCGACAACCACAGGGGACGGATTTATGTGGATACTACGTTCGCGAGTACATTCACATGAAGGTCAATGAGAGAGTCAATAGTCGAAGAAATCAAGAGGTACGTAAACATCATTCACAAATTTATGTTGCTTCCATCAATTGTATTTAGTTTTCTTCATAATTGATTTGATCCCCTTCTTTTAAAGATGGCAAGGAAGCGGAACCGGCTCCTACCAATAAACAGCGTAAAAGCAATTGCGGAGGAATTGGCGGGATTTTTACTTACGGAGGTGATACCTGAATCCGGAGAATTCCACTATATCGAAAAATAGACTCCCTCCATGTACTAGCAGTGATCTCCATGTAATGAGTACTTTATATGTGTACATATACCAAGTTGTATGTGTGTTATGTGATCTTCACGTGTGCGAAAACTTTTTTTTTGTGCATCGACGTGATCTCCTCCGAAACCCTAAACCCTGAAAAATAAGCGAAAAGAAAAAAAGCAGAAACCCTAAACCCTGAAAAATAAGCGAAAAAAAAGAAACCTTTAGTCCCGGTTGGTGTTACCAACCGGGACCAAAGGTCCTCGGCCCGCGCGCGCAGCTCCGCCCACGTGGAGACCTTTAACACTGGTTCGTGGCCTACCGGGACTAAGGTGGGGGGGGGGGGGGGGGGGGGCGCTTAGTCCCGATTTAACTGTCCCGGTTGCACAACCGGTATTAAAGGACCTCTGGAACCGGTATTGAAGCCCCTGTTTCTACTTGTGTACAAGGCCCGATATAATAGTCATGATAGGGAAATAATAAGAAAAATTCATACTAACATCCAACCATCACCACATCTGTATGAGGAACCGTCTATGAGGGTTTGCGGCGTGCGGCTACCCTGAGCTATCATAGACAGTTCTGTTCGAAAACCATCTATGATACAATATTTGCCCCTTCTATAAATAACAGGGCGCGAGACTTGGGAGGTATTTAGAAACCCTTGCCGCTTCCACTTAAGAAATAAAGCCGGCCGTCGCCACCGCCCACCTGTGCTCCCGTGGCCGCCGTCCATAAATCAAACTAGAGACATCTGTTCCGATACCATAGTAAACTACTACGCAACAACCAGTTAACCCCAAAGGTTAAGCTGAGGAGGAAAGGCGGACAATTGGCTTATCAACACTGTGTGTCTTACATTTATAGTTTAGGTACGTAAACATGAGCTTGTGCAAGCACACATGCATGTTTCACTAGCTAGCTAGGGCATTAGGGCTTCCAAATATATTGTTCGTCCTGGCTTTGTGGTGTGATGGTGATGTAGGTGTACGTAGCTCTGTCTCGTGGCCTATCCAAACTAAAAAGAAGGCATGCATGCATGCATATGGTTCCCTCTTATGATAGTGACATGCACGCCAAAGCGAATAATTAAACAGGTGCTCAGCGCACTAAACCCTCCAATAAATAGGCTTGCAAATTATTTTGCATGTTACGTAATAATAGTCATCATATGGAAATAATGAAAAAAAATCATACTTGCATCCAATCATCACCACATTTGTCCGAAGAAATAGCACAAACCTTGTATTGGGTATCACACACGATTCTCCAAAACATGGACTGCATTCGTGGTATAGCATCCGTTCACAGCAACCTTAAAAATGAATATCTAATCTTCCTCCTTACTACTGATGTATTTGGCACCTGCGTACAGAACATTTTATAGAATAGATGTACAGAAATGTGTGTCCCAAATCAGCTGCGTCAGATTTCGAGCGCAGCTTCTTGAAGTTGAGGGGCATCTGTGCGCAGCCCTATGATCATTTCATTTCATTGAAATGCCCGCGGCCAGAGTTCATTACAGCTAGCACACGTATCATACGCACATACACACACACGGCCAATATCTAATCAACAGCCTCGTGAGTGTTCTTGCTTGTTCCAAAATTTTCCCAGAGAATATGTCCATCTCCACCTTCCTATCCCCTGACCTTGATGTCCTTATCCAAAGAAGCTGATGCATATATACGTACGTACATAAGGGTTGCTTTCTCTGAGAATGCGCATCTCATTCCTTAGTTTCCACACAGACCCCCAGATAGCTGAAACAATGACATAAACAACAGAACCCCACCGCATGCTATTTTTGCTAGAGTTGGAGAAGACTCATTCAGCAAACTATATCACAAATTGTATTGGTTTTCTATGTCCATAGCAACACACGGGCTTCTTACTAGTGGCATACGTGGTTAGCAACCCAAAACTTAATAAAGAAATGGAACCATAGTGGCCAGCTTAGCGTCTCCACTCTCCACGGTTTGAAAAATAAATCGGTTGTGAATATATCACAGACGGTTTCAGAAGCCAACCGTGTTTGATATTCTAGTCATCACAGATGGGAGTTTTAATTCACCATCTATGAAGATTTTCTCGGTTACACATTCCATTTTCAGCTAACGTCAAATTGATGTGAACTATTCATACATTATTGACAAAAACAAATTGATGTGGGAACGAAACCGTCTGTGTTAAAAAAAACTTCACAGATGATTGAAGTTCAAATGCAGTTGCAGATAGCTTGTGATGATTGAAACCATATGTGCGGACAGGTATATCACAAACGGTTTGAAAAACCTTTGTGAATATATCACAAACGGTTTCAGAAGCAAACCATCTTTATTGTTCTAGTCATCAGTTGCGGATATCGCTTTGTCGGCGGACGCCTGCACTTGTTTTTTAGCACATCCACTTGTTTTTTGTGTCTAGCTCACATGTTCAAATATTTCATCATGAAACTTTGCACACATGTAGAATACATCCCTATGTACATGTGACTATTTTTTCAGAATTTTGTAAAACTTTAAAAAATCATTTTTGATTTTTTTTCAAAAGAGTGCTCCATGGAGCCCGAGCTCCAAAACGCCTCATTCGTGGATAATTCACTTATACTTCAAGAAAAGCTTATGGTTTATATATGGTTCACTTTTTTTATTTTGAGAGAAACTACGTATATTCATAAGAGGAGGAATACAAGGACCCGAACATACGCATACACAAACAGGCAAGAAACGCAACACAGCACAACAGCAACGCCGACACCGTCGCCGGAGTAGACGAAGCCGGACCACCACCTTACCAGAACCGGAGAGCACCACCACACATGTAGAAGGCCGCAAGAGTTGTCCGCCTCCCAGCGACGGAACCTGAACCGCTGTGCCACATCGACCAGCACTCTCCCGAGACAAGATCCACCACCGGACTCCGCCAAAACGGAGCACCAGCACCGGATCCGCTCACCACGGGCCACCATCCCTGCGCTGGACATGGATCCAGCCTGCCATGGCCGTTGCCGCCGCCCCGGGCGAGGTAGCAGCTTTGGCCCGCTCCCAAGAGGGTTCTCCTGCTCCTGAAGCTGGCGCTGGAGCAAGCACCGGCTCGACGATGGCGGGAGCAGAGAAGAAAAATCTTCTGCCAGTGGCTTCGCCGTAGCCTCGACGCTACCAACCAGGAAGACGCAGGTCGCCGCCGCGTGCGACGGCCGAGCAAACCCTAGCCTCACCACCCAAAAAGGATGGCAGGAATCTACACCCACCAGACCGCCGCCACCACCACAAAGGCCATGGCCGGGAAGGGACCGGATCTGAGGGAAACAACAGCCACTGGTCGCCGCTGCCACCTTCAACGCGACGACCGAAGCACCACAAACCCTAACCCTATGTACACACACGGAACAAGGGACCGGGGTTGCCCCCTCCTCCCGCTGCCGCCGGAGCGGCATGCGGAGGGGAGGGGAACCCACGGGTTCGCCTGCGCGAGAAGGGGGGACGCGGATCGCCTGTCGGTCGCCTCTCTCTACGGTAGTAGGGGAAGGACGATGCCCACTGTTATATATATGGTCCACTTATACCCCGAAAGGTCATAATTTCACTAAACTTTCTGTAAGGACTTCCAAATTGTTCGTCCCTGTGGTGAGCGTGATGTGATGTACCAGCTAGTGTCCTCTTGCTCGAAACTAGTAAAAAGAAGGCAGGCATGCAGGCATGCATGCATGCGCCACTACCGGAATCGACAACTTTCCTGAGTGCTGAAAACACTCGGCAAAGGGCACGAAACACTCGGCAAACCTTTGCTGAGTGGTTTTTCGCGGACACTCGGCAAAGAGTTTGCCAAGTGTTTTTTGGTGGCAGTCAGCAAAGCTTGATACTCGGTAAAAAAAAACAGACGGTGGGAAGACGTCGAAAACTGGTTTGCCGAGTGTTTTTGAAAAACCACTCAGCAAAGGCAAAAACTTTGCTGAGTGTAAACACTCGGCAAATCGGTTGAACAGAAGAAGAAAAAACGCTGATGACCACACGACTGCGACAATGATGGCCTCCCGATGCAACCAACGCCCGACCTGCCGACGGGGATGGAGAGCTCCTTGAGCCACCCTCTACCACCGGGAGGGAGGTTGACAGCGAGTAGGAGGAGCTCGACACTTCACCGGCGGCTGCAACCTCGATCCCGTGCAGCTAGCGAGGCAGGAGGAAGGAAGGAGCAGGGCTCACCGTGGTGGAGCTGCTATGAGAGGGCTGACATCACAGATCTCGCCCTCCCCACATAGACTCCCTCCATGTACTAGCAGTGATCTCCATGTAATGAGTACTTTATATGTGTACATATACCAAGTTGTATGTGTATTATGTGATCTTCACGTCTGCGAAAACTTTTTTTTTGTGCATCGACGTGATCTCCTCCGAAACCCTAAACCCTGAAAAATAAGCGAAAAGAAAAAAAGCAGAAACCCTAAACCCTGAAAAATAAGCGAAAAGAAAAAAAGCAGAAACCCTAAACCCTGAAAAATAAGCGAAAAAAAAGAAATCTTTAGTCCCGGTTGGTGTTACCAACCGGGACCAAAGGTCCTCGGCCCGCGCCGCGCAGCTCCGCCCATGTGGAGACCTTTAACACCGGTTCGTGGCCTACCGGGACTAAAGGGGGGCCCTTTACTCCCAATTTAACTGTCCCAGTTGCACAACCGATATTAAAGGACCTCTGGAACCGGTATTGAACCCCTGTTTCTACTAGTGTACAAGGCCCGATATAATAGTCATGATAGTTAAATAATAAGAAAAATTCATACTAACATCCAACCATCACCACATCTGTCTGAGGAACTGTCTATGATGGTTTGAGGCGTGCGGCTACCCTGAGCTATCATAGACAGTTCTGTTGGAAAACCATCTATGATACAATATTTGCCCCTTCTATAAATAACAGGGCGCGAGACTTGGGAGGTTTTTAGAAACCCTTGCCGCTTCCACTTAAGAAATAAAGCCGGCCGTCGCCACCGCCCACCTGTGCTCCCGTGGCCGCCGTCCATAACTCAAACTAGAGACATCTGTTCCGATACCATAGTAAACTACTACGCAACAACCAGTTAACCCCAAAGGTTAAGCTGAGGAGGAAAGGCGGACAATTGGCTTATCAACACTGTGTGTCTTACATTTATAGTTTAGGTACGTAAACATGAGCTTGTGCAAGCACACATGCATGTTTCACTAGCTAGCTAGGGCATTAGGGCTTCCAAATATATTGTTCGTCCTGGCTTTGTGGTGTGATGGTGATGTAGGTGTACGTAGCTCTGTCTCGTGGCCTATCCAAACTAAAAAGAAGGCATGCATGCATGCATATGGTTCCCTCTTATGATAGTGACATGCACGCCAAAGCGAATAATTAAACAGGTGCTCAGCGCACTAAACCCTCCAATAAATAGGCTTGCAAATTATTTTGCATGTTACGTAATAATAGTCATGATATGGAAATAATGAAAAAAAATCATACTTGCATCCAATCATCACCACATTTGTCCGAAGAAATAGCACAAACCTTGTATTGGGTATCACACACGATTCTCCAAAACATGGACTGCATTCGTGGTATAGCATCCGTTCACAGCAACCTTAAAAATGAATATCTAATCTTCCTCCTTACTACTGATGTATTTGGCACCTGCGTACAGAACATTTTATAGAATAGATGTACAGAAATGTGTGTCCCAAATCAGCTGCGTCAGATTTCGAGCGCAGCTTCTTGAAGTTGAGGGGCATCTGTGCGCAGCCCCATGATCATTTCATTTCATTGAAATGCCCGCGGCCAGAGTTCATTACAGCTAGCACACGTATCATACGCACATACACACACACGGCCAATATCTAATCAACAGCCTCGTGAGTGTTCTTGCTTGTTCCAAAATTTTCCCAGAGAATATGTCCATCTCCACCTTCCTATCCCCTGACCTTGATGTCCTTATCCAAAGAAGCTGATGCATATATACGTACGTACATAAGGGTTGCTTTCTCTGAGAATGCGCATCTCATTCCTTAGTTTCCACACAGACCCCCAGATAGCTGAAACAATGACATAAACAACAGAACCCCACCGCATGCTATTTTTGCTAGAGTTGGAGAAGACTCATTCAACAAACTATATCACAAATTGTATTGGTTTTCTATGTCCATAGCAACACACGGGCTTCTTACTTGTGGCATACGTGGTTAGCAACCCAAAACTTAATAAAGAAATGGAACCATAGTGGCCAGCTTAGCGTCTCCACTCTCCACGGTTTGAAAAATAAATCGGTTGTGAATATATCACAGACGGTTTCAGAAGCCAACCGTGTTTGATATTCTAGTCATCACAGATGGGAGTTTTAATTCACCATCTATGAAGATTTTCTCGGTTACACATTCCATTTTCAGCTAACGTCAAATTGATGTGAACTATTCATACATTATTGACAAAAACAAATTGATGTGGGAACGAAACCGTCTGTGTTAAAAAAAACTTCACAGATGATTGAAGTTCAAATGCAGTTGCAGATAGCTTGTGATGATTGAAACCATATGTGCGGACAGGTATATCACAAACGGTTTGAAAAACCTTTGTGAATATATCACAAACGGTTTCAGAAGCAAACCATCTTTATTGTTCTAGTCATCAGTTGCGGATATCGCTTTGTCGGCGGACGCCTGCACTTGTTTTTTAGCACATCCACTTGTTTTTTGTGTCTAGCTCACATGTTCAAATATTTCATCATGAAACTTTGCACACATGTAGAATACATCCCTATGTACATGTGACTATTTTTTCAGAATTTTGTAAAACTTTAAAAAATCATTTTTGATTTTTTTTCAAAAGAGTGCTCCATGGAGCCCGAGCTCCAAAACGCCTCATTCGTGGATAATTCACTTATACTTCAAGAAAAGCTTATGGTTTATATATGGTTCACTTTTTTTTATTTTGAGAGAAACTACGTATATTCATAAGAGGAGGAATACAAGGACCCGAACATACGCATACACAAACAGGCAAGAAACGCAACACAGCACAACAGCAACGCCGACACCGTCGCCGGAGTAGACGAAGCCGGACCACCACCTTACCAGAACCGGAGAGCACCACCACACATGTAGAAGGCCGCAAGAGTTGTCCGCCTCCCAGCGACGGAACCTGAACCGCTGTACCACATCGACCAGCACTCTCCCGAGACAAGATCCACCACCGGACTCCGCCAAAACGGAGCACCAGCACCGGATCCGCTCACCACGGGCCACCATCCCTGCGCTGGACATGGATCCAGCCTGCCATGGCCGTTGCCGCCGCCCCGGGCGAGGTAGCAGCTTTGGCCCGCTCCCAAGAGGGTTCTCCTGCTCCTGAAGCTGGCGCTGGAGCAAGCACCGGCTCGACGATGGCGGGAGCAGAGAAGAAAAATCTTCTGCCAGTGGCTTCGCCGTAGCCTCGACGCTACCAACCAGGAAGACGCAGGTCGCCGCCGCGTGCGACGGCCGAGCAAACCCTAGCCTCACCACCCAAAAAGGATGGCAGGAATCTACACCCACCAGACCGCCGCCACCACCACAAAGGCCATGGCCGGGAAGGGACCGGATCTGAGGGAAACAACAGCCACTGGTCGCCGCTGCCACCTTCAACGCGACGACCGAAGCACCACAAACCCTAACCCTATGTACACACACGGAACAAGGGACCGGGGTTGCCCCCTCCTCCCGCCGCCGCCGGAGCGGCATGCGGAGGGGAGGGGAACCCACGGGTTCGCCTGCGCGAGAAGGGGGGACGCGGATCGCCTGTCGGTCGCCTCTCTCTACGGTAGGGGGAAGGACGATGCCCACTGTTATATATATGGTCCACTTATACCCCGAAAGGTCATAATTTCACTAAACTTTCTGTAAGGACTTCCAAATTGTTCGTCCCTGTGGTGAGCGTGATGTGATGTACCAGCTAGTGTCCTCTCGCTCGAAACTAGTAAAAAGAAGGCAGGCATGCAGGCATGCATGCATGCGCCACTACCGGAATCGACAACTTTGCTGAGTGCTGAAAACACTCGGCAAAGGGCACGAAACACTCGGCAAACCTTTGCTGAGTGGTTTTTCGCGGACACTCGGCAAAGAGTTTGCCAAGTGTTTTTTGGTGGCAGTCAGCAAAGCTTGATACTCGGTAAAAAAAAACAGACGGTGGGAAGACGTCGAAAACTGGTTTGCCGAGTGTTTTTGAAAAACCACTCAGCAAAGGCAAAAACTTTGCTGAGTGTAAACACTCGGCAAATCGGTTGAACAGAAGAAGAAAAAACGCTGATGACCACACGACTGCGACAATGATGGCCTCCCGATGCAACCAACGCCCGACCTGCCGACGGGGATGGAGAGCTCCTTGAGCCACCCTCTACCACCGGGAGGGAGGTTGACAGCGAGTAGGAGGAGCTCGACACTTCACCGGCGGCTGCAACCTCGATCCCGTGCAGCTAGCGAGGCAGGAGGAAGGAAGGAGCAGGGCTCACCGTGGTGGAGCTGCTATGAGAGGGCTGACATCACAGATCTCGCCCTCCCCACATAGACTCCCTCCATGTACTAGCAGTGATCTCCATGTAATGAGTACTTTATATGTGTACATATACCAAGTTGTATGTGTATTATGTGATCTTCACGTCTGCGAAAACTTTTTTTTTGTGCATCGACGTGATCTCCTCCGAAACCCTAAACCCTGAAAAATAAGCGAAAAGAAAAAAAGCAGAAACCCTAAACCCTGAAAAATAAGCGAAAAGAAAAAAAGCAGAAACCCTAAACCCTGAAAAATAAGCGAAAAAAAAGAAATCTTTAGTCCCGGTTGGTGTTACCAACCGGGACCAAAGGTCCTCGGCCCGCGCCCGCGCAGCTCCGCCCACGTGGAGACCTTTAACACCGGTTCGTGGCCTACCGGGACTAAAGGGGGGCCCTTTACTCCCAATTTAACTGTCCCAGTTGCACAACCGATATTAAAGGACCTCTGGAACCGGTATTGAACCCCTGTTTCTACTAGTGTACAAGGCCCGATATAATAGTCATGATAGTTAAATAATAAGAAAAATTCATACTAACATCCAACCATCACCACATCTGTCTGAGGAACTGTCTATGATGGTTTGAGGCGTGCGGCTACCCTGAGCTATCATAGACAGTTCTGTTGGAAAACCATCTATGATACAATATTTGCCCCTTCTATAAATAACAGGGCGCGAGACTTGGGAGGTTTTTAGAAACCCTTGCCGCTTCCACTTAAGAAATAAAGCCGGCCGTCGCCACCGCCCACCTGTGCTCCCGTGGCCGCCGTCCATAACTCAAACTAGAGACATCTGTTCCGATACCATAGTAAACTACTACGCAACAACCAGTTAACCCCAAAGGTTAAGCTGAGGAGGAAAGGCGGACAATTGGCTTATCAACACTGTGTGTCTTACATTTATAGTTTAGGTACGTAAACATGAGCTTGTGCAAGCACACATGCATGTTTCACTAGCTAGCTAGGGCATTAGGGCTTCCAAATATATTGTTCGTCCTGGCTTTGTGGTGTGATGGTGATGTAGGTGTACGTAGCTCTGTCTCGTGGCCTATCCAAACTAAAAAGAAGGCATGCATGCATGCATATGGTTCCCTCTTATGATAGTGACATGCACGCCAAAGCGAATAATTAAACAGGTGCTCAGCGCACTAAACCCTCCAATAAATAGGCTTGCAAATTATTTTGCATGTTACGTAATAATAGTCATCATATGGAAATAATGAAAAAAAATCATACTTGCATCCAATCATCACCACATTTGTCCGAAGAAATAGCACAAACCTTGTATTGGGTATCACACACGATTCTCCAAAACATGGACTGCATTCGTGGTATAGCATCCGTTCACAGCAACCTTAAAAATGAATATCTAATCTTCCTCCTTACTACTGATGTATTTGGCACCTGCGTACAGAACATTTTATAGAATAGATGTACAGAAATGTGTGTCCCAAATCAGCTGCGTCAGATTTCGAGCGCAGCTTCTTGAAGTTGAGGGGCATCTGTGCGCAGCCCCATGATCATTTCATTTCATTGAAATGCCCGCGGCCAGAGTTCATTACAGCTAGCACACGTATCATACGCACATACACACACACGGCCAATATCTAATCAACAGCCTCGTGAGTGTTCTTGCTTGTTCCAAAATTTTCCCAGAGAATATGTCCATCTCCACCTTCCTATCCCCTGACCTTGATGTCCTTATCCAAAGAAGCTGATGCATATATACGTACGTACATAAGGGTTGCTTTCTCTGAGAATGCGCATCTCATTCCTTAGTTTCCACACAGACCCCCAGATAGCTGAAACAATGACATAAACAACAGAACCCCACCGCATGCTATTTTTGCTAGAGTTGGAGAAGACTCATTCAACAAACTATATCACAAATTGTATTGGTTTTCTATGTCCATAGCAACACACGGGCTTCTTACTTGTGGCATACGTGGTTAGCAACCCAAAACTTAATAAAGAAATGGAACCATAGTGGCCAGCTTAGCGTCTCCACTCTCCACGGTTTGAAAAATAAATCGGTTGTGAATATATCACAGACGGTTTCAGAAGCCAACCGTGTTTGATATTCTAGTCATCACAGATGGGAGTTTTAATTCACCATCTATGAAGATTTTCTCGGTTACACATTCCATTTTCAGCTAACGTCAAATTGATGTGAACTATTCATACATTATTGACAAAAACAAATTGATGTGGGAACGAAACCGTCTGTGTTAAAAAAAACTTCACAGATGATTGAAGTTCAAATGCAGTTGCAGATAGCTTGTGATGATTGAAACCATATGTGCGGACAGGTATATCACAAACGGTTTGAAAAACCTTTGTGAATATATTACAAACGGTTTCAGAAGCAAACCATCTTTATTGTTCTAGTCATCAGTTGCGGATATCGCTTTGTCGGCGGACGCCTGCACTTGTTTTTTAGCACATCCACTTGTTTTTTGTGTCTAGCTCACATGTTCAAATATTTCATCATGAAACTTTGCACACATGTAGAATACATCCCTATGTACATGTGACTATTTTTTCAGAATTTTGTAAAACTTTAAAAAATCATTTTTGATTTTTTTTCAAAAGAGTGCTCCATGGAGCCCGAGCTCCAAAACGCCTCATTCGTGGATAATTCACTTATACTTCAAGAAAAGCTTATGGTTTATATATGGTTCACTTTTTTTTATTTTGAGAGAAACTACGTATATTCATAAGAGGAGGAATACAAGGACCCGAACATACGCATACACAAACAGGCAAGAAACGCAACACAGCACAACAGCAACGCCGACACCGTCGCCGGAGTAGACGAAGCCGGACCACCACCTTACCAGAACCGGAGAGCACCACCACACATGTAGAAGGCCGCAAGAGTTGTCCGCCTCCCAGCGACGGAACCTGAACCGCTGTGCCACATCGACCAGCACTCTCCCGAGACAAGATCCACCACCGGACTCCGCCAAAACGGAGCACCAGCACCGGATCCGCTCACCACGGGCCACCATCCCTGCGCTGGACATGGATCCAGCCTGCCATGGCCGTTGCCGCCGCCCCGGGCGAGGTAGCAGCTTTGGCCCGCTCCCAAGAGGGTTCTCCTGCTCCTGAAGCTGGCGCTGGAGCAAGCACCGGCTCGACGATGGCGGGAGCAGAGAAGAAAAATCTTCTGCCAGTGGCTTCGCCGTAGCCTCGACGCTACCAACCAGGAAGACGCAGGTCGCCGCCGCGTGCGACGGCCGAGCAAACCCTAGCCTCACCACCCAAAAAGGATGGCAGGAATCTACACCCACCAGACCGCCGCCACCACCACAAAGGCCATGGCCGGGAAGGGACCGGATCTGAGGGAAACAACAGCCACTGGTCGCCGCTGCCACCTTCAACGCGACGACCGAAGCACCACAAACCCTAACCCTATGTACACACACGGAACAAGGGACCGGGGTTGCCCCCTCCTCCCGCCGCCGCCGGAGCGGCATGCGGAGGGGAGGGGAACCCACGGGTTCGCCTGCGCGAGAAGGGGGGACGCGGATCGCCTGTCGGTCGCCTCTCTCTACTGTAGTAGGGGAAGGACGATGCCCACTGTTATATATATGGTCCACTTATACCCCGAAAGGTCATAATTTCACTAAACTTTCTGTAAGGACTTCCAAATTATTCGTCCCTGTGGTGAGCGTGATGTGATGTACCAGCTAGTGTCCTCTCGCTCGAAACTAGTAAAAAGAAGGCAGGCATGCAGGCATGCATGCATGCGCCACTACCGGAATCGACAACTTTGCTGAGTGCTGAAAACACTCGGCAAAGGGCACGAAACACTCGGCAAACCTTTGCTGAGTCGTTTTTCGCGGACACTCGGCAAAGAGTTTGCCAAGTGTTTTTTGGTGGCAGTCAGCAAAGCTTGATACTCGGTAAAAAAAACAGACGGTGGGAAGACGTCGAAAACTGGTTTGCCGAGTGTTTTTGAAAAACCACTCAGCAAAGGCAAAAACTTTGCTGAGTGTAAACACTTGGCAAATCGGTTGAACAGAAGAAGAAAAAACGCTGATGACCACACGACTGCGACAATGATGGCCTCCCGATGCAACCAACGCCCGACCTGCCGACGGGATGGAGAGCTCCTTGAGCCACCCTCTACCACCGGGAGGGAGGTTGACAGCGAGTAGGAGGAGCTCGACACTTCACCGGCGGCTGCAACCTCGATCCCGTGCAGCTAGCGAGGCAGGAGGAAGGAAGGAGCAGGGCTCACCGTGGTGGAGCTGCTATGAGAGGGCTGACATCACAGATCTCGCCCTCCCCACATAGACTCCCTCCATGTACTAGCAGTGATCTCCATGTAATGAGTACTTTATATGTGTACATATACCAAGTTGTATGTGTATTATGTGATCTTCACGTCTGCGAAAACTTTTTTTTTGTGCATCGACGTGATCTCCTCCGAAACCCTAAACCCTGAAATATAAGCGAAAAGAAAAAAAGCAGAAACCCTAAACCCTGAAAAATAAGCGAAAAGAAAAAAAGCAGAAACCCTAAACCCTGAAAAATAAGCGAAAAAAAAGAAATCTTTAGTCCCGGTTGGTGTTACCAACCGGGACCAAAGGTCCTCGGCCCGCGCGCGCGCAGCTCCGCCCACGTGGAGACCTTTAACACCGGTTCGTGGCCTACCGGGACTAAAGGGGGGCCCTTTAGTCCCAATTTAACTGTCCCAGTTGCACAACCGATATTAAAGGACCTCTGGAACCGGTATTGAACCCCTGTTTCTACTAGTGTACAAGGCCCGATATAATAGTCATGATAGTTAAATAATAAGAAAAATTCATACTAACATCCAACCATCACCACATCTGTCTGAGGAACTGTCTATGATGGTTTGAGGCGTGCGGCTACCCTGAGCTATCATAGACAGTTCTGTTGGAAAACCATCTATGATACAATATTTGCCCCTTCTATAAATAACAGGGCGCGAGACTTGGGAGGTTTTTAGAAACCCTTGCCGCTTCCACTTAAGAAATAAAGCCGGCCGTCGCCACCGCCCACCTGTGCTCCCGTGGCCGCCGTCCATAACTCAAACTAGAGACATCTGTTCCGATACCATAGTAAACTACTACGCAACAACCAGTTAACCCCAAAGGTTAAGCTGAGGAGGAAAGGCGGACAATTGGCTTATCAACACTGTGTGTCTTACATTTATAGTTTAGGTACGTAAACATGAGCTTGTGCAAGCACACATGCATGTTTCACTAGCTAGCTAGGGCATTAGGGCTTCCAAATATATTGTTCGTCCTGGCTTTGTGGTGTGATGGTGATGTAGGTGTACGTAGCTCTGTCTCGTGGCCTCTCCATACTAAAAAGAAGGCATGCATGCATGCATATGGTTCCCTCTTATGATAGTGACATGCACGCCAAAGCGAATAATTAAACAGGTGCTCAGCGCACTAAACCCTCCAATAAATAGGCTTGCAAATTATTTTGCATGTTACGTAATAATAGTCATGATATGGAAATAATGAAAAAAAATCATACTTGCATCCAATCATCACCACATTTGTCCGAAGAAATAGCACAAACCTTGTATTGGGTACCACACACGATTCTCCAAAACATGGACTGCATTCGTGGTATAGCATCCGTTCACAGCAACCTTAAAAATGAATATCTAATCTTCCTCCTTACTACTGATGTAATTGGCACCTGCGTACAGAACATTTTATAGAATAGATGTACAGAAATGTGTGTCCCAAATCAGCTGCGTCAGATTTCGAGCGCAGTTTCTTGAAGTTGAGGGGCATCTGTGCGCAGCCCCATGATCATTTCATTTCATTGAAATGCCCGCGGCCAGAGTTCATGACAGCTAGCACACGTATCATACGCACATACACACACACGTCCAATATCTAATCAACAGCCTCGTGAGTGTTCTTGCTTGTTCCAAAATTTTCCCAGAGAATATGTCCATCTCCACCTTCCTATCCCCTGACCTTGATGTCCTTATCCAGAGAAGCTGATGCATACGTACGTACATAAGGGTTGCTTTCTCTGAGAATGCGCATCTCATTCCTTAGTTTCCACACAGACCCCCAGATAGCTGAAACAATGACATAAACAACAGAACCCCACCGCATGCTATTTTTGCTAGAGTTGGAGAAGACTCATTCAACAAACTATATCACAAATTGTATTGGTTTTCTATGTCCATAGCAACACACGGGCTTCTTACTAGTGGCATACGTGGTTAGCAACCCAAAACTTAATAAAGAAATGGAACCATAGTGGCCAGCTTAGCGTCTCCACTCTCCACGGTTTGAAAAATAAATCGGTTGTGAATATATCCGAAATAGGCTGTACAACCAACAGAATTGCAATGCTGGGGCGGCAGCAAACATACACCCAAAGAAAACAAAAGAGAAATAAAAAGGCGACATAGGCGGATAGACTAAACGACGGCGACCCGGAGCCGCTGCGCCCTCTCCGACGAAGTACCACCACGCTCCTAACACGGAATCGACGAGTACCAAGCAGCACCTTCAAGAAGGAAAGCTATGCTGCTGCCCGGACCAACTGGTCCTAGTGTTTCCCCCGGCACATAGGGAAGTGGATGAAGGGAAGCCACGACGCCCTTCAGGAAGGAAAGGTGCCACCCAGAGCGGCACCGCGTCAGAGCCGGACGAACCGACAAGGATTTCTCCCGAAAACCCTATCCACAACCCCGTGCGATCCGTAGCATAGGAGCCCCGCGAGGACGGACCTCGACACCACCAGACAAGCCGCCCACCAGCATGCGCCAAAACGAATCCGAAGCCACCAACGCCGTCTCACCACAGTGACCGTCACGAGGTCTGCAAGCCGAGAGTGTGGCGAAGAATGAACCGGGGTCAGCCAAGCCACAGCCGCGCGGGAGGGAACAACCTCCACCGTCAAAGACGGTAGTCGACCGGACGAGGCAGTAGAGCATACCAGTCCCCGTCAGGTCCGGCCAGGCCCAGCAGGCCCGTAAAGCCCCCAAGGGGCACACCAGTCCTAATAGGGTCCAGCCGGGCCCGAGCTGGGCCCGTGAAGCTCGCCGCCAAGCTGCAACAAGAGCTGCCGTCGCCGCTGCCCCCTGTCACCTCCACCTCACCGCCAGCTGCAGAGCGCACCTTGGAGCAGGGCGGCCCGCCCGGACCCAGATGGTTCCCACCAGGCCCTGATCTGGGCCGCAAGGCCCAGCCGCCACTGCCACGCTGCACACCGGAGCTCACCACAGCGCCGCCCCGCTGCAGACGAGCACCACCACCGCAACGCCACCATCCGGCCGAGGTCGGGCCACCGCCACCTGTGGCGCACCGCCGCCGGAGATCAGCCGCCCCGCGCGACCACCTTCCGGCGCGGGTAGAGGAAGACCGCCGCCGCCGGCCCCAGCCCGAGCCGCGCTCGGCTGGCACGTCGACGGCGGCGACAGGGGACAGACGGAGCTGAGTTCGGGAGCAGGAGAACTGAAGGCCGCGCCGGCCGCCGCGGGGGCGGTGCGGACGCGGCGGGAGGGGGGGGGGGGGGGGGGGGGGGAGGGGGAGGGAGGGGAGAGGCCGGCGGGGGAGAGGCCGGCGGCGGGGCTGAGGGCGGCGGCGCCCAAGGAGTCGCCCTAGGAGTCGCGGGAGCGGCGCCCTCGCTTTCTTCAAGTAGTACTCTATTCAATAGAGACGTATTTTCCAAAGTTGGCTAGTCGGTTGTGAATATATCACAGACGGTTTCAGAAGCCAACCGTGTTTTATGTTCTAGTCATCACAGATGGGAGTTTTAAATCACCATCTATGAAGATTTTCTAGGATACACATTCCATTTTCAGCTAACGTCAAATTGATGTGAACTATTCATACATTATTGACAAAAACAAATTGATGTGGGAACGAAACCGTCTGTGATAAAAAAAACTTCACAGATGATTGAAGTTCAAGTGCAGTTGCAGATAGCTTGTGATGATTGAAACCATATGTGCGGACAGGTACATCACAAATGGTTAAAAAAACCATTTGTGAATATATCACAAACGGTTTGAAAAACCTTTGTGAATATATCACAAACGGTTTCAGAAGCAAACCATCTTTATTGTTCTAGTCATCAGTTGCGGAGATTCTTTTTGTCGGCGGACGCCTGCACTTGTTTTTTAGCACATCCACTTGTTTTTTGTGTCTAGCTCACATGTTCAAATATTTCATCATGAAACTTTGCACACATGTAGAATACATCCCTATGTACATGTGACTATTTTTCCAGAATTTTGTAAAACTTTAAAAAATCATTTTTGATTTTTTTTCAAAAGAGTGCTCCATGGAGCCCGAGCTCCAAAACGCCTCATTCGTGGATAATTCACTTATACTTCAAGACAAGCTTATGGTTTATATATGGTTCACTTTTTTTTTGTTTTGAGAGAAACTGCGTATATTCATAAGAGGAGGAATACAAGGACCCGAACATACGCATACACAAACAGGCAAGAAACGCAACACAGCACAACAGCAACGCCGACACCGTCGCCGGAGAAGACGAAGCCGGACCACCACCTTACCAGAATCGGAGAGCACCACCACACATGTAGAAGGCCGCAAGAGTTGTCCGCCTCCCAGCGACGGAACCTGAACCGTGGTGCCACATCGACCAGCACTCGCCCGAGACAAGATCCACCACCGGCCGCCGCCAAAACGGAGCACCAGCACCGGATCCGCTCACCACGAGCCACCATCCCTGCGCTGGACATGGATCCAGCCTACCATGGCCGTTGCCGCCGCCCCGGGCGAGGCAGCAGCTTCGGCCCGCTCCCAAGCGGGATCTCCTGCTCCTGAAGCCGGCGCTGGAGCAAGCACCGGCTCGACGATGGCGGGAGCAAAGAAGAAAAATCTTCTGCCAGTGGCTTCGCCGTAGCCTCGACGCTACCAACCAGGAAGACGCAGGTCGCCGCCGCGTGCGACGGCCGAGCAAACCCTAGCCTCACCACCCAAAAAGGATGGCAGGAATCTACACCCACCAGACCGCCGCCGCCACCACAAAGGCCATGGCCGGGAAGGGACCGGATCTGAGGGAAACAACAGCCACTGGTCGCCGCTGCCACCTTCAACGCGACGACCGAAGCACCACAAACCCTAACCCTATGTACACACACGGAACAAGGGACCGGGGTTGCCCCCTCCTCCCGCCGCCGCCGGAGCGGCATGCGGAGGGGAGGGGAACCCACGGGTTCGCCTGCGCGAGAAGGGGGGACGCGGATCGCCTGTCGGTCGCCTCTCTCTACTGTAGTAGGGGAAGGACGATGCCCACTGTTATATATATGGTCCACTTATACCCCGAAAGGTCATAATTTCACTAAACTTTCTGTAAGGACTTCCAAATTGTTCGTCCCTGTGGTGAGCGTGATGTGATGTACCAGCTAGTGTCCTCTCGCTCGAAACTAGTAAAAAGAAGGCAGGCATGCAGGCATGCATGCATGCGCCACTACCGGAATCGACAACTTTGCTGAGTGCTGAAAACACTCGGCAAAGGGCACGAAACACTCGGCAAACCTTTGCTGAGTGGTTTTTCGCGGACACTCGGCAAAGAGTTTGCCAAGTGTTTTTTGGTGGCAGTCAGCAAAGCTTGATACTCGGTAAAAAAAACAGACGGTGGGAAGACGTCGAAAACTGGTTTGCCGAGTGTTTTTGAAAAACCACTCAGCAAAGGCAAAAACTTTGCTGAGTGTAAACACTCGGCAAATCGGTTGAACAGAAGAAGAAAAAACGCTGATGACCACACGACTGCGACAATGATGGCCTCCCGATGCAACCAACGCCCGACCTGCCGACGGGGATGGAGAGCTCCTTGAGCCACCCTCTACCACCGGGAGGGAGGTTGACAGCGAGTAGGAGGAGCTCGACACTTCACCGGCGGCTGCAACCTCGATCCCGTGCAGCTAGCGAGGCAGGAGGAAGGAAGGAGCAGGGCTCACCGTGGTGGAGCTGCTATGAGAGGGCTGACATCACAGATCTCGCCCTCCCCACATAGACTCCCTCCATGTACTAGCAGTGATCTCCATGTAATGAGTACTTTATATGTGTACATATACCAAGTTGTATGTGTATTATGTGATCTTCACGTCTGCGAAAACTTTTTTTTTGTGCATCGACGTGATCTCCTCCGAAACCCTAAACCCTGAAAAATAAGCGAAAAGAAAAAAGCAGAAACCCTAAACCCTGAAAAATAAGCGAAAAAAAAGAAATGTTTAGTCCCGGTTGGTGTTACCAACCGGGACCAAAGGTCCTCGGCCCCCGCGCGCGCAGCTCCGCCCACGTGGAGACCTTTAACACCGGTTCGTGGCCTACCGGGACTAAAGGGGGGGCCCTTTAGTCCCGATTTAACTGTCCCGGTTGCACAACCGATATTAAAGGACCTCTGGAACCGGTATTGAACCCCTGTTTCTACTAGTGTACAAGGCCCGATATAATAGTCATGATAGTTAAATAATAAGAAAAATTCATACTAACATCCAACCATCACCACATTTGTCTGAGGAACTGTCTATGATGGTTTGAGGCGTGCGGCTACCCTGAGCTATCATAGACAGTGTTGGAAAACCATCTATGATACAATATTTGCCCCTTCTATAAATAACAGGGCGCGAGACTTGGGAGGTTTTTAGAAACCCTTGCCGCTTCCACTTAAGAAATAAAGCCGGCCGTCGCCACCGCCCACCTGTGCTCCCGTGGCCGCCGTCCATAACTCAAACTAGAGACATCTGTTCCGATACCATAGTAAACTACTACGCAACAACCAGTTAACCCCAAAGGTTAAGCTGAGGAGGAAAGGCGGACAATTGGCTCATCAACACTGTGTGTCTTACATTTATAGTTTAGGTACGTAAACATGAGCTTGTGCAAGCACACATGCATGTTTCACTAGCTAGCTAGGGCATTAGGGCTTCCAAATATATTGTTGGTCCTGGCTTTGTGGTGTGATGGTGATGTAGGTGTACGTAGCTCTGTCTCGTGGCCTCTCCAAACTAAAAAGAAGGCATGCATGCATGCATATGGTTCCCTCTTATGATAGTGACATGCACGCCAAAGCGAATAATTAAACAGGTGCTCAGCGCACTAAACCCTCCAATAAATAGGCTTGCAAATTATTTTGCATGTTACGTAATAATAGTCATGATATGGAAATAATGAAAAAAAATCATACTTGCATCCAATCATCACCACATTTGTCCGAAGAAATAGCACAAACCTTGTATTGGGTACCACACACGATTCTCCAAAACATGGACTGCATTCGTGGTATAGCATCCGTTCACAGCAACCTTAAAAATGAATATCTAATCTTCCTCCTTACTACTGATGTAATTGGCACCTGCGTACAGAACATTTTATAGAATAGATGTACAGAAATGTGTGTCCCAAATCAGCTGCGTCAGATTTCGAGCGCAGTTTCTTGAAGTTGAGGGGCATCTGTGCGCAGCCTCATGATCATTTCATTTCATTGAAATGCCCGCGGCCAGAGTTCATGACAGCTAGCACACGTATCATACGCACATACACACACACGTCCAATATCTAATCAACAGCCTCGTGAGTGTTCTTGCTTGTTCCAAAATTTTCCCAGAGAATATGTCCATCTCCACCTTCCTATCCCCTGACCTTGATGTCCTTATCCAGAGAAGCTGATGCATACGTACGTACATAAGGGTTGCTTTCTCTGAGAATGCGCATCTCATTCCTTAGTTTCCACACAGACCCCCAGATAGCTGAAACAATGACATAAACAACAGAACCCCACCGCATGCTATTTTTGCTAGAGTTGGAGAAGACTCATTCAACAAACTATATCACAAATTGTATTGGTTTTCTATGTCCATAGCAACACACGGGCTTCTTACTAGTGGCATACGTGGTTAGCAACCCAAAACTTAATAAAGAAATGGAACCATAGTGGCCAGCTTAGCGTCTCCACTCTCCACGGTTTGAAAAATAAATCGGTTGTGAATATATCCGAAATAGGCCGTACAACCAACAGAATTGCAATGCTGGGGCGGCAGCAAACATACACCCAAAGAAAACAAAAGAGAAATAAAAAGGCGACATAGGCGGATAGACTAAACGACGGCGACCCGGAGCCGCTGCGCCCTCTCCGACGAAGTACCACCACGCTCCTAACACGGAATCGACGAGTACCAAGCAGCACCTTCAAGAAGGAAAGCTATGCTGCTGCCCGGACCAACTGGTCCTAGGGTTTCCCCCGGCACATAGGGAAGTGGATGAAGGGAAGCCACGACGCCCTTCAGGAAGGAAAGGTGCCACCCAGAGCGGCACCGCGTCAGAGCCGGACGAACCGACAAGGATTTCTCCCGAAAACCCTATCCACAACCCCGTGCGATCCGTAGCATAGGAGCCCCGCGAGGACGGACCTCGACACCACCAGACAAGCCGCCCACCAGCATGCGCCAAAACGAATCCGAAGCCACCAACGCCGTCTCACCACAGTGACCGTCACGAGGTCTGCAAGCCGAGAGTGTGGCGAAGAATGAACCGGGGTCAGCCAAGCCACAGCCGCGCGGGAGGGAACAACCTCCACCGTCAAGGACGGTAGTCGACCGGACGAGGCAGTAGAGCATACCAGTCCCCGTCAGGTCCGGCCAGGCCCAGCAGGCCCGTAAAGCCCCCAAGGGGCACACCAGTCCTAATAGGGTCCAGCCGGGCCCGAGCTGGGCCCGTGAAGCTCGCCGCCAAGCTGCAACAAGAGCTGCCGTCGCCGCTGCCCCCTGTCACCTCCACCTCACCGCCAGCTGCAGAGCGCACCTTGGAGCAGGGCGGCCCGCCCGGACCCAGATGGTTCCCACCAGGCCCTGATCTGGGCCGCAAGGCCCAGCCGCCACTGCCACGCTGCACACCGGAGCTCACCACAGCGCCGCCCCGCTGCAGACGAGCACCACCACCGCAACGCCACCATCCGGCCGAGGTCGGGCCACCGCCACCTGTGGCGCACCGCCGCCGGAGATCAGCCGCCCCGCGCGACCACCTTCCGGCGCGGGTAGAGGAAGACCGCCGCCGCCGGCCCCAGCCCGAGCCGCGCTCGGCTGGCACGTCGACGGCGGCGACAGGGGACAGACGGAGCTGAGTTCGGGAGCAGGAGAACTGAAGGCCGCGCCGGCCGCCGCGGGGGCGGTGCGGACGCGGCGGGAGGGGGGGGGGGGGGGGGGGGGGGGGGGGGGGGGGAGGGGAGGGGGAGAGGCCGGCGGGGAGAGGCCGGCGGCGGGGTAGAGGCCGGCGGCGGGGCTGAGGGTGGCGGCGCCCAAGGAGTCGCCCTAGGAGTCGCGGGAGCGGCGCCCTCGCTTTCTTCAAGTAGTACTCTATTCAATAGAGACGTATTTTCCAAAGTTGGCTAGTCGGTTGTGAATATATCACAGACGGTTTCAGAAGCCAACCGTGTTTTATGTTCTAGTCATCACAGATGGGAGTTTTAAATCACCATCTATGAAGATTTTCTAGGATACACATTCCATTTTCAGCTAACGTCAAATTGATGTGAACTATTCATACATTATTGACAAAAACAAATTGATGTGGGAACGAAACCGTCTGTGATAAAAAAAACTTCACAGATGATTGAAGTTCAAGTGCAGTTGCAGATAGCTTGTGATGATTGAAACCATATGTGCGGACAGGTACATCACAAATGGTTAAAAAAACCATTTGTGAATATATCACAAACGGTTTGAAAAACCTTTGTGAATATATCACAAACGGTTTCAGAAGCAAACCATCTTTATTGTTCTAGTCATCAGTTGCGGAGATTCTTTTTGTCGGCGGACGCCTGCACTTGTTTTTTAGCACATCCACTTGTTTTTTGTGTCTAGCTCACATGTTCAAATATTTCATCATGAAACTTTGCACACATGTAGAATACATCCCTATGTACATGTGACTATTTTTCCAGAATTTTGTAAAACTTTAAAAAATCATTTTTGATTTTTTTTCAAAAGAGTGCTCCATGGAGCCCGAGCTCCAAAACGCCTCATTCGTGGATAATTCACTTATACTTCAAGACAAGCTTATGGTTTATATATGGTTCACTTTTTTTTTGTTTTGAGAGAAACTGCGTATATTCATAAGAGGAGGAATACAAGGACCCGAACATACGCATACACAAACAGGCAAGAAACGCAACACAGCACAACAGCAACGCCGACACCGTCGCCGGAGAAGACGAAGCCGGACCACCACCTTACCAGAACGGAGAGCACCACCACACATGTAGAAGGCCGCAAGAGTTGTCCGCCTCCCAGCGACGGAACCTGAACCGCGGTGCCACATCGACCAGCACTCTCCCGAGACAAGATCCACCACCGGCCGCCGCCAAAACGGAGCACCAGCACCGATCCGCTCACCACGAGCCACCATCCCTGCGCTGGACATGGATCCAGCCTGCCATTGCCGTCGCCGCCGCCCGGGCGAGGTAGCAGCTTCGGCCCACTCCCAAGCGGGATCTCCTGCTCCTGAAGCCGGCGCTGGAGCAAGCACCGGCTCGACGATGGCGGGAGCAGAGAAAAAAAATCTTCTGCCAGTGGCTTCGCCGTCCCCTCGACGCCACCGACCAGGAAGACGTAGGTCGCCGCCGCGTGCGACGGCCGAGCAAACCCTAGCCTCACCACCCAAAAAGGATGGCAGGAATCTACACCCTCCAGACCGCCGCCACCACCACAAAGGCCATGGCCGGGAAGGGACCGGATCTGAGGGAAACAATAGCCACTGGTCGCCGCTGCCACCTTCAATGCGACGACCGAAGCACCACAAACCCTAACCCTATGTACACACACGGAACGAGGGACCGGGGTTGGCCCCTCCTCCCGCCGCCGCCAGAGCGGCAGGCGGTGGGGAGGGGAACCCACGGGATTGCCTGCGCGAGAAGGGGGGACACGGATCGCCTGTCGGTCGCCTCTCTCTATTGTAGTAGGGGAAGGACGATGCCCACTGTTATATATATGGTCCACTTATACCCCGAAAGGTCATAATTTCACTAAACTTTCTGTAAGGACTTCCAAATTGTTCGTCCCTGTGGTGAGCGTGATGTGATGTACCAGCTGGTGTCCTCTCGCTCGAAACTAGTAAAAAGAGGTAGGCATGCATGCATGCATGCGCCACTACCGGAATCGACAACTTTGCTGAGTGCTGAAAACACTCGGCAAAGGGCACGAAACACTCGGCAAACCTTTGCCGAGTGTTTTTTCGCGGACACTCGGCAAAGAGTTTGCCAAGTGTTTTTTGGTGGCAGTCAGCAAAGCTTGATACTCGGTAAAAAAAAACAGACGGTGGGAAGACGTCGGAAACTGGTTTGTCGAGTGTTTTTGAAAAACCACTCGATCAGCAAAGGCAAAAACTTTGCTGAGTGTAAACACTCGGCAAACCGGTTTATTTGCATTTGGTTTTATGCTTCTTATCTGCTTCTTTTTGCTTTCTGTGTTTCTTTATGAAAGTAAGACAACAAAAAGATTTCTTTTTTTTTCTTCGTTTTGTTTTGTATCAATGGAACAAATACTTATGTCTTGTGAGAGCATTATCATATTGGATCTACTACCCTTTGATCTTTACTTATATCTTTCAGAGTACCTTATTATTTAATTACTCTTGTGCTTCACTTACATACACTAGTAGGAAAATGCTTATAGGTAATCGACAGTTAGTAGCGCTAGTTCCATTAGACGCGCTACAGCTAAGTAGTGGTAGTGCTGGATGCACATCAGCGCTACCAGTAACGCTTAATGGTAGCGCGTGGCCTGCGAGACCGCGCTACCGGTACTTCTCCCCCGACGTGCCCCCCCGACAAATTATAGTGGCAGCGAGGGATTTGGGACATGCGCTACTACTACGTAATTAGTGGTAGCACGTACCGGCGACAACACGATACCACTATATTTCGCCGAGGCCGTAGCATGGGCCCTCTTAGTGGTAGCGCGCTCAATTGTGACGCGCTACTACTAATTCCTTTCTAGTAGCGCAGCTTCGGTTGAGCGCGCTACCACTACCTTTTTTCCCGCCTTTTTCTTCCCACCCCTTTTCTTCCCGCCATTTTTTCCCGCCTTTTTCTTCCCGCGCCCTTTTCATTCATATCGTTTTCGAGCATTTCTTCCTTAGTGTAGTATATATAGATCCGACCATGTCCGATATTTATCCCTTCTTCTCCCCATCTAATCATGATTTCCACCCAACAATGTCCCACTGTATTCTCGTAGCAGCAGCAAAGATGAGCATGGGTTGATCCAAGTGAGGGTAGGGTAGGAGTGAGCTTCTACCGTTGTAACCGTGTCCTATTTCAGTTGCAGTAGTTTTATTTCAGAATGCAGATGTGTGTATCTTAACTTCTCCCATTGTAACTGTGTCCTATTTAGTAATCTTAATAAATCTAGAAGTAATATATGTTTGATGTGTCAAAATTTTAAATGTCTCTTTTATGTAAATTAACCCTATATAACCCTAAACCTAAAATTCTAAATTTGTTTGAATCAAATTTTAGAAAAAATAACAGATAAAAATAAAAGAAAGCACCTAACACTAAAAAAATAGTTAGTTGTAGCGCAGGATTGTAAACCCACGCTACCAATAGTTAGTGGTAGTGCAGGATTTTAAACCCGCGCTACCACTAACTTGCCCTAGAAATACGTCACGCGCCCCACAAACAGATCAGATCGACCCTGCTGTCCACCCCGAGCCGCACGCCGCCCCTGAGCCTGTCCACCTGCGTCGCCGCCCGCTCCGTCCACCCTCGCCGCCGGCCCCATCCCCAGCCGCCGCGCCCCTGCTCCTCCTCGACGTCGCCCTCCTCCTCCACTGCTTGGCCGCCGCCCCTGCTCCGTCCACCCGTGAGATACCCTTCCTCCTCCTCCATTTTTGGCTACTAGATGCTTATGAAATTTTGGCTACTAGTATGGTTTATGAAATTTCGGCTACTAGATGTTTGGTTTAGAAAAATTTGCAGTACCTTGTTTGGTTTATGAAATTTCGGCTACTAGATGTTTGGTTTAGAAAATTTGTAGTAGCTTGTTAGGTTTAGGAAATTGGAGCAATTGTGAGATGTTTACAGGTACCCATGAGTAGCCTACGTTTTGTCGGAATGTCGATTAATTTCAATTCCAGCAAATTTCGGCTACTCGATATGTCTGGTTTTAGCAAATGTCATGCAGAATTTTTTTGTGGATTTTGGCATGACTTGTGCTAAAAATAGGACATATCGAGTGCCCAAAATTTTAGTTTTTCCGTTAATTATAACTAATTAATGTAGATTTATACTTGCATTTTAGTTTTCCCACAATATGAGATATACGGTGTGAGGGAGAAGAAAAGGGTTGATGGGACAGCCATTTATGGAGCCGAGCTCAACATTGGTAAGATTAAGCGCTGGGTTGGTAGCTGGCCGACCGCAGAGCAGGCGGCGCGCGCCTACGAATACTTTGCATTGTTTGATATATAGTGCCCGTTCACGATGGTTTTGATTTCCGTCGGCTGCCCTAACTTCGAGTATTCGGACGTGATATATTATCTTTTAAAACTAGTACTTTCATTTTGTGTGTCTAAAAAATTATGCCGATAAAAGTTGACATAGATTTTTTATTAAGGATCCCATATGTGAACCGGATGTGAAAACCGATGTGCAATTGATTGCAGAGAGGTTAGATATTGTCGAAAAGGAAAATCGGGAATTGAAAGAAAAGGTGAAGAAACTTGAAGAGGAGAACATGGGATTGGAGTTGTATGTTGCAGATATCGTTCATGATCACAAGATCAAGATGGATGCAACCCGGTTGAAGATTAGAATGATTAGAAGATATGCCATTGATAAGGAGGCTTGGTTTCATTGCGCAGTTGGATCCATTGTTACCTTAGTTGCGATTTTTATCACAGTCGTTGTTTTATTTAGATGCACTAGATGATTGTAGGTTAGCTTAAGATAGATGTTCATCGTGATGTTCGATATGCATGTGTATTAAGCTGTAATAGGATATGACTAATCGTACTCTATGTTGTTGTTTGGACTAATCGTACACTGTGTTAATATGTAGCAAATGTTTCACATGTGCGAGAATTGTGGCTACTCGAGTGTATGAATAAGAAGTTTGGCATAGTTCTCCCAGAGGAGGTTCAAACCAGAATGGTATGTTTCAATTCAATCTATCGTGTCGAATTTGTTAATTTCCTTACATCGTGTGTGCTTGTTCCATGTGCCAATGATTATACTCTTGTGCATTATCAGTTCGAGTGTTGGTCTAAAGGACCTACTGATATGTATAACAACATTGGTTATACATTTCTCTTGGTCCTTTAGTTCTGACGCTTGGAAGTTAATGATGTGCACTGTTCATTTATATGAGGCACATTTTTATGCATGTTCCTTGCTAAATGTTCTATTATCTCATTGATTAAACTGTTGCATTATATCGTGTCGAATTTGTTAATTTCTTTACCTCGTCTGTGCTTGTTCCATGTGCCAATGATTAGATTCTTGTGCATTATCAGTTCGAGTGTTGGTCTAAAGGACATACTGATATGTATAACAACGTTGGTGTACATTTCTCTTGGTCCTTTAGTTCCGACACTTGGAAGTTCTCGTGATGTGCACTGTTCATATGAGGCACAATTTTGTTTAGTTTTGTCTTTTTTTAGAATGCCGATGCTTAAAATGTGGTGGCACTATGTGATTCAGGGGTGGTGCTAGTGAACCTTGTGATATGCACGAATACACATCTTTTGCATCCTACTTGGCTCGCTAGCACCATCCCTTAAATTTGTGTGTGTCCAATCTAAATATGAGGCACAAATCGAAATCAGTTTTATTTATTTTTTATTTTTTTTAGAATGCCGATGATTAAAATGTTGTGGCACTATGTGATTCAGGGGTGGTGCTAGTGAGCCTTGTGATATGCACGAATACACATCTTGTGAATCCTACTTGGCTCGCTAGCTCCATCACTAAAATGTGTGTCCAATCTAAGTATGAGGCACAAATCGAAAATATGTTTTTTTTTAGTTTTGTCTTTTTTTTTAGAATGCCGATGATTAAAATGTTGTGGCACTATGTGATCCTGGGACGGTGCGAGTGATCCTTGTGATATGCACGAATACACATCTTGTGCATCCTACTTGGCTCACTGGCACCGTCCCTGAAATTTGTGTGTCCAATCTAAGTATATATGAGGCATGTTTCTTGGTAAATGTTCTATTATTTCGTTGATTAAACTGTTGCATTATCCTAGCCTTATAATAACACTAATGTGCAATTATTGTTTTTCTCAGATCATCCCGTGCAGGGCTAGACGTGACTTCTTGGAGCATGTGGGCGTTGCGATTAGCAACCACTGGACATTTGAGGTCAACCTGGTCCAGATGACGGTGCCCACCCAGAGCTTCAGAATTCTGTGCACCAACGAGCTGGGCCAGACATATTTCAGTGGCGCTCGTTGGACATAACTTGTAGCTTTCTACGGCATGCAACCTAATGACAGGTGCACGTTCTTTCTAGACCATGGTTACGTCGAGATCTACTTCATGTATAGGGCCCCCGAATACGCCGACAGTTCCGAATCTGAGGATCATGACCCTAGAGATGATCACACTATGGCTGAGTCTGAGGTGATCGAGACCCTAGATGACTAGTTAGGTAGTTAGGAATAAGTTAGATGAACGAGAATCATATCGTATGTATGTAATTCGAGACTTGTAATAATTTGGTCACTTCTATCACTATTTCAGTTTTAATATATATTAAGTACGTTTTTATATTATTTAGGTCACTTCTAATCTCTGTTAATCTATATATTTGACTACATAAATATCTATACAAATACCGTGTAACTGCAGGCCAAATATGTACAGCAGGGAAATGATACTAGTAGCGCGTTTCGCAACCCGCACCACAGGTACCTTAGTGGTAGCGCGGGCCTGAAGCGCGCTACCATTAGTTCAGTTAGTGGTAGAGCGTTCTGGCACACGCGCTAGCAATATAAATTAGCTGTAGCGTGGTAGCGGTAGCGTGGGCCCTCGTGCTACAACTACGAATTTAGACACTCTACTAATGAGCATTTCTGTACTAGTGATAATTAGAGTAAAGTTATGAATGAATTATTATTGAATGTCATGTACTTCATTTTTATATATATGTTGAGAAGTAAACATGCATCCTCCCCTTAATCTTTCAAAATATATGCTAAACTATGATAGTCCAAGATCTTTAACCAAATAGGGAGTTATGGAATAATAACTAAAAGTATTAGTTGGAAAATTATGTTTAACATATCATGTTGTGGTAGTTGGGTTTCTCCCATTGGAGGATGGATGATTGACTTGGAACATGCTCACGCATGATTAAATTCAACAAATAGCCTTGGTGGTATTCAAGTTTGTAGGTTATCATCATGTTATGTTTCTCTCAATAATGTTACTGTTAGAGAATGTATAATTGTGGTCTTCATACTCTTTAGTTGGTCGCTCCCAGTCTTGTGCTAGCCTTCGTCTGTACTAAGCACGAATTCTGCTTGTGCATCCAAAATCCTTGAGCCACAATTTATGACATAAAGTATCTACTATACCTACCTATCCATGACTGAGAAAGGTCATTCCAAGTAAATTGTCATCGGCGCAAAACTTAAAAATCTAAAACTGTTTTCAAAGATCAAACTTTTTATTATGTTGTAATACATTTGGAGTCTACAAACTTGTGATGGTGATAATGTGAAGCATAAAAGAAGTGGGAAGGCCCACCAAATAATAAAAGATGCGGTAGGCCTGCCAAATAAAAAATTGAGTTGAAGGGAAAACCCCTCCTCTCGCAAAAATAGATCAATAAAAGACAGAGGGAAAACCTCTCACACCATCATGGGTGGCAATGGAGGACAGATGTATTAGATCACATTAAGGTTGTTGAAAGTAACCAAAAACCTTGGCAGCAAAAGCTGAACTTCCTTTTTCAAAATTACTTAAGAGCATGGCAATCTCTTCTTCCCTCTCCAAAGGGCTTATCCTTTTACTTTTTGTTGAGTCAGTTCTATATTTCTTTAAGCAGCAACTATGGAGCATGGGAATTACTCTTAGCTTTGTATGCATTCTTTCTAATAGTAAGTTATTGAGTAATGCATGAGTATGATGGTTTATCTTCAAGTTTGGATACCTAGTTATCATCTGGACTTCATTGATGTCTATGTACTTCTTTATGTTTGCAGTGCAGTCTTGTAAGATTTGCGAGATACTTCGTTATCACTTTATGTTATGTCCAACTTAATACAATGATGCTTCAGGTTATTATACTATCATTGTCTATGTGATCAAAGTTTGGTTATATTAGTAGGATAAGCATTCAAACTTCAAAAATTACTTGTTTTATCATCAACATGCTCGAGGACGAGCATGGATTAAGCTTGGGATGCTGATACGTCTCAAACGTATCTATAATTTTTGAAGTACTCACGCTATTTTTATATCATTATTGCATCACGTTGGCACCTTATTATACAATTTTATTGGACTAACCTATTAATCCAGTGCCCAGAGCCAGTTGCTGTTTTCTACTGTTTCTGGACTTTTAAGAAAAATCTTTTTTTGGGGACCAAAAAAATAAAACAAAAATACGATGTGAAGTTTCAGAGGAAAAGAGCCACACCGTGCCAAAAGCCCACCTGGAGGGGGCCCACCAGTTGACAACATGGCTAGGGCTCCCCAAGAAGGGGGGCGTGGTGGGGCCGCGTGGCCTCCTGGACCTCCATTCCAGTGCATCTTGGTCCTCCCTAACTCTATATATACTAAACAAATGCCCGAAGTATTTTTACCCTAATTTTTTCGCTGCCGCTACTTCACGATCCTAGGCGATCTTCATTTTCGCCCTGCTTCGGCACCCTGCCGGAGGGGGGAATTGATATTCTTCGACATCTCCATCATCCATTCCTGCTCCTATGATGATCCGAGAGTAGTCCACCCTCGGGGCTAAGGGTTTGTACTAGTAGCTGGGTGTTCTATTTCTCTCTCTCCCATCATAATGTAAGTTTCCAATCTTGACTGTGATCATGGGCTTTGTAAATGGAGTTGAATCCTTTGATGTATCCCCCTCTATTCTCTTTGTGGTGAATTGGATCTTGCTCTTGCTATGAGTTTCTTTATGTTGGATCGGATCTTTTGGGAATCAGTGAGATCATGATGCATGTCTAGTATAATTTTCGGAGATTCTCGTAGTGACATCGAGGTGACTCTATGGATAATAGATTAGAAAGATAAAGATCATGAGGAGATTGTTTAGTATAATTTTTGGGGCTGTCTGAGGTGACATTGGGGCTTTCCTATGGATCAAGATTAGAAAGACAAACTTAAAGGTGTGCTTAGCCATACCTACCCTATCTCATCCCACTTTGATCCGATAAAAAAAGGGACTTTGGAGTGATCCTTTACCATACACCTTTTGAGGGTATATCATGTGTTTTAACTATGTTAATGATGTTGAGAGTTGACACTAGTGAAAGTATGAACCTTAGGCCTTGTTTCCAAGCATTAGAACTCCTTTTTACTCACTTTTGCTACTGTTACCTTGTTGTCCACATTTATTCTGAAAATAAAAAGATACTTTTACCATCCATATTACCCATCTATCATCATCTCTTCGCCGAAGTAGTGCACCTATACAATTAATAACTGTATTAGGTGTGTTGGGGACACAGAAGACATCTTGTATCTTAATTGCAGGGTTGTTTGAGAGGGACTACATTCAAACCTGCACCTCCCACGGATTGATAGACCTTAGGTCATCCACTTGAGGGAAATTGCTGCTGTCCTACAATCCTCTGCGTTTGGAGGGCCAACAAAGTCTACAAGAATAGAAGTGCGTAGTAGACATCAGTTCCCAACATAATATTGACATCATTTCTAAACCTTTGGCATTTGGAACGTTGACTTGATGCATTGATTGTGGAAGGGTAATAGGGAATTTGTCTATGTGCATTGAAATAGTTTGATAATTGTTAATTATAGCCAATAACCTGCTATCCTTCACCTAATTGTTACTTTATGATCAGATTATATGCTCTCCGATATAGTAGTTTAATCTTTGGCCAATTTAGATGAATGATCTACAAGAGGAAGTTGTGTGCATTAGTTGGGCTTGATTATTTTTTATGACAGTATGAATACAAAGCTCATGGAAGTGTCCTCGCCACTAAGGATAAAAACATAATTGATCTCGCTATCCCGTTAATGATATGAGGTGTATGTCACTTTACTTAATGCAATACTCTGTTTTATTACTTAATACCTGAAGATGTAGAGGTATCTCGGTTGGAGGGTAGAGTATTAGCTATAGATGCATGCTGGATAGCGGTCTATAGATACATGGACGTACTTCCTATATGTTATTATGACATTTATGATTTACCATAAACATTGCAATTCTTTATATACACACCTATGCTTATAGTTATGCACCGTTGACACTTGGAGAGATGCTACTAGTGAACTTATGAACCCCAATCCAATTTTCCTTATAAAAACAACTTTAATCCTTCATTTACAAGCACTTTTATTATCGGCAATTAACTATTCTGAAAATACAAAAACACTTCCAACCACTCGATACATTAATAGCTTGTTGCAACTAGCAAAGCTAGTGGGATTGACAACCTTGCTAAACTTGTTGGGGACACAAGTCAAGTTTCTTAGTTGTGTGCAGGGCTGATCATTGGTCTGTGTCTGGTGATTCATGAATTGATTACCTTGGTTTCTTCTACTGAGGGCAAGCTGATGGCTCTTAAATGGGTTAGGTTGAGACTCCAATGGCAGAGTGTGTAGTATGGGCAAGACGGTTTTCCCCACGAGGGGTGACTCGAGGGTTTAATATCGAACTCTCGGGGAATCAGTAGTGAAAGCTTTATCTCCTTATCCTTCCCTTGGAAACCTGCAAACAAAATAAATTATTTTGTGCCCTCAACCTCACCAAGTGGTTGTCAAGCACAAGGTGTGAGAATGATATGAAAACAAAACAATAAATAAATATGCAATGATGATAAATAAATATGCAAGGATGGTGGAAACAATGATGGATGATATTTTTGGGTTTTATATTGTGAATGCAAGATGTAAAAGTATTTTTGTATTTTCGGATTTTTAAATGGCTGAAATTGGAAAATGCTTAAAAGTTGTTGGAAAGGTGTTTCTTATGATTAAAATGGACCGGGGTTCATGGTTTCACAAATGTACTCTCTCTTTAATAAAGTGGTAGACAATGGAACACTAGAATTAACATATGAGATTGCAACAAAGGTTTCATGACAAGTTATTAATCATATGTGCATCACGTTCTAACATAGAGATCTTTTGGTTATTAATCTCTCTTATACTACACCAAGATGCGAACTAAATCATAACACCTTAGTATTAAGATAAATCAGAGCATAGCATTAAGTTTCATGACATAAAGTTAAAATAAGAACATGCTAGATCTAGTCATGGAGTAGTGGCAATTGTCACACCCATATCTCCGGTAGCACACTACTAGGAAAGATGCCATCAGTGGCGCACCAAAAACGCTTTCTGTGGCGCATGGAGGATGCGCCACAGTTAGCTCGCCACTAAAATATATTTCTATGGCGCATATCTGGGTGCGCCACAGAAAGCCCAGATTTCTGTGGCGCACCACTCAGGATGCGCCACAGAATTATTTCAGTGGCGCATCTCCCTGGCGTGCGCCACAGAAATGCATGCGCTACAGAAAAAAAATACATGCGCCACAGAATAATTTACAGGTATTCTTGAATTGTTGCTGCCTTCTGTATAAATACAGTTATATTATAAGAAATACATGTATATATACAGGATTTATACAGATATAATAGAAACAATAATATATTTGACACGGTATATGAAAACAGACACATTACTATGTCATCACATTACTTAGAGCCCGAGATACATAAATATAGTGACAAGTGCCAAATTAATTGTACAAAAGTTCATCTCATGTCACATAAGTCATAGTACAAATAAGGCTGAGAAGCCAGATTCAGCATGGGGCGCAGGAGCCGACGATGATAAGTGGGGCCTGGTGATCCCTTAATGTCTAAGCAATCACTAGGACCCATGTATCACGCCGGCTCCTGCTGGGGTCGCTGCTGGGGTCTCTTGCTGGGTCGCTAACACGGAGAACACGTCTAGCTCCACTGGTAGGATTGAGCCTTCTTCTCGATCGGCTCCGGGAACGGTTTATAGCAGTCTTTCGTCATCCACGTCCTCATGTCATTTTGCCTGTCTAGGCGTTCTTCGATCTCCCACTTAGACAACCCTGGAGATGGATTGGGATATATATTTGGTTAATAATATAAATAGAGTATGATTTATTCATCTAATTAAGTGGATAAGTCTATAATAAATAAAATAAAGAAGCACTTCTATCGAGTGAGGCAAGGCTTTCTTTTATAATACATCCTACCTCTGGCGTTGTGTAAGGACCCCCTTCTGTCATGACATCTTCCAATGATTTGCGATAACTGCATCTGGATGCGATGGAAGTCTTCTCTAAGGTCAGCGTCGGTGATTTCCCCACTAAGTTTGGTCCATTCTTGGAGACTCGATGGCCACCTCGTTTGCTCTGCATCCCGGACAAACCCTTTAATGTGATGGAGGACGTAGAAGGCATCCTTCACGCTGCCAGGCGCATGCTTGATGCAATGGAACCCGGTCCCATGCCAGAAACTGTGTTTGTTGTCCTTCGTGAAATGTTCCCATTCTTATCTTTGTGGAAGTGGCCTCCCATTTGGGCATAGCCCTCGAGAGCCTCATCGAGAACACCCTTTATTCTGGTGTAGTCTTTAAGACTCCCCGAGTCCAAATAAGTGGCAATGGACCACCTCGGGCTTAGGACGATGAGTATGCAGTACTTGTCCCTGCTCAACACAATTGAAACGGAATGTTGGAAAGGATCAACAACGGAAGAAATCTATAAGAAAGCATAAGATATGACGGCGGCGACCGGATGTGTACTTACTCGGAAAAGAAAGGCAGAAGAAGCTGTTCTTATCCTGGTTGTTCAGCATGATTCTCTGGAGGAACTCGTGGCCATGGCCCGTGTCGTTGATCCTTGCACCAGCTGGCTGTCGCGCATGTAGTAGGGATCCACTACCTTGACGTACGGGGTATTATCTCTCCTGATCCTCATCGCCTGGTTGAGCGCGTATAGGCGGACCAAGTTATAGTCCAGCCGTCTATAGTGAAACAGCTTGAAGACGTCCTCGTACGATATGAAGAACAGATCCGCGGGGGCTTCATGGACGAAGTCGGCCAAGTCCTTTGGCACCTTGACAGTGAACACCGGGTAATTTGGATCCTCTTCTTTAAGAAGGTTGCCCTCTAGCGTCAAGATAGCATTTTGCAAAGAGAGCATGCATCCGTCTGCGAGGCGGAGCAGATCCCGAGACAGGATCGGTTGACCAGCTTCATGAACTCGGGTCACGCCATCCGCACGGGGTGATACCATGTCTTCATACCCCCGGATAGTCGTCTTAGGAGCTGGCTTACTTCTCTTCCTGTGCTTCTTCTTCTTTACCTCTGGGGATGCTGGGGGTGCATCTTCTGTACCCACATCGATTGAGTACTTGTTGGAGCCGAAGCTGATCACTGGGGGAGGCCCTTTTTTCCCTCCCTCAATCCAAACCCTGACACCCTCACAGACGGTAGGAAAGAGCGACGTGAACGTCTTTGTCACTGCCTGTGCGATGACCGTCTGAATCATACTATTTTCCTCTATCGGTTCCTCGCCTCCTGTTCGAGAACCCCGGCCTCGTTATTGTCAGCCATGTTCGAACTATAAGAAAAAAAACGTCGAAGTTAGTACACCAAATATAAGAAAAAAATCCACATCTCCGGCCGGCATCTCCACGACACGATGGTCGGAGCACAAACAACCACATGAAAGTCAACATAAGTGGACAAGTCAACCATGTGATGCATGAAAATAAAACATTAGTCTTAACCAAGTACAGTGGAAACATCAGTCTACATAGATAAGTGGACAAGTCAACATAAAACATAGTACGGAAAGAAGTGGACAAGTCGCTCTATGGGTCGTCGTCCCTAGGACTATTCATCTTGGCCCAGAACATCGGATCTGCGGGGTCATCAGTGTCCTCGCTCCCCCACGGCTGACCCGAAGGAGTGCGGAACGGAGGTACGCCGTCCGCCTATTCACCTCGACCCAGTGCCTAGGGTCGCTGTGGTGATAAGCATCGGGGTTCGGCGGCCCGAACATCCGCAGTAGCTGCTGCTCCGACTCCTGCCACTCTGGTGCCGCTGCTGCTGCCGCCCTCCCACTCCTGGTGCCCTCCTGCTGCCGCTTCTGCCGCCGCTGCTCAGAGTCGGAATCCCAGTCCTTCTCCCAGTCCTCCTCCTGCTGCTCCTCCTCCTCCGCCCAGATCCCAACAGAAGTGATGTCGTCGTCAGTAGGACCGGCGCCGTGGGAAGGACCGGTGCCGTACGAAGGACCAGCACCGTCAAAAGGACTAGCGCCGAACTGCTGGTAGGACATCAAGTTTGGCTCGTTCTGCAGGAGATGCCTCACATACGGGTCGTCCTGGGGGCGTGCGTTGCGACGTGCGATCTGCGCCTCAGCCAACCTGTGCTCCTTCTCCTTGGCCATTTCCACCTGTCTGATCCCCTCCGGTATGTACTCATTCACACGGTGGCGATCCGCTGGGTAGTTCAGATCCTTATCTTTCTTCTTATCACCGTACTCGTGTACGGCGAAATAATCATAGGCGGCGCCGCCTCCTCCGCTGTATCAAACTGCCCAGCCCAGTGCTTCCTCTTGTTGATATGGATCTGACATCCATACACGTACCGACCAAGCTTCTTCCTATAGGACGCCCTCACACCCTTAAACCCGGCCATTCCGTGAAACTAAAACATATTAAAAACAAATTCATTAGAATCAAAAACTACACAACTATATACTACAAACTACACAATGTGGAAATTACATAATATAAACCAATGAACAGAACTAAAATTATTTTTAGCAAAGTCATGCCAAAATTATATTCATGCATGTAGGGACATTGATCAAATATGCAAAAGTATAACTAATACATCTTGATCACATGAATAATTTGGTCCATGTTTATTTAACCCTAATACATCGCGAATAATATCACTAATACATCTCTCCCATGCATGAACCTCTCAAACTAACTTCGACCGGGTCCTAAGCCGCGGGGTGCTGAGCCGCGGGCGCTGCGCATCCAAAGATAAGGAACCCTCACAGGGTCATAGCTCACGTGATGAGGAACCCTCTGAAGAAACGACCATCCATTGTTGTACTGCCTATCCAACAAATACATGTAGCGACGGACGTGCTCGTCCTCCTCCCTGATACGGCGACGTACCACCTCCTCGGGGGCCGGCTCCCTCTGCACCGAGCATGGCCCACACGACAGCCACCAAAGAAGATCCGGGTCGACGACGTCACCCGGATTCCTCACCAAGATACGTCCCGGAAGGTAGCACCTCCCAATGCCAGCCCGGCGGAGTCCAGTCGCGGACATCGCCACTCTGGTCCAACAGTGACATCGTCGCCGAGAACAATAAACTAAAAACACAATTTGTAAGTAAATAAGGAACCCTCACAACTAAAATTATCTACAATCTAAGCTACACAACTATATGTCCTATTTTTAGCAAAGTCATGCCAAAATTCACGAAAAAAATTGGCATGATCTTTGCTAAAAAAAGGACATATGGACTACCCGAATTTGCCGGAACGGAAGTTAATCGACGTTCCGGCAAACTCAAGGGCCTCATGGGTACCTCCAAACATTTCACAAATCATATGTCCTATTTTTAGCAAAGTCATGCCAAAATTCACGAAAAAATTTGGCATGACCTTTGCTAAAAAAGGGACATATGGAGTACCCGAATTTGCCGGAACGGAAGTTAATCGACGTTCCGGCAAACTCAAGGGCCTCTCGGGGTACCTGCAGACATTTCACAAAAATATCCACATCTCCGGACGGCATCTCCACGACACGATGGTCGGAGCACAAACAACCTCGGAGCACAAACAACCACGACATGATGGTCGTGGTAGCACAGAACACATGCATGCTCCAAAAAAGTCAAGCTCATTTGCATAACCAATAAGAATCTGAACACAATATTTAACAGTGGTTCATATGATAATGTAACACATAACAAAAGACAATATAAATGATAATCCTAGTGTTTTCATCATTCCATTCGGCAGCCATTTCTCCAAACTAGTCTATAAAAATGAATGTCACTATTGCACAATTAAATTCTAGCATAGTTCTGTACATAAATCATGCAAGCAAGTACCATACCCAAGTACAAATTTTTCTAGCAAAGTGCTATACACTGCTGGGTCGATTTGTAACTGAAAATAAACATGGCAGTAGCAATGAACATCAATCAGATGCATCGGTACAGGAGGAGGAGCTACCTTCGTGCAGAGCTGGGTGGAGGTCGAGCTGGTGTACGGCCGGAGGTGTTCGCGGCAGCCAGAGAATGAGCGGACGAGCGGACGGCGCGGCTGAGGACGAGCGGACGCGCGGGGGCGGCTGAGGACGAGCGGACGCGCGGGGCGGCTGAGGACAAGCGGACGAGCGGACGGCTGAGGACGGCCGGGACGCGGATGAGAGGTCGGGCGAGGTCGCCGGACGAGCGGGGTCGCCGGATTTGACGAGCGGGGTCGCTCGAACGGTGTCGCTGGCTCGATAGGGTTGGTCTGAGGGGAGGAAGGTGCTGGCTACGCCCCGGGCCACTTCTGAAACGGCTAAGTGAGAACATTCTGTGGCGCATCCTTCTGGGTGCGCCACAGAATTAGGTAGTTTGAACTTTTAAAAAGACGTGTTGCTGTTGTATGACAACAGCTCCAACATAGCCCAGTGGTTAGCCACTGAACCTTTGTACTTGGGGCTGCCAGGTTCGAATCCTGGCTGTCTCACATTTTTTTCTTTAAAAAAAATATTTTTGGATATATTTAAAGAAAAGAATATACACACATTTGTTATTCTTTTAAAAAATATTTTTGGATATATTTAAAGAAAAGAATATACACACATTTTTTGAGCAGCCAGGTTCGAATCCTGGCTGTCCCATTTTTTTTTTCAAAATATTTAGTAGACCAGTTTTTGTTATATTTAACTTGTGCCATATCAAAATATTTAAAATATTTAGTAGACCATTTTTTGTTATATTTAACTTTGTCATATAAAATTATTTAAAATATTTAGTAGACCATTTTTTGTTATATTTAACTTGTGCCACATCAAAATATTTAACTTGTGCCATATCAAAATATTTAACAAACATTTCTGTGGCAGAAAAGAAAAGCATCATGAACTTGAAGCAGAAACAAGAAAACGATCCGAGTCATACAAGTCATATTACATAAAAACTGCATAAAATTAAATGTTTCCCGATGTTCCCTATGTTCCCGATTTTCCCGATGTTCCCGATGTTCCCTATTTTCCCGATGTTCCCGACGTTCCCGATGTTCCCGATTTTCCCGATGTTCCCGACGGCAAAATAATGCAGTAGTTAATTAAAAGAAGAAGGATGAGTTCTTTCTGTGGCCTGGTCTGGTTCGACCCCAGCTCGGTCCTTTCTGTGGCGCATAAGACCAGGTGCGCCACAGAAACCAACATTTCTGTGGGGCACCCAGGCCCATGCGCCACAGAAAGTTGATGTTTCTGTGGCGCATGGGCTCGGATGCGCCATAGCAATGCATGTTTCTGTGGCGCATCCAGTCCCATGCGCGACAGAAATGGGTGGTGGGCCTCGAATTCAACTGTGGGTGGTGGGGCCCATGATATTTCTGTGGCGCATGGGACTGGATGCGCCACAGAAATGCCATATTCAGTGGCGCACGGCCGTCCCATGCGCCACAGATATGTGTGGCGCACCTCATGGGATGCGCCACTGATAAACTTCTGTGGCGCACCGCAAAAAGGTGCGCCACAGAATGTTGATCCACCTATAGCTAGTTTCCTAGTAGTGGCAAGGTATTTTTCTTTATCCCTAGTGAGGCAACAAAGTACGGTAAAGTACCCAAGTGGATCGCGGAACTTCTGTCACTTTCACCGCACTAGCCACCCCCCGTTACTCCATCTAATGCACACGTTCCCCCACACACGCTCTCATACACATGCCTGATCAAAACAAGTAAACAAGAACGGGGTACATAATATGCATCTACTTTCATAACTGAAACAAAACAATTGCAATCTCAAACATATATTAACTCATAAAAAGATCCACCACAAAGGTATTACTTAGATGACCGTAATCATGTTCGGCAGCTCATACGGTGCTAATTAGTGAAGCTCAAGAGAGGAGAGATACATAAGTTACTTCTACAAACCCATAGTCCAGGGGTGGACTACTCCCTCTTCATCATGGATACGGTGGAGAAGTCGTTGGAGAAGGTGGAGACCTCTCCGGCAGCGCCCCGCCGGAGTTTTCCCCCTCCAATCTGCAACTCCAGGTCTCTGTTTCGTGGTTTCTGTGTTTCTGCGGCGCTCCTTTCCGAAGGGCGTCAGGAACTATTTTTATAGTCGGTTTTAGGTCAAGACGAAGCTTCTGGAAAAAAGATCGACGACAACGGAGCCTCGAGGGCCCAGATGAGGGGTCCCACGCGGCCAAGGTATCTGGCCATGTGGGCCCACCTCTTTTGGCCCTCGGGTCTACGTTTGTTCGCTTCCTTCGCTCCTACGCTTTGTTCCTTCCAAAAACTGATGCTCGTAAATTTTCAGGTCATTTGGACATCGTTTGAGTCCCTGAAACATCAAAATATAGAAAATAGGGTTTTCTGCCTGTGCAGGGTTAATTCCAGAAAAATGGGGAAACTTGTGAAATATTCCCAAAATCAATATAAAACAATGATATTACCCTTATATGATGCAAATATGATTGAAATATAAGTAATATGATGCAAAGTTCATGTATGCATTTTACATGCATCAACATCCCCAAGCTTAACCTATACTCGTCCTCGAGTATGAAGGTGATAAAACTAACATGGACTTTGCAATTTAATACTATCAATGGATATCAAAGATGATTACTCTTGCTACATAGAGTCAAATGATTCATTCTTTAAAGGAATAGCAATATACAAGATAGATTATGAAGTGATATCAAATATTCAATGTAAGGATGTTCAATGATAATTCACAAAGTGTAACATAGAAGAAAGTACTATGGACCAAATATATGCATAATGAAAAGTAAAAACATCCTATAATGGTCATAGAGTACTCTTATAAAATCTGAATTTGGAAAGATATATAAATGAGTAGAGGTAAAACATGAACAAGTTTCATCTAACTTCCAAATGCTTCTACTTAAGTTAATGATTGCAATGTGGTATCATTGGTGGCAAGCTCTCATTGCCCCTATCATAGCATCTTGAATGATTAAATTTTAAAGTGAAAGCAAATATGAGTAGTGTGCTTGACAAAGTATGGGTTGAAAGTCTCATGCCCCGTGAATACGAGTACCTACACCAACTGGCTACTCAACTCGGGTCACAAAGCAAATTTGAGTTTTAAAGTCATCGCAAGTAAGAAAAGCGTCATCAAGAAGCGTCATCAAGAGCATCAACTGGGGTACCTCTTGTCCCAGGACATGGAATAAGCCCATGTCAAAATGACAAGACAAACAAACAAGATGAACAGTCTCAACACCTCTTTTATTTACTATTGGTATAGCTTTTTTATTGTGGGGTGCATCACTGAAGGTTCACCATAGCATGTAAGTAAATTTCCACCATGAATGATGCATGGCTTAGATTAGTGGCCCAGGCGTCTCTCTAGCCATTTATACTTACTCTTCAAACTTACCAAGTTTCCACACTTATTTCGCACAATGTTAGGCATCCATAGACAAAAGTACATGATATCAACTAAATATAAATAAGTGCAATGTTGAAAGTTTTCCATGTGACAGCACATATGAGCTAACTCCCAACCAAGACTCTTGTCAAGCTCGCAACTTCATAATTTTAATCACAATGGTTCATGTTCATTAAGTGCAATAAAAGTAAAGTGTGCATCAATTTCGTGAGAGCTTTTTAACCAACTTTTCCCATGACAATCAATAACATAAGCATTTTAATTCAGAGGTATAAATAATACAAAATAACATGATACATGATAAACATACAAAATAACAAAATAACATGATAATACAAAATAATTCATAAGGCCTCGCATAGGTGGGCGAAAACTGAAAGATGTAGGACGGCGGACGGAGTCAGGTGGCATACCTGGATCTGGTAGCAGTCCAAAACCTCGAGCAGAAAGGGGGACGGGTAACTAAAGCAACATTTGTAGTGGTCCAGCATCACCACCGTCTGCTCCACCGACAGCATCAGAACGCAGAAACCCCCCGGAGCATCGAAAGGAACGGAATCAGGCAGGAGCCTCGATACAACCATCTAGTCTAGGGGATCCCGTGTCGCAATAGATCACGACCATATAAGAACCCCTGCCCCTAGGAAATCACTCTCCATTAAGTCATCGACAGGGGGGTTTCCCGTCTCCGTCGGGCTCGAGCTCGCTCTCTTCGGAGCCATGGCTCGCCGAAAAGGCAAAGAAAGACGGGGGCAGGAAGAAGGAGAGAAGGAAGGGGCTGAATGAACAAAGGGAGGAATGAGGGGCCACGCCAGGAGGAAAGGACATTTAATCCCCACTGAACGCACATCGCCGGAAGGCCCGAAATAAATCCAGGAAAATGCGACCACCAGTGCCAAATCTAGGATTTGAACCCTAGTGGGTTGGTTCCACCACAAGGAGCCTAACCATCTGAGCCACGCTCAGTTCACGGTTTAATTAACTAATTAACTAACGAATAATCTTTTTTTTTGTGAGGGAAACGAATAATCTAATTATAATTTTACCTCTTATGCATGAGTACGTGAGAGACTCCGCCCGGTCGGTGGGAAGGTCGGATACGACCGGCGTGCGCGGATTGGACGGACGACTTACTACACCGCGCCAATGACCTACCCCATGTTAGTTCTAATCTAGTAATCTTGTTACAAGTTGTGTCATGCGTGTTGAGCTGTGTTTAGCAGCTAGCTTTGGTCACTAGTAGAAAATGGGCCTTCCGTCCGAAGCTTTAGTCCCGGCCGTGTTTGGGGCCGGGACTAATGTGAGCATTAGTCCCGGTTCCAATGGCTAGGACGCCGCACGGGCACGGCCAGCTTTAGTCCCGGGTCAAACGAGACCTTTAGTCTACCAACCAGGACTAAAGGGGTTGCGGCAGGCTGCGGCTGGTGTGAGCCTGTTTAGTCTCGGTCGATGTCTCCAACCGGGACTAAAGATAGACCTTTAGTCCCGGTTGGAGACACCAACCGGGACTAAAGTCTTTCCTACATATCATCGCCCAGCCCGAGCTCGAGTTCATCCCCATTTTTCTCCTCTGTTTCCTCCCCGAGCTCAAGTTCATCCCCATTTTTTTCAACAATTTGTCAAGATTGGCGACGCCCCATCTATCCAAGGATTCTAAAAGGTTAGCAACTTCATCCTTTCATCCATCATTGCTAGTTTAGCTCATTTCATGCTCTAGAAGTAGAGTGATTTGTGGGTTTTAGTTTGGGAGTAATTATGTGGGAGTTTATTTGATTTATATGCAATTTGAGCTCAAATTAAAGGATTATTTGTGGGTTTTAGTGCCGTCCCGTCCCCGTCCCGTCCCCGTCCTCACCGCCGTCGATCGCCCGCGCTGTCCCGTCGCCGGCACAACCATGGTAAGCCTCTTGTTCTTATCTTTTTTTTAAAAAAAAATCTTACTTGTATGATTTAGATAGTTACTTGTATAATTTTCTTACTTGTATGATTGTTTGTTATATGTAGTTCCATGGTTTTGATATCCATCCCCGTCGGCCCTCGTCCGGTCTATGATTCGGATGTGGTATATTATCTTTTATAACTATTTGTTTCATTTCGTGTTTATGACAATTATGCCGACCAACTTGACATAGATATTTCTATCTAGGAGGTATGTGAACCGGAGATTCCAATCGACCCTCTTGTCGAGAAGTTAAATTTAGTTGAAATAGAAAACGATGATTTGAAAGAAAAATTAAAAAGAATGAAGAAGAGAAGATGAAATTGGAGTTGTATGTTGCCGATGTCGTCGATGATCACAAGATCAAGATGGATGCAATGGGATTGAAGATTAGAAAGATTAGAAAATATGCCATTAATAAAGAGGCTTGGTATCATTATGTTGTTGGATCAATTATTACCTTAGTTGCAATTTTGATCGCATTTATTGTTCGATTTAAATGCTTTAGATAGTTGTATGTTAGTTTCAATGTACGTTTTAGATGCTCTAGATAGTTGTATGTTGTTTTATGAGAACTATGTATGAACTTTATGTATATATTTTTGCAATAATAACATTTGGTCACTACTCTACTTTGGTTTTAATGTGATGAACTTGTATTAATTTGGTCACTTCTCTATTCATGATGTTGTGTAATGGTTTTTGATATACTTATATAATGCAGATGAGCCGGCAATGGATGTACGATGACCGACGCTCTCACGAGTTCATTAATGGCCTGCATTATTTTATCGGTGTGGCTGAGGCAAACAAGCAGAATGGTTTTATGTGTTGTCCATGTGGTGTCTGTAAGAATAAGAAGGATTACTCTTCCTCAAAAATCCTTCACAGCCACCTGTTTTAGTCCGGTTTCATGTCCGGCTATAATTGTTGGACCAAGCACGGAGAAAGAGGGGTTATAATGGAAGACAATGAAGAAGAAGAGGATGATGACAACTATCCTAGGTTCCCTGAATACGGTGTTACTACAATGGGGGAAGAAGATGAAGAATAGGCATCAGATGAGCCCGCTGATGATCTTGGTCGGGCCATTGTTGATGCACAGAGAAACTGTGAAAGTGAAAAGGAGAGGTTGAAGTTGGAGCGCATGTTAGAGGATCACAAAAAATTGTTGTACCCAAATTGCGAAGATGGCAAGAAAAAGCTGGGTAGCACACTGGAATTGCTGCAATGGAAGGCAGAGAATGGTGTATCTGACAAGGGATTTGAAAAGTTGCTGAAAATGATAAAGAAGATGCTTCCAAAGGATAACGAATTGCCCGCCAGTACGTACGAAGCAAAGAAGGTTGTCTGCCCTCTAGGATTAGAGGTGCAGAAGATAGCATGCCCTAATGACTGCATCCTCTACCACGGTGAGGAGTACGAGAATTTGAATGCATGCCCGGTATGCGGTGCATTGCGGTATAAGATCAGCGAGATGACCCTGGTGATGTTGAGGGCGAGCGCCCCAGGAAGAGGGTTCCTGCCAAGGTGATGTGGTATGCTCCTATAATACCACGGTTGAAACGTTTGTTCCAAAACAAAGAGCATGCCAAGTTGTTGCGATGGCACAAAGAAGACCGTAAGAAAGACGCGATGTTGAGACACCCCGCTGATGGGTCGCAGTGGAGAAAAATCGAGAGAGAGTTCCCGGTCTTTACAGATGACGCAAGGAATATATGGTGGTCTAAGTACAGATGGCATGAATCCTTTTGGGGAGCAGAGCTGCAGTCATAGCACCTGGCCTGTGACTCTATGTATCTATAACCTTCCTCCTTGGTTGTGCATGAAGCGGAAGTTCATTATGATGCCAGTGCTCATCCAAGGCCCGAAGCAACCCGGCAACGACATTGATGTGTACCTAATACCATTAGTTGAAGAACTTTTACAGTTGTGGCACGAAAAGGTGTACGTGTGTGGGATGAGCACAAACAGGAGGAATTTGACCTACGAGCGTTGCTGTTTAACCATCAATGATTGGCCTGCTCTTAGTAACCTTTCAGGACAGACAAACAAGGGATACAATGCATGCACACACTGTTTAGGTGAGACTGAAAGTATATATTTGGATAAATGTAAGAAGAATGTGTACCGGGGCATCGTCGATTTCTTCTGACAGGCATCCCTTAAGAAGGAAAGGCAAGCATTTCAAAGGTGAGGCAGATCACCGAGGAAGCCTATCCACCGTACTGGTGATGATATATTGGTATGGTCAAGGATTTAAAAGTAATCTTTGGAAAGGGTCCTGGCAGACAATCTGTTCCGAATGACGCTAACGGACACGCACCCATGTGGAAGAAGAAATCTATATTTTGGGAGCTACCCTATTGGAAAGTCCTAGAGGTCGCTCTGCAATCGACGTGATGCACGTGACGAAGAATCTTTGCGTGAACCTGCTAGGCTTCTTGGGCTGTATGGGAAGACAAAAGATACACCGGAAGCACGGCAGGACCAGCAACGTATGAACGAACGAGACGGCCTGCATCCAGAGCAGTATCAAGGTCCTGCCAGCTACGCTCTTACCAAAGAAGAGAAGGAAATCTTTTTTGAATGCCTGAGCAGTATCAAGGTCCCGTCTGGCTTCTCGTCGAATATAAAGGGAATAATAAATATGGCAGAGAAAAAATTCCAAAACCTAAAGTCTCATGACTGCCACGTGCTTATGACGCAATTACTTCCGGTTGCATTGAGGGGGATTCTACCGGAAAATGTTCGAGTACCCATTGTGAAGCTATGTGCATTCCTCAATGCAATTTCTCAGAAGGTAATCGATCCAGAAATTTACAAAGGTTACAGAATGATGTGGTCCAATGTCTTGTCACTTTCGAGTTGGTGTTCCCACCATCCTTCTTCAATATTATGACGCACCTCCTAGTTCACCTAGTCGAAGAGATTACCATTCTCGGTCCTGTATTTCTACACAATATGTTCCCCTTTGAGAGGTTCATGGGAGTCTTAAAGAAATATGTTCATAACCGTGCTAGGCCAGAAGGAAGCATCTCCAAGGGCTATGGAACAGAGGTCATTGAGTTTTGTGTTGACTTTATTCCTGACCTTAAGCCGATTGGTGTTCCTCAATCGTGGCATGAGGGGAGACTGAGTGGAAAAGGCACGCTAGAAAGAAAGCAATAATAAGTATGGATGGACATTCTTTCACTCAAGCACACTACAGTTCTACAAAATTCCACCTTGGTGGCTCCGTATATCGAGGAACACATGAATATTGTACGCTCCAAAAACCCGGGCAGTCTGACTCCTGGATTAAACATGCACACATGGCGACTTTCGGCGGTTGGTTGCAAACACATCTCATGAATAACACCACTGTTGGAGATCAACTGTACTTGTTGGCCAGGTCACCATCTTCGACTATATTGACTTTCCAAGGGTACGAGATAAATGGGAATACATTTTACACGATCGCCCAAGATAAAAAGAGCACCAACCAAAACAGTGGTGTCCGCTTTGATGCAACAAACAACAATGGCAAAAGGACACATATTATGGTTACATAGAGGAGATATGGGAACTTGACTATGGACCTTCTTTTAAGGTCCCTTTGTTTCGGTGCAAATGGGTCAAGCTGACAGGAGGCGGGGTAAAGGTAGACCAGCAGTACGGAATGACAACAGTGGATCTCAACAATCTTGGGTACAGAGACGAACCATTCGTCCTAGCCAATGATGTGGCTCAGGTTTTCTATGTGAAGGACATGTCTACTAAACCGAAAAAAAGAAAAGATAAGCAAACGAATACATCATACGATGAGCCAAAGCGCCACATAGTTCTTTCAGGCAAAAGAAACATCGTGGGAGTGGAGGACAAGATAGACATGTCAGAAGATTATAATAAGTTTGATGAAATTCCGCCCTTCACAGTGAATACTGACTCAAGCATCCTGTTAAATAATGAAGATGCTCCATGGTTACGACGCAATCATAAGCAAGGGACATACGCAAAGAAAAAGTTTTATACCCAACACTAGATGGGGATGTTGGTGATGTGCAATAATGTATTAAACCTTTTATGTAACTGTGTTCTGAAAACTCAGAAGAAAATCTTTATGTAACTGTATTCCAACACTAGATGGGGATGTTGGTGATGTGTAATAATGTATTAAACCTTTCTTTCACACCTAGTACCCATCAAAATTATGAAACTTGAGTTACAGCAAATGATTCACATACGTCTTTGCAAAAATGAACAACAGGGTAGAAGGTTCTTGGCATGTAAGGCAAATGAGGTGGATCATGACCATATCCAAGGCAAACATTGTCCAAATGGCCTCAAACTTGGCACAAGGGTGCACCATGGCAAGGCACACAAGGGCACATTGGATGTTCCAAAAGATGTTGAGGAAAACTGGATGACTTTGAAGTTTTTACTAAATTTAGGGGGTTTTTTGCAAAGTAACTACCAAAAATACTTTTCAAAACTTTGACAACCAACACTAGAGTTTAAATTTTGGCAATGCCAACCGGGACTAAAGGTGGGCCTCGCGCGCGCAATTTTCGCGGCCGGCCCAAAAATATCTGTAGTCCCGGGCGGTGGCTGGAACCGGGGCTAAAGGTCAGGCCTTTAGTCTCGGGTCCCCCCACCAACCGGGACTAAAGGTCATTTAGTCCCGGTTCATGGTACCGCCCGGGACTAAAGGGGTCGCGGCTATATAACCCACGGCTTCTCCCCTCCCCATTCTTTCCAGGACTTAGCATCGGCCGTCGCCTCTCCCCTTCGTTCCTCGCCGCCCCAAGACCCGGCGAGTAGCTCGTCTTCACCGCCTCGTCGCCCTCGTTCACCTGTTCGAAGGAATCGACGGCGTTCGACTTCAGTCTGTCGGAATCGTCCTCGGCATTCTGAAGCTCGCCGTCGTCGTTGCCGTTATCTCCGACCTCCCCAGGACTCACTGTCAAGCTCGTCGCACTCCTGGAGAGCCTCCGGTTCTCGTGGTCCTCTTTGATTTACCCCTCGCCTCCCGTAGCGGCCTGCCGTCGCTCGCCTGTGAGTTCCGCCACGCGGCCATGTCGCCGGAGCTTCCCCGGTGACCCAAAAATAGCGGTGCGGCCCTCTTTTGGTTCGTCGTCCTCCCGCGCGTCGAACGCGCGCGCTCTCGCATCCCTGCTCGCTCTCCTTCGCCGTGCCTGAGCTCGACCGGCGGGCAGAAGCTCGAGATGACGTCATGCTGCTGTCACGCTGGCGTCATCCTTTTATTCTTTTTGGAAATTCTTTTCAGTAATTATTAAAACTATGACATGTGGGTCCTGATGTTAGATATTTAACCATTTCGGAAAATGTTTAGTGAATATAATTAATTCAAGTTTATTCACATTTTAATCATATGTCACATTTTAGTGAAATAGAATTAGTAGAAAAATTTGTCAATTGAGTTAGAATTATTTGTCAAGTTAGTTAGGTCAATTTACTTAGGTCAATTTAGTTAGATCAATATAGTTAGAATTATATATGCAATCTTAGTGTAATTAGTAAGATATGTGGTCATAAATATAGGGAGTGTTTATTTCCATTTCACTTTAATATGTATTTTACTTTCTACTCTAGACAATTATTTTATCAATGTGTTGTAACTTTATTTTTTTATGAATAAGTATATGCTTTGCAATAAAACTTCTATTGACATGGGTTCACTAAATTGTTTTATCTTTCTTCTGGATTAGTTAGGTTATGGACGATCGCGGCAGAGACGATCAACAGGCAATGTTCGACCTTATAGCCTGTGGAGAAGATGACGGCTCACAATTTATGAATGACTCCGGTGAGGGAATGGAGCTAGAACCAAGAGACGAAGGGCAAACAAGCAATGATGGCGAAGAAAATGTTGGACCCTTAACAAAGTCCGGCGAGGTATATTAAGCCTCTGGTGATCACTAGATGCATTAATTGATTTGTATATATATTAACGAATCTTTCTTCTTGTAGCCCTCCGGATCGAGCCAATCTGCTAAAAGGCAACGAGGACCGACCGAAAAGTTGGCCGATCATCAAAGGTTCACGATCGACAAAGTCGCTGAAGATGGTGAACCGATTGCTCCCAAAGCGAACGTACGTTTATTTATAAGTCAATGCGGAGTTATTGTTAGGGACAACATCCTGATCACCACTCAAGAATGGAATAAGCCAAAGGTCGACCAAAGATCCAAAGATTTGCTTTGGGATACGCTCTTGTCACATTTCAATCTACCGCCAGATCTCACAGAGTGCAAAAAGTCGAAAGTCAAGGAGTGGGCTCTTAAGAAGATGGCCACACAATTCCAGACCTTCAAGAAAAGATTATACAATGACTATATCAAGGAAAAAAAATCCAACATTCACTGGACCACTAGAGAAGATAAAAAATCACTGGGACGCATTTGTGGAGTACAAGGATTCGTCTGAAGCTCTGGAAAGGTCGAAAAAAAATAAGGCAAATGCTGCGAAAAAGAAATATCACCATATTATGGGGACAGGTGGCTACAAGAATGCCATGCCTAAGTGGCAAGAAACTGAGGCCCGCCTGATTGCTAAAGGGATCACTCCAGCTACAGCGGAATGGCCCGAGAGGTCCAAGCAGTGGTTCTACGGGAATGGGGGATCGTTGGACCCACAGAAGGGCAGATTATTGTAAAGGAACAAAGTAAAATAGTCTCTGAAGATCTTGTTACAGCAATAATCGATGTTCGAAAGGGAACGTTCCAGCCCGAGAGAGAGAACGACGAGCTGACACGTGCCCTCGGGAATGCTGAACACCCAGGACGAACACGAGGCAAAGGCGCCGATGTTCCGTGGAAGGCTGGGTTTTCGCAGTGGAATGACAGTTATAGAAGCCGTCAGAGAAAAAAGAAGCAGGAGGCAGACCGGTTTCAGAAGATAGAAAAAAAGAACGAAGATTTGGAACGCATGTTAATGCGGCAGCAGGAGCAACTGGACACAATTAGCCAGCAAAGGGCATCTCAGCGGCAGCAAGATCCTGCATTCGATAGTACCGGCCCATCTCAGCGGAAAAGCAGCGTGGATTCCACGGGGCTCCGGGCTGATGATGCACTGATGGATGATGCACCGATGGCTCGCTACCCCGTGGATGATATCACGGAGAGGAAAAATTGGGAGCTACATCAGTCAATGAAGAACATATCCATGAAGGTGGCGGTCGGCTTTGCTTTACCTTTTGAACCTGGAGCATGCTTCCATGGCTGTCAGATTCCAGCTGGCTATGCTCGTGTCGGGGTGGATAAAGTTCTGAAGGGATATGAGACACTGGAGCTTGACATGCCTGCAGGTGAAGGGGAGATGACACTGGGAGAAGTCACGTATGGTATCATTCTATGGAAAAAGGAATACGTCGTGTTTGCAGACTCGGCGCCAAGGCCGCCGACTCCTCCGAGTAGCAATCCACCTCTAAGTCCACCCCTCCTCGAGAGGGACCCTAGCGCGAGTCCATCTCGATCTCCGGCGCGTCAGCCGACTCCGCCCACTAAGTCCAAGGGGCAAAAGCGGAAGACCATCGCTCCGTCGACTAGTACTAATCGGAAGAAAGGTACAAAGAAGAAAGCCAAGGACGAGGCTCCTGCCAAGTTAGCTTACGACATGACAGATGAGGAATGCAGAACGGTCGTGGCTGCCGAAGTGAAAGGGCATTTTGCACCGGTACAGCCCCAGCCAAAGGAGAAAATACCTGCGAAAACCGTTCAGCACTTTGTGGACTTGCTTGAGCGACCATCATCACATGTGGCTAATTAATATGCCATCAGACTATGACCACTGTATTAAGAAGTCATATAACGAACAGATGCAGCAGACGAGAAGTAGTGCAAGCGGGAAAAAAGTTCCCCAGCTCGGAGAACAGGAAATACAATCGATCCCCCGCTCAAGGTGTTTCCCGATAAGGACGTATACAACGACATTGCTACCAACCTTGGTATCAGTGTTGATCAATTAATAGGCGACGCAGATATCCCCAAGGCTGATCTAGCATAGAAATTTGTCCCCGGGAAGCCTCTGGTCAGACCTGAACAGGTCTGGCATCTACCAACATAAATGCGAAGATTGCATGAGTGGTACATGGAAGTCATAAAGGAAGGGCGAACCATGCTCATGGTGGCAGTTAAGAAAGAGCATTACTTCGTTGAAAACAAGATATGTATTGAGCTTGAAGAATTGTTTCAGTTATACAATCAAGACGCCCTCGACAAATCTATCGTCAGTTGCTATTGTCTGTAAGTGATTTATTTCTGTAATTTAAATCTCTAACTCAGCTCGTTCATTGCATGTAATTATCCTCATTATATTCTTTTGTACGCTATTATGCAGAATGAAGATTCTCGAATGCAAAAGAGGGAGAATCTATGACATTGGGTTCATTGACCCATATACCGTTAATTTTGTTACGATACAAAACCACGCTAAGAACACGGAGACTAACTTGTTAAGATTTTTAAAGGAACAAAATTTTAGAACAGAAATACTATTTCCTTACAACTTCAAGTGAGTGTTACGGTCTTGTACACATTCTATTTGTGCTTACTCGATGTTTAGTGTAATTGATGAGTTATGCATGCCTGCGTATATAAATGTGCGCAGGTTCCACTGGATTCTGGTAATCATTAAAGTTGACGCTGGAGAAGCTGAAATCATGGACCCATTACATAAACACCCTGAAGAATACAGCAGCCTGGTTTTAATGCTCCAGAAGTAATTTCAATCATTATCGCACTATATCGGCCTCTTTCGTTCATTTCCTGATATCAAGTAATTAATAACTTCTTTATTCATTTTCTTTACCGGGCAGGTGTTGGAAACGGTTCATCAAGAATGTTGTTGGTGAATGGAAACAGGAGCTGCATTTTCGACGGATCCCGATAAGTAGTACTAGCTAGCTCCGTGCATCTCTTTAATTCTAGTTTCATAACCATTATCATGCTTGATTATTATTTCATTGAATTCTATTCTCGTAAAGTGCATGAGGTAGGAACAGGGGACTAATTTATGTGCATACTACGTCTGCGAGTTCATCCACATGATGACCAGTGAGCGGCGCAGAGATGTAAGACAAATTGAAGTACGTAAACACTATTCACAATTTTATTTTATTACCATCAATTGTGTTGAGTTTCATTCATAATTTGTTTTATAATGATTTGATATATATGCACACAACTCATATATTCATATTGATCTCCTTTTTTAAAAATCGAAAGGGTGCGGGAGCAGCTCCTACCAAATAACCGCCTATAAGCAATTCAAGAGTGATTGGCGAGATTTTTGCTTACGGAGGTCATACCTGAAACCGGAGAATACCATTGCCGCTATTGCCTTCATGTAATTAAATAGATATATATACCAAATTGTATATATATGTATGCTCGTAAGAGAAATTATATTATATATATGCATCAACGTGTACAGTATGTAGTAGCGTAGTATATGTGTATACGAAAACTTGTTTGAAATGAAAAAGAATTGAATGGAAAACACAAAATAAAAAATAATTGAATGGAAAACACAAAATGAAAAAGAATTGAATGGAAAACACAAAATCTTTAGTCCCAGTTGGTAACAGGTCCTCCAGCCCCCAGCGCACGACTCCGCCCACGTGGAGGGCAGGACGGAGCCTTTAGTCCCGATTTGGTAGTTACGGTTGGATAATCGGGAATAGAGCCCGTTCCTAACCGGGACTAGAGGCCTTTTTTCTACTAGTGGGGTAGTTAGTTAATTAGCATCATATCCTGGTAACTTAAGTAGCTAGTTGCATGTATTTAGTGTGTGCGTCGTGTACACACATGTTGTGTCAGTCTGCATGAGCCATACACACGTGATGGTTGGGTATGTGCGCTTTGAGTCGCTGCATGTACAGCCACGATCAGCAAGTCGTGAAATGGCACGATATGGACGGATCGTGTTGTTGGAGTCGGCCGAGTCGGCCGAGTCGTCCGGCCGTTGTGCTTTGTAATCTCTCGGTTTGTTACGGGAGCAAGAATAAAAAGGGAAGAAAACCAGAAAAGAGGAAAGCAGTTGCGCCTCGCAAAAAATCCCCGCCTTTGTGTTCGTGTTCTTCTCGTTCGTATCCATCGTGTCGCGTGTGTACTCTTGCCTTTGTTCCAACATTTGGTATACATATCCTGGTTGTGGCCGGAGGCGAATCGACGACGGTGTGTAGCGATGGGAGATCAGTCACCCACGAAGAGCGACACCGCCGGTGGCGGCGGAAAGTACACACCGCCGGGCAAGAGGCTCGGAGCCAGCGGCTCCGGAGATGGGACGATTGTAGTGGCCGCGCCGGCGAGGAGTGCCAGTGTGCCAATCCAGTACCTGCGGCTGACATAAAGCAATTGTCAGTTGTGGGCGACAAAGATAAAGATCATCCTCAAGCCGTTGGGCGCGTGGTCGGCGATCACCGGCGAAGATGTCGATGAGGCGAAGGATCAAGGTGCCATGGCTGCCATCTCGCATTCGGTTCCCGACGACGTGATGATGTCGATCGTGGAGTACGAGTCGGCGAAGGAGGCTTGGGAGGCCATCCGTACCATGCGCATCGGTGATGAGGGCGTTGTGCAGTGCAGGCGCGCATCAGCCACCTCACAAGGCGTTTTGAGCGCCTGACCATGGAAGACGGTGAAGAAGTTGATGTGTTCGGGTGCCGACTCACCGCGCTCGTCGGAGAAATTCGAGCGCTGGCGAGGACTTGCTGGAGCCCGCTGTTGTCAAGCGGCTGTTCGCGGTGGTTCCAAATAGTTTCTTGCCGAAAATTGGGACGATCGAGCAATGGGGCGACGTCAAGAAGATGTCGGTTGCCGAGGCGCTCGGGCGTCTGCGGGCGTCCGAGGAGAAGGAGTCCGGGCAAGAGGCTCGGAGCCAGCGGCTCCGGAGATGGGACGATTGTAGTGGCCGCGACGGCGAGGAGTGCCGGTGTGCCGATCTAGTACCTGCGGCTGACAGAAAGCAATTATCAGTTGTGGGCGGCAAAGATGAAGATCATCCTCAAGCCGTTGGGCACGTGGTCGGCGATCACCGACGAAGATGTCCATGAGGCAAAGGATCAAGGTGCCACGGCTGCCATCTCGCATTCAGTTCCCGACGACGTGATGATGTCGATCGTGGAGTACGAGTCAGCGAAAGAGACTTGGGAGGCCATCCGTACCATGCGCATCGGTGATGAGCGCGTTGTGCAAGCGCGCATCAGCCACCTCACAAGGCGTTTTGAGCGCCTGACCATGGAAGACGGTGAAGAAGTTGATGTGTTCAGGTGCCGACTCACCGCGCTCGTCAGAGAAATTCGAGCGCTGGCGAGGACTTGCTGGAGCGCGCTGTTGTCAAGCGGCTGTTCGCGGTGGTTCCAAATAGTTTCTTGCCGAAAATTGGGACGATCGAGCAATGGGGCGACGTCAAGAAGATGTCGGTTGCCGAGGCGCTCCGGCGTCTGCGGGCGTTCGAGGAGAAGGAGTCCGGGCAAGAGGCTCGGAGCCAGCGGCTCTGGAGATGAGACGATTGTAGTGGTCGCGCCGGCGAGGAGTGCCGGTGTGCCGATCCAGTACCCGCGGCTGACAGAAAGGAATTATCAGTTGTGGGCGGCAAAGATAAAGATCATCCTCAAGCCGTTGGGCGCGTGGTCGGCGATCACCGACGAAGATGTCGATGAGGCGAAGGATCAAGGTGCCATGGCTGCCATCTCGCATTCGATTCCCGATGACGTGATGATGTCGATCGTGGAAAACGTGTCGGCGAAAGAGGCTTGGGAGGCCATCCGTACCATGCGCATCGGTGATGAGCGCGTTGTGTAGGCGCGCATCAGCCACCTCATAAGGCGTTTTGAGCGCCTTACCATGGAAGACGGTGAAGAAGTTGATGTGTTCGGGTGCCGACTCACCGCGCTCATCGGAGAAATTCGAGCGCTGTCGAGGACTTGCTGGAGCGCGATGTTGTCAAGCGGCTATTCGCGGCGGTTCAAAATAGTTTCTTGCCGAAAATTGGGACGATCGAGCAATGGGGCGACGTCAAGAAGATGTCGGTTGCCGAGGCGCTCGGGCGTCTTCGGGCGTTCGAGGAGAAGGAGTCCAGGCGGCACCAAGACCGCGGCGACGACGGCGAGAAGTTGATGTTGGTCTCGTGCACGCAGCTGGAGGCATTGATCCAGAAAGAAAGGAAGAAAGGAGAGCGCTCCACAGCGGCGGCAAGAACGGCGACGGGCGTGGCGGTGGCCGCGGCCGAGATGACGACAAGAAAAAGGCACGCGGCAAGTTAGACAAGTCCAAGATTATATGCTTCGAGTGCGGAGATAAAGGCCACTTCGCCTCTGAGTGCGAGGAGCAGCAAAAGAAGGATGCAAAACGGTTTGGTATCTAACCTTCAAACCGCCTAACCAATGTTGCGTCGCTGGAGTTGCATGCTTTGTTGTCTTTCTTGCGGGACCTCCAGCTCTCAGATGAGGCCGACGAACGCTTCCTTCTCATGTGTGATGAATACAAGGACCAAAATGCCGACCTCATTTGGTCCTCCAGGGTGCCCAACAAAGTTAAGATCTTCGCCTAGCTCCTGTTCCGAAACCGGCTCAATACCAGAGAGAATGTGCTTCACAAGCATATTGTAAGCTCTATCTCCTGCCCCCGCGCCGCAGTCACCAGTCGGAGGACTTTGCGCTCCTATTCATTCTATACCCCCTTGCCATCCAGGTATGGCAGCGACTCGGCTTCACCCCGGTTACGACCTCGACTCCCTTTGGGACATCCCCGTGCCGGGTAATCTCGACAACAACATTTGGTCGTCAGTCCTTCTCACAATACTCTGAAAGATTTCAGACGTGTGGAATGCAATGGACTACCATAGCACCACTACGGTTAGAATTTAGAACACATTGTAAAGGACTTTACTTTATGGACTTGCTGGTTCAAGAAACCAACACTACTGGAATTTCAAATTTTGCCGAGTGCCTAGAAAAAACTCGGCAATGTGTTTGCCGAGTTCTTTTTATCGGGTACTCGGCAAACACGTGAAAAACCTTTGCCGAATGCAAAAATAGGTGTACTCGGCAAACTAATTTTGTAGATGGAACGGACTGAACGGGGTCGTTGTCACGTGTGGTCAAAGTTTTGCCGAGTGTTGCACTCGGCAAAGTGGCACGGCTTTGCCAAGTGTTACGCTCAAACGAATTTAGCTGAATTAAAAAAAAAAAAGAAGACCGGCATCCCGACTCGCGTGAGGAGCAGGCTGTTCTGGCCATCCGGGAGTGACCCGGGACGAGCGCGAGGAGCAGTGGCAGCTCGGAGCAGCGAAGGCGGTGGCATCCGGACTCACGCGAGGAGCGGGCTGTTCTGGCCGGCGGCCGATAAAGCTCAGGTGAGGGGCCGACATGAAGAAGACGAGGACGATGGTGAACGTGTCCATGATCTCCCGCGGTGTGGACCGAGCAGAAATGCCGGGAAGCTAGACGACGTCAAGGTGCAGGCCCGAGAGCCGGCGGGGAATGCCCCAGTGCGGACCGCCTCGGGCAGGTCGAGGCGCTTGAGAGGAGGCGACTCCATGGCCTCCTCGATGCCTCTTCGGCGTGCTGCTGCTGCCGGCTCCTCACGTGAGTCTGGATGGATAAGGGAAAAGGAGAAGGGAGAGAGATAAGGGAAAAGAAGGATGGATGACGTGCAGATGTGATGGCTCGGTGTGGCTGGCTGGGTGTGGACGGTGCGGATGTGAGCCACCTCATCGATGCATCAGTTCATCTCTCTACCAATGAGAATCAATCACACGGATTATGTGTTTTCCTGCCCTTGTGTTTTTTCTCTTCTATTTTCTTTACTCTCTTATCTTAGATAAATGCTTAACATATTTTCCAATATAAACATTGGAGAGAGGTATTGATCTAATTTTTTGATATACATGATTTTAAAAAAACATAAAAACTTTTTGCAAAATACACTAATATTGCTAACGGACTAAATCCGGGCTAGGAATAGGCTTTTTGCTATATTTTTATTATATTTTGTGAAACCTTTTCAAAATTTTACAACAGCCCCCCAAGGATCACATAATGACACCATGCCAAGTTTCATGTTTTTCACACTTCGTTTGCATTTTTTAAATTAAAAAACAATAAACTCCATATTCGGGGTCGAGTCCAGGCATCCTGCGGCTTGGAAATCCTTTCCTTTACTTGGATAAGGCCTTAACATAGAAAAAAAACAAATAGGAGTTTTCAACCAAATTTTTTCAACTTTCTTATGCACTTGCAGTTCAAATTTTAATTGTCTTCACTAAATGCCTAGAAATGCACTTAATGGCTTAAATAAAGCAAACGTGTCACGAAAGATGCCAAATTTTGACATGGATCATGTAATGGTGCATATTGAGTGTAGAAACAATTTCAAGGCCAACGGATGAAGCAGTGGCCGCATCGCCTTGAAACCTGACCTGTTCCCTCTCGAAACCAGGTTTCTTCCTAGGAGATGGTCTGGTTTTTAAGCAATGTATTTACAACTTTTGCGAAACCTTCTCAAAACTTTACCACTGCCTGTAGGTGTCATAAGAGGGCGCCATGCCAAGTTTCATTCTTTTCGGACTTCGTTATCATTTTTCGAAATTAAAAAACCAATAAACTCCATGTTCGGGGTCGAGTCTTGGCACCCTCATGTTTGGAATTTCTTTCATTTTCTTGGATAAGGCCTAAACATAGACTCAAGAACACAAATATGATTTTTCAACCCAATGTTGCCAATTTTTTCATGCACTTGCAGTTCAAAATTTTATTATCTCCACAAAATGCCTAGAAATGCACTTAATGGCTTAAATATAGCAAACGGGCCCCGAAAGATGCCAAATTTTGACATGGATCATGTAATGGTGTATTTTGAGTATAGAAAAAATTGCATGGCCAACGGATGAAGCAGCGATCGCACCGCCTACAAACCTGACACGTTCCCTATCGAAATCATGATTCTTCCTCGGAGATGGTCCGGTTTCTAAGTAGTGTACGTCACAACTTTTGCAAAACCCTCTCAAATTTTTACCACAGCCTGTAGGTGTCATATGAGGGCAGCATGCCAAGTTTCATGCTTTTCGGATTTCGTTTCCATTTTCCAAAATAAAAAACCAAAAAACTCCATGTTCGGGGTCGAGTCTTGGCTCCCTCGTGTTTGGAATTCCTTTCCTTTTCTTAGATAAGGCCTAAACGTAGACTCAAGAACACAAATAGGATTTTTCAACCCAATTTTGCCAATTTTTTCATGCACTTGTTGTTCAAAATTTTATTATATTCACTAAATGCCTAGAAATACATTTAATGGCTTAAATATAACAAACGGACCCCGAAAGATGCCAAATTTTTACATGGATCATGTAATGGTGTATCTTGAGTGTAGAATTGTTTTTAAGGCCAACGGATGAAGCAGCGGTCGCATCGCCTACAAACCTGACCCGTTCCCTCTCAAAACCATGATTCTTCCTTCGAGATGGTCTGGTTTCTAAGCAGTTTACGTCACAACTTTTACCAAACCTTCTCAAATTTTTACCGCAGCATGTAGGTGTCAAAGGAGAGCACCATGCCAAGTTTCATGCTTTTCGGACTTCGTTTAAATTTTTTGAAATTAAAAAACCAATAAACTTCATCTTCGGGATCGAGTCTTGGCACCCTCATGTTTGGAATTCCTTTTGTTTTCTTGGATAAGGCCTAAACCTTTTTTCAACCCAATGTTGCCAATGTTTTCATGCACTTGCAGTTCAAAATTTTATTATATTCAATAAATGCCTAGAAAATGCACTTAATGCATATAAAAGAAAATAGAGAGGGGAAAGAAAAGAAAATGAAAAAATAAAACCGGATAATGTAGAAAAGAACGGAGCACAAAACTAAAAAAAGAAAATTAATACTGTACAAAAGAAAAGAAACAAGAGAAGGGAGAAGAAAAAGAAAAAAAAAGAAATAAGTGTTTGCCGAGTGCAAAAAAAGATCTCGGTAAAGATTTGGTTGCCGGGTGCAAAATAAAAGGAACTTGGCAAAGGATTATTTGCCGAGTGCAAAAAAGAATCGGCAAAGGTCATGTTTGCCTAGTGCCCGGCCGACGAAATGCACTCGGCAAACAACCTGGCACTAGGCAAAGTTACATATTCCAGTTATGCGAGTGATAAGGAAGCCGCCATTTCCCGGGAAACTCCAAAGTGCACCCAGGTGCACATGCTCCTGCCCCAATTAAAAAATTCAAAAAAATAGTAAAACTTCTAAAAAAATTCTTAACTTTTTTGGTGATGAACATATGCAAGTTCTTGACAAACATGCTAGGTTTCGCTGTGAATTAACACTCATGCTACTTTGTGTAAAAAAAACAAATCACTGACAATGATTTTCTTCTAAGTATAGATTTTTCAGAGCACGATTTTCTTCTTTTTGCTCCAAGCACCACGAGTGTGAGTTCACTGTGAAATTTGGCATGCTACTAGAAGACTATCATATGTTCATCTCCAAAAAGTTTCAGAATTTTTTAAAAAGTTTTACTATTTTTTTAAATTTTTTTAATCGGGCAGGAGCAGGTGCACCCAGGTGCAATTCGTCCATGTCCCCATTTCCCGGCGTATATACTTCGCTTCGTGTGTAAACGTGTCTATGTAATAAAAGTCTATATCAGGCTACTCTTTGAATAATATATTTAGGTGAAGCTCCTCCTGTTGTTCTAAAAAAAAAAACCTAGCTAGGGCTTCGAAATATACTATTCGTTCTGGCCTGTGGTGTGATGGTGATGTGGGTGTACGCAGCTCCCGATCGGAACTAAAACGAAGGCATGCATGCAAAGGGAAATAGGGATATGGTTGGTGTTCAAAAAAAAAAAAAAAAGGGATATGGTTCCCTCTTATGGCCGTGACATGCACGCGAATGCGAACAATTGAGCAGGTGCTCAGCGCACTAAACTCTCCAATAAATAGGCCTGCAAATTTGCTCAAACCCAGGCAGCTGTGATCCAAGAGCTAGCTAGGCTGCAAATTAGTCGGTCGTACGTCATGGCATATACTACTAGGACTAGTCCATCCTGCGTGCGTATGGGTCCTCTCCTGCGAGCCCTAATTAGCATCGGCCTCCTCCTTGCTATCATGGGCGGCGGGTGGGCGGAGCAACGACCGATCGGGCTCGGCCCCGAACTCGTCCACGTCGACGCCAACGGCGGCTTCACGAGAGAGGAGCTCATGGAGCGCAGCGTGGAGAGGACCCGGCTATCTGCTGCTGCGGCCGCACACGTGCACGGAGACGGAGATGGCAAGGTGGCGCCCGACGATTTCCACTACAAGTATCTCGTGGAATTAGACATCGTCGGCAGATCCGGCACGCCGCCGCCGGTGCGCTTCTTGGCCGTCCCCGACACGGGCAGCGACCTCGTGTGGACGAAGAAATGCTGCCCCCAATCGCAGTGCAGCTTGTCCTTTGTGGGCTGCTCCCAATCGCAGTGCACCAAATGCACACGCGACAAAAAAATGTGCTACTTCAAGAGAAAGTTCGGCCACGGCGCCAAGACCGCGACAGGGTTCATCGTCAATGCGGCGCTGACCTTGTCTCGGCGCAAGAATACCGACGACACCAGCGGCACCGATGATGAGACCAATCATATCTATGATGTCACTATCGGCTGCGCCGAGTACGAGGACAACCTGTTGCCAGAGTCCGCGGACGGGATCGTGGGGCTTAACCGGGGTCCCATGTCACTGGTGCAGCAGCTGAGCCTCACCAACTTCTCCTACTGCTTCAGCGACAAACAAGTGAGAGGCCGACTCTGGCTGGGCGACGGCTACAGCCTCGACCAGCTCAGTGCCGGCCCATACTGGGATAAGCTGCAGACAACGCCGCTGGTCGACGTTGAGTGGACAAAAGAACGTGAGACCCTGGTCGATGAGCACAACATGTACTACGTGCAGCTGGAGGGCATCTCCATTGGCGGGAACTTCACGTACCAGTCGCTCCCAAAGGAGAGCTTCAACCTTAGGAGCAAAAATGACAAGGATAAGGGGGTCATGTTCGTGGACTCGGGCTGCTCGCACACCAAGCTGGAGAAGGGCGTCTTCGAGGCGCTCCTGGAGATGTTGGCCCACCAACAATTGGGAGCCGAGGTGAAACCAGAAGATAAGCCGGAGGAACACAAGGAGAGCACTTGCTTCCGTACCAGTGGTGAGAAGCCGGAGATGGCGCTTTACTTCCACGGAGCCGAGATGCATCTACCCTGGGCCAACTATATGGACCAGGTGGCTGGTAAGTCTTTGTTCTGCTTAGACATTCGTGTAGCTGAGATGTCCATCCTGGGCAATTTCCAGCAGCAGAACACATACATGCTCTACAACCTCACCAAGGGGAACGAGAGGCTGTCCTTTGTGCAGGACTTCAACTGTCATCCATCACAGTGAAGCCACATAAGTACGTATATAGTATATGATCGATAGGCACGCACACACGCTAATATATACTCTCTCCGTATCAAAATATAAGATGTTGTGGATATTTCTATATGTACCACGTGGTACATATAGAAATATCCACAACATCTTATATTTTGATACGGAGGGAGTAGCATATGATTGGGTCCTGCAAAATAATCATCATGCGAAAACTGATGAGAGTTGCATGTATAGTTGGCTAGAGCGACTCGCTCACAGGGTTTCAGTGCGCTAGCTAGCTCTTGATCAGGTGCATGCATGCATGTGTGCCTTCATTAGGAAATCACATGCATACGAGTACACGTGTGTACGTGTATGTTTTTTTTTTGCGAGGCTATGTTGGCGGAAACCCCATCCAGGGGTCGTGTGTACGTGTATGTGCGTGTAAGTGGGATTGTGCACGGACTCTGTACGTCCTTCAAAAAGTAAATATAAATCAATAAATATTCATCGAGAGGTCTGTGTGCTTGTGCATTTACCTCTTACTGTACTTCACGATACCGAGTGGGAATTAAAAAAAATCTCTGATAACTGTACACGTGCGATAGTACAGTGATGGATGCGATCGTGCACAGTAAACTTCTCCCCGAGAAGCAGCCAACAAAGAGGTACGACTCTCGCCATGACTCGCGCTGAGCTGCGCAGTTCGTCCCGGATCTCCGGGCGGCCGGTCTGCTGTTGTACCGCCGAGGAGTTCTTCTCCAACAAAAACAAAATTAAATAAATAAATAAGACCAACGGGGGAGGAGCCTCGTGGCATGTCATTAAGATGTCAGTAAGGATGCTGCAGATCGCGGGCAGAGATGCGCGGAAGCTGGCGAGGCTTCGCGAGACCCGCTCATGGTATGCGACCAAGAGCGATCTGAATCGGGAGGCGATGGCGGTGGCCAGGGAGGTGAATGCTGAGGAGGAAGCGCGCTCGTTCCCGGGCGCCAGGGCGAAGTACCCGCTCGAGATGCTTCTCTGGGCTATGGACGAGGCGGATTCGGTGGATCTCGTACAGCAGATGAAGTGTGCGGCGTTCAAATCCCTTACCACCACTCCTCTTGCTCCGATGGCGGCGGTGATGGCGTTGTCGTCCCTAGGTTCGCGCTGGACGCCTATTGTGATTCGAGACGATGCGGTGACGGCTCCGAGGGCGGCGACGGAGAAGAAGGGCGGCAAGGCGAGCACCCTTGGCAGGCCGAGCAACAGCGGTAGTGCGGCGGTTCCTCGCCGCTCACCACGTCTGAATCCGTCGGTGCGCCGCTCCGCGCGGCTACGCGACGGCTCTCCAAGCCGGATCTAATCGTCGAGGCCTCCCTGACGAGCAACCGCTTTTGGATGCTTGCTGGGAGGTCTCCGACGAGGATTTCGGCGAGTGTGTTGGACCTCGTAAAGTCGTAATGCTGGTATGCCCCCTTCTCCTTCTCGCTACTTGCTATCCCCTGCACATACTGATGCTGGGTCTTGTGGAAAAATTAACAGTCGCCGTCATCGATCCAGACAAATTGAACCCTGTAACAAAATTTAGATGATGATTATGTCACAAGCTTGTTTATCATAACTGATAAGTCATATAAGATGAATGTCAATAGAAATGAAAGTGCTAACGGGGTTAACTTCCCCTCTGTTGATTCTCCCAGTTGGGGGATTAATCATCAAATGGAGGTTAATTGTGATTTGGGGTATTAGAAACCTCTGATCCCTATGGCATCTGATTTATGTATAATTGATAGTTATTGTTTGGGGATTGAAGGGGATGATTATTTTAGTATTGGAGAATACTCTGAAATGGCTCCACATAAATTTACAAAGGATCTTGTAGATGCTGCTGTAAATTGGAACAGTAGTAGCTGGACAAAAATACCAGTTAATTGTGTTCTAGAAGAATTTGTAGATGAAAATTTGGATATACTCGATAATACACTTCCTGATGGGGAAAGTGGAATTGATATTAAAAAAGATAGTTTGAATACACTTCCTGGTATGGAAAGTGGGTCTGGTGTTGTAGCTTTAGGAATTCAGCTGGGCCCTCGGTCTGATTTTGGGGTGGCCCATATTACAGGGGTGATGCTTGGGTTGGTAAGGGCAAAAAGGGCATATAAAAACCCCTCCCCCATTCCTACCTTGACATACCTGGATCTGGAAGAGGTTTTGATGGCTCGATATTTTGTCACTTTTATAAAGGTGTTTTGTTGAGGTTTTCAAAAGGTTTTCGTTAATTCTCGCATTTTTCTAACGCTAATACTTCGAGAAAGAAGAAAACTTGTTTTTCCTAGTGATGTGCAGAAATATATATATATTTGGAAGGAAACCAATCAAGATCCCATCAAATGAAGTCATTTGGAGCAATTTCCCTTTTGGGAGAAAATTCATCGGAGGCACCAGAGCGAAAGACGGCGCATGGTAAGAGCGCGCCCGCTTGTACCAGCGGTCATACCACACGGCGTCGCCACCTCCTTATCAATACAAGCCACTTTCGTAAAGGGGGGATACGCGAATACAGAGAGGAGCTGCCGCCACAACAACCAGAACAGGGAAAGAAGAGATCCGGAGGGGAAGAACCCCCGGAGATCCATTCCGTCTCTTCCGCTCCAACCCCCATTTCATTCATCACGAACACCACCATAGAGAGGAGAATTCTAAGTTGTAAGATTAGGGTTCATAACTCTATTCATACTCATCTGGAGATCGGTACTTATTTAATCATTCATCTTATTGCGGATCTCTGTGATCTTATCGATATGATTCCTCTCTGTTTGATCTCCGAGATGTTTGGTCATCTCGTTCTCATGCGTGAGTAATCCCCCATAGGCGTGGGAGATGTATGGGATTGGTATGATTCATGTGTGCTCATTCTATATATCGTGATTTGTGGTAATAGTTCTATGATTGATCAGTATGTTGTTTATCTATGGTGAGCGTAATGCGTGTTGTCCAATCTAAGGGCCCAGGCAACATGATCTGAAGACCTACACAGCTAACACATATTGTTTAGCGAATCGGTGACCTCCAGGTGACAGGTGTTGGTATCTAAGAGGAGCGAAGACAATATGAGGATAACGGGGATCCACGACTCTTAAAGCGTTGTGCCAGTCTTACGACCTTAATTGCAGAAACGACCATGCTATGGCAACGTCGAAGCAGGACAATAGGGGAGAACAATTCCGGCATGGCGGAGTTCGACCATTCAAGGGTGAATGTCGGGGTTATCACCACCGGGTGGTAATCAGCACCTCAGAAAAGCATTTACCGGCTGCCCTCGCTACCCGGCAGCCCGGAAGACCGTGTTGACTGCTCCGCCAGCCGGCACCCGGAAGATCGCGTTGGCTGCTCCGCCAGCCGACACTCGGAAGACGACGTCGGCTCCAGCCGCCAGCCGGCGTTCCAGCCAGATAAATATCTCCAGTGAACAGCGGCTCGGCACTGCCGCCAATAGTGCCTGGCCGTCGACATCGACAAGACAGAAAGTACCTGGCCACTACTCTGACCGGCGTGTCGGACGTAGCCCACTGTACCCGGTACTGTGGCCAACGTCAGGCGGCCCGACACTACAGACCACTATTGCGCGGGCCCTACCCGCCAACCGGTATTCTCCGTAACCCAGTCCTTCGGCTCCTATATAAGGAGGGCTGGGAGCCCCTTTGAAGGGGTTGGCTAATGAAGAGGAGCCCGGAAGACCTAGCACCCGGGACAAGAAGAAAGAACACCGAAACAGCTCTAGGAGCACGATTGTAACCTTTGTACTCACCCATATACGAGTTCTAGCAGGAGTAGGGGTGTTACCTCCACACGAGGGCTCTAAACCTGGGTACGTCTTGGTCTCACCTTGCTCGTATCCAATCCCGAGCAAGCGCCGTCGCTTGCACCTTTAGGCCCCACCCACTAAGTCATCTCGCGATGGTATTGCCGTGCACAAAACCACGACAGTTGGCGCCCACCGTGGGGCCGGCAGCGTTCCGCTCGGGACCTCTCACCGCTACCGGCAGCCGCGTCACGTCAGGCTTCATCCTGACGCTCGGCGCATTCGACTGCATCACCGACAACGCCGCGTGTTTCGCGGACACGCCTCCCCTCGACGGAGGCTCCATCATCCACTTCGGCAACCACCGCGTCTACGTCGCCCTCGTCCCCGAGTACCCGGCTGTGGTGCTCCCCTGCTCAGACTATGTGTCCTTCGAGCACGACGCCGGCCCCGAGCCTCGTGGCTATGCGGAGGTCATGATGACCGGCCCAACCGCAGGCGGCATCCCCAGCACGCGTCGTCCTCTGGAGCGCGGAGCCGCGTCCAGAGCGCCCTATGACCCCCTCGAGACGGTGCTCGACGAGCTCATCACGCCCATCGGCCTCAGCTCTTATCCGGCTACCGCTGCCGCGGAGTTGGAGGCCGCCCGCCAGCGCATCGTGAACGAGGCCCTAGAGGTCCAAACCACGCAGCGCCGGCTGGCCGCCACCATGCGCGAGTATAACTCCACCCAGGGCTACACCCCGGCTGGAGATCGCCCCAGCCGGCTAGCGGAAGTTCGCCGTCGAGAAGGAGACCTCGATGAAGAGATGGCTCGCGAGAACGCGAGCCGGCCAACCCTCGCTCAGCCCGTCTACAACACTCGCGCCAAGAACATGCGCGCGGCTGAGGCCGCCATAGCTGAGCTCGCCTACGTCCAAGGCGAAGAGCTCACCAGGTAGCAGGCCCGAGTCCAGCAACTCGTGGCGGAGGCCAACCGGCTGCAGGCCGCAGCCGGCGAATCCGGCTACGAGACGCCCGAGCACCGGGCATCCGGTAAGTCCAAAGGGGCCTCTTCCCCTCGGGAGTGACTCCTGGGCCATTGGGTGGCATCCCTAGTGTGCTGGCTGCGCCTCCTGCCATGTACACCCTGATCGGTCGCAGGTCTCCTTCGGATGCAGTGGTATCATCCTATAAACCGTCACCCAATCTCTTCTCAAAGAGTAGAAAGATGGATTCTGCTTCGTCATCCTCTAGATCCTGTAGCTCGCCCTCTTCGTTTGGTTATTTTTCTTCGTCAATGGTCACGGTGACTCCTTCCTCTGAGTCGCTCGCCTGATGGTGTGCTGATCCGCTGCTGATGAAGCCGACGAAAACGTTAATCTTGCCAAAAGGGATGATGTGGCCGAACTCCATATGATCTGCTTCCGGGCCCCACTCTGAATCGTCGATGAAGGGAATGCCGTTGATTTTTTCGACTTGCCCAATAGCAAGATCCTCACTTCCCGGCATTGATCCGGCTCGAAACGTGACACCTTGGGTCGTAGGCCCCACGGTGGGCGCCAACTGTTGTGGGTTTGTCACGGCAGATGTCATCGCTTGATGACTTCGTAGTTGTGGAGCTTTAGGCTACTTAGGCGTCTTCGAGCTTTGAAACACGAGGCACGAGGAAAATAATTTACCCAGGTTCAGCCCCTCGATTGCGAGGTAAAGACCTACTCCTGCCTATCATAGCTTGGTATTGATATGAATGTTTCTGATTATAAGGGTGCAATTCGCTGGATCGAATTGCGGCTAGTTCTATGACTTGATCTCTCCGAGCTTGTCTTTCTACGTCCTGGAGCCGGCCTTATATACACGGGCGGCTCGCAGGGTTACAAGGTAAATTCCGCCAGGAGGGGGAAACGGAGTCCTATTTGGAATCCTTCTTGTCTTCATGTCTTCCAAGTTATGATGCTTCTAGATTCTCCCCTTAGGTCATCATGATCTTGAGTCGGACCGTCAATGTGTAAGCCCAAGAAGTGGTGCAGCCATAAGTTTTCATCATAAGCCGCGTTGGTCTTGTGGGCCATCTACCTTTGTGGGCCTACCTGTTAGTTATGCCCCCGACACCTCCCCCCTGTGCCATCACTCTATCGGTTTGATGATACGCCAAAAAGCTGCTCCTCCTCCCCTAGCCCTCCGGTAGCTCTTTGTCCTAGACGATGGAGTGATGCCGAATCGCTGATACGATATGCGTGGATACCGCAGAGGCATCGTACTTTCGGTGCTAGATCGGCGGATAACCTTGGCAATATTCTCACGGATGGGAGGTATATTACCTAGCTGCGGGAATCGTGCTTCACCAACTCTCTCTCGACTACTTCCACTGCGCGGAAAATTCGTTGGTGGTAATATGATCGATGTCCTTTGCATCTTCATAATGTTCCTAGGAGTGTTCATTGGTACATAATTTTTTTTATTGTGTACTACGTTCCCCAACAGATGTGACCCCCGCCCCCACCCCCCCCCCCGCCCCGCGCAGGATTCTAGTCAGCTCTGACTCACTTAGAACCGAGCGTTACAATATGAGTCTTGGTTTTGACTCAGATATAAGGGTATTCCCCCGGAGGGACTCCAGCTGGCCCTGATTCACTTGAAAAGCCAGATACACTTGCAAATTCAGTCGGAATTCATGGTATCCCCCCTCCCCCGACAGGCCACTAGTTAGTCTCCAACCTTGGAAAAGGACTAGATACCACCAAGACTAACCTGTTATTAGCTCACCTGCCATGGTATTCCTGCCCCACGGGTGAATATCACTCGGCTTATCAGGATAAACTTTTGGGAGTCCAAAGAGTCCCTCACAATCTCTCTGTATATGTCCACGTGGTGCGCTCGGGTAGTTTTCACTCATAACTCTCCGTTCAGGCGGACACAAAGTCAAGACAAGCAGCAGCCAGATCATGAAGGACTCGGGGGGCTATTGACGATTCAACGTCCCCCGGGTATAGTTAGGACGGACTAATCTGCCTAACAATGGTAGGGTGGGCCAGGCCGATGACTCGGAGTCCACCAGCTATACGGGGATACATCATCGACTTGGAGTACAAGACATGTATATCACCAAGTATAGTAGGCTTAGTTGTAACCGACTAGGACTACGTGATCTCAACCGACTCGGTTTCCTTGTAACCCTAGCCACGTCCACCTATATAAGGTCGGCTAGGGATCCCCCGAGGGGGACATCAACAACATCATAGATCGATCATCATCTTCCACCTCATGCTCTACGACCTCATTGTAGACGCAAACCATAGCTCTCATACGAGGCAAGCAACGATACAAACTCCACAAAGGCAGGAAGTAGGGTATTACCTCATCTCGAGGGCCTGAACCTGGGTAAATCCTTGTCTCGTGTGCACTGATCTGGATTCCATGTGCGTACGCAGTCCCATGTTCATTATTGCTGATAAATTACACTGAGAGTTGGCACACCAGGTAGGGGAAGTGCGCATAGATTCAGATCGGATCCGGATGGGATCTAACTTCAATTCCAGCGACTTCACCCCGGGCCAAAGCATCCGCTTCAGCTCCCTAGATTTCATCGCCGACGCAGCGGGACAACTCTCCCTCGCCGCCACCTTCCCGAAGGATAGGCCTTCCATTTCGGGAGCTTGGACTTCATCGCCGGAAGATATATATCACGTTTCGAATTTATATAATACATTTTGAATTCCTAAGAAGATACTACCAAATTTTAATCAAGTTTTGTCTGCATGTTCCTTACAAATTTAAATGGCTTTCACAAGCGTTTAAAGTAGGGAAAGAAATAAAAAATTGTCATGTGATTTTTCTACTCCCTCCGTTCATAAATATAAGATGTTTTAGGTGTTGTCATGTGAAGGTTACATAAAACAAAAAACTATTATCATGGAAGATAATGGGTAGAACACATATTTCTTGTTGCAAAAGGTTCAAGTGGATTCACATCATTTGAGATTTGAAATATAACAATATAATAAACATTACCTCTCTCCCAAAATATAAGATGTTTTGGTAGGCTAAAATGGCCTACCAAAACATCTTATATTGTGGAACGGAGGTAGTACTTATTTTCACACTAAGACATATTTCTGGATACATGTTTCATTAAGTCGGCACTAAAATGACACTGGACATGTATATACCTTGCCGAGCATTCACTTATCCGGTTACCCCTACTACAAATGCAATTTTCTATTGGATAGGTCTTGCTCAAATCAAATTGTTAATCACAAAACTCAATATCTTTTGGCTCCCTCACATATCAAATTAATTTACAACCACAGACGAATGTTCTTAGCAAAGTAACTGTGAGACCAAAGAAGGTGATTTTTTGGAATAGGTATGGTGCAAGTGCAACTACTATTTTTCTGTATATGAAGATTGACCAGAAGCCTTTTCTAAATTGAACGGAACAAAGTGTCAGTTCAGACTACACCCTGTCATTGTGGCGAGACAGACTCTGATCTTGGAGGAACAGTCACAAGCCAAACAACGCTTCCATCTCCTTGATCTGATTATGTTAGTATCTGACATGTTCTATCCAGAGCACATACACTCTCTTGGTAAATATGATGCATATGGCATTCTTTGCAAATTAGTTCTACACAGATTGGTTGGAGACTTCAAGCTCACTTCTGTATTATGTGTTATGTTTATGTTAAGATCCAACAAGTGACCTAAAAGATACAGTAAAAATTAGGAGAATTTAGAGTAGAATTAAGGAATGTTCGGAGGAACATAGAGGAATTAGGGAAGAATAGAAGTTGGTTTAAATCCATTGCTAGCTACTCCACCAACCAGGCTTAGCTTATTACGGCTGTCATTCAGGACCCTGAATCTAACCGAAGGTATTCAGTGGCACACATACATCAAGCTGCAACCCAGATGCAAAATAGAAAGCACAAATTCAAACGGTGCCAATAAGAAACTTGTAGAGAACAAAGAACCTGGACGACATCTAGGCGACGACCTTGTTCGGCTCCACGATGACGGCATGTGTGCCGCCCTCCTCGTGTGCTGCCATGCCGAGTTGCAGGACAAGGATGCCCGGACCTGGTCCGGACGCGAGCCCTGACCTGGATGCGAACTGGTGGGTGATGGGAGCGTCCCCGACGAAGAGGTTGGGCGACAGTGCCGCCAAAACGGCTGCGCGGACGGCGGCGAAGACGAGGAAGGAAGCCCGCTCGAATAGGAGGAACTGGCGGCGTCGGCGGCGCCGCAATGAAGCGTGATCTGCGGCGCCGCCGTGGCGTGGTAATCCGTGCTTGACGAGGAGGAAAAGAAGCACGCAAGGGGCGGCGCCCATGACCTACATATTGATCAGGTAGTGAATGTTGCCGTACAACGCCTCCCGCTCCCTGCCATCCGACGCGGCCGTGCCCATCTCGGGCGCAGCGCGGCGATGAAACCCTCAGTTTTCCGGCCAGGGAATACACAGATGGATGCGAGTGCATTTTCTTCCTCCGTTTTCTTCTCAGCCGGTAGAGACATGAGTGCAGAGTGCCTACGCCGATTTCAAGTTTGCTTGGGTGGGACGTACCATCACCAGGCTTGTGGTCGATCGCTTGCGGCCTGGTTAGTTTTTTAGTTGGAGAATAAGGTGGGATTAGATTTGTTAGTTAATCACGACTGTTACCACGTGCAAAGAAGGAGCTTAGTGCGGTGGCATTCTTAGCGTAATTAATTGGGAGTGTGACACCATACCACGGACTCTGATTTAATAGTAAAGATATCCATGCGCTCAGATGGAAAGACATCAGATCATATCCCATCCAAATGCAATAGGAAGCTCTCCAGAAGTAACCAGTCCACATCTATCTATCTATTATATATTAAAAGCAAAATGAGGGAGTTTAACGGAGACACCACGTTAATCCACATAGGTTAGAAATATACAATCCGTTGATTTTGGTGTGATGGTTGAGATTAAAAGCTGGATAAGTTACGTACAACATTAACCGGGTACAAATAAGTCGTTGCGACACGTATAACCAAAAATCAAGTTCCCCCCCCCCCCCAAAAAAAATCACGTTCCGTGATAATAGGTATCAATCGTCCCCACGACCACAAAATTTAAACATGACCGGCACGTCGTACATGCACCATTAACTGAGATCGATTCTCTGATACGTCATACTAGCATGGTCTCCTAAAGTATGGCCATACGGCCCAATAAAAAAATCGATCCAACTGATCCAATTGAAAAACTACAGGAACGTGATAGATCGCTGAAGGAAAAATTAACCAGAGAAAAATGCACCGGATCTGGTAGAAACGGAAATAAAAATAGACTTGGATTGCTGTTTTCATGATCTCAGGTTGAAAAAAAAAAGAATTACTCCAAGCCGTGTTGGTCCGACTCCAACACTTTTTGTCATATTCCTACCGATTTATCACTGGCATAGTACTCCACAGTCATCTAAACTTGCAGCGCTAACGTGAGCAGCACATCTAATTAGGATTTGATTTGATATTGCTATTTGCACACACAAATTTAAACCATAAACTTGGGTTTTTCCTTGTACACTTAGACTAAGTGATGTTGCACGTGGAACAGGAGTGTTGTTCGAAAGGATTATGGCCGACAAGCAATAAAAGGCTCGGTAATTTGATCGCATCAATGCAATCGTCATCAAACAATTTTATGTTGGATCCTAATTATTAGATGGACAAAAAAATGTACATGGTGCGCCCTAATTAAAAAATAAACACTTGAAGTGGCATCAAAGGATGACTAACGGAAATAAATGTGCTCTTTATAAGATGGATCATTAATTATCTACACAAATTTAATACGTTTCGTGTTGTTTAGTTGGTCTAACTATTTGCAAGGATAAATTGCTTCATTGAAAAAAATATTTTATATTCTCAATGTCATCTTTTGGGTTCACCTAGAATTATAATTTGGACAAAACATATAAAAATGTGTAACTTTATATTTAATGCCAATGACAAAAAATCATAATGTTCCAAGATGAGAACAAAAGTGACAACAACCTTTGGTCTTAACTTTAATTATGCAAATTGGTTCAACATGATGGTCAAACAATAACAGAAAAATAAATAACTTTATTACTGATAATTCATCCACAAATTTAAAATGCACTCCATAAATGTGGTATTTTTATTGTGGATAATATTTAAGTGTTTATAGTTTCCTACCACAACGCATAATAATATACTGCTCCCTCAGTACATAAAAGGATGTCTCAACTTTGTCCAAATTTATATGTATCTAGACGTAGTTTAGTGTGTGGATACATGCAAATATTAATTTAGACAAAGTTAAGACATATTTTTATGAACGGAGGGAGTATATTTTTTCCATCGCTTCAATACTATAATAAAGAGTTGCCCTCGCATTTGGGAGGGCCACCATGCTAGTTACTCCCTCCGTTTCAAAATACAAGGCGCGTTATTTTTGTGCTGGTCTTTGGCGTTCAACTTTGACCGTTAATATATAATAAATTATGTGGATCTACAATGTATAAATGGTATCGTTGGATTCATCTTGCACAATTCTTTCATTTCATATATTTTTATAATAATTTTATGATCATATTATAAGTACAAATTATGGTCAAAGTTGGACGTCGTTGACCAGCGAAATTAAAGGGCGCCTTGTATTTTGGGATGGAGGGAGTATATACTAAAAGCAAAATGAGGGTGTTTTTCGAGACACCATGTTAATCCACATCATTAGAATTATTTCAACAGTTAGATCTAAAATTAACCGTTAAGATTTGACCAAGCGGCTAAGTTAAGAGGTGTTAGGTACAACATTAAACGTACAAAGCTACACATGTCACGTAGCCTTACAATTCAATATCAACTAACGGATGAGATCTAATCTACTATGTCAAATCTAAAGAGAGAGAATACGTGTGTTCCAGGGTTGTGTATCAATCCAAACCGCAGGTTTAATATCCCCGACCCTAGCTAGCACGCATATTTGCACCCACGCCGCCGCCATTGCTGCCGCCATCACCGTCGCTATCTGCCTTCCTTTTTCCGATTGCTACGGCCGCTAATCATCTCCATCCACGCCAACTAGGACGATGTGATCAATTTCCAAATCAGCACGGGGAGTCGAGGACACAATATGTGCGAGCAGCTAGCCTCTATGCCAAGCTGCACGGCTATGCAAAGGTAATTAATCCCTAGATAGCACGCTAGTAGCTTTGCGCACTAAAAATTGGGGAAATCTGAACCTTGCTAGATCCTTCATTATTGATGGTGTGTGGTACTTTGATCGGATGAAACCCAGGGCCGTGATTGTTTAAGGCAGAGATTTATTATTTTTGCACGAACTGTTGAAGCAATGGAACTCCAGGGCTGATCGGTTACTGCACTGTTATCTTTTGCAGGTAAAAGTAGGGGGCTAGCTAGCTAGGAAGTACTCCCTCCCTTACACGATATAAAATGTTTTAGGTGTTACACATGTTATAAAGATTCGTACCAAAAAAATGTGGACATATACACTAAAACGTGTCTAGATACATATGTGTACATGTGAATGTGGAAAAATACTAAAACATCTTACATTGTGGAACTCAGGGAGTAGTATTATGGGACTTCGAACCAGGACGATCTAGCGATACCTGACATAGTACCAAAGAATATTTCCAATTCAACCAGTCGAGATACATGCATGATGTTCCAAAAAAGGTTTGTACATTGAGAAACCGCATTACTGCCCGAAAAATCTATAATGGTATGTATGCACAATTTCAGCAGCTCGCAACATTTAACCGTCGCATAATGATGCATTAGATTGGAAAATTTCTCTATGCATATGAACGTATCATAAATATGATCGGCTATTTTCTCTCCCTTTTTTCAAATTCACTTTAAATATGACCATTTTATTCGTTCCTACTATATGTGCCCATATTATATACTTCAGTATTACAGGAATCATACTTTGGAGCTATACTGAAATTGGGATTAATCATTTTCAAATATCAAGGGGAGACTATTTACTTTCGAAGTGTCACGTTACATGTTTACTAAGGCACTATGCTTCATTCTGTTGGATGGTTCGATTAGCTCAAGTGACAGCAGAACATATGCATTAATGGGTTTTTATTATATTATAGAAATGGCCCCGAGTTAAAATTTCCAAGTACACCGAAATCCTTAATTCATGTTTGAACAAGATATACTGCACTAAAATAAATTTGGTATTAAAGCCTTCATGGTCCAAACGTAAGTATTTCTAGCATTCCTATGACTCGACGTAAAGGGACAAATTAGTATAGGAGATTTCATAATTGGGCTCTTCATAATTTTTGTTCAAAAAATAATTTATTAAATATATTAAATCTGTGTTATTTCAATTATATTTTGTCTTATGGATTTTTGAAAGATCAGGATGGTGCCCGTGCAACAAATCACCCCTCTAGATCTTCAAACTAGAGCAAGAGAAATCATAACCGATAAATACTCATGGTTACACTTAGTAGTTTTTAGCAACATAGTCGTATAGAAATTAAAGGTGATAGTTACGCCATCACAAATATAAACAATTTCAGCATGATAAAGTTGATGCCCTCGCATTTGCGAGGGCCACCATGCTAGTTGGAACAAAAACAAAAGAGCAGAAAGCTTGGTGATCACGTGTTCTCTTCTTTTTTTTCTGGTCCTTTTTTTGTTTCTTCAAACAAAGACCTTGCTTGTCAACAGGACTAATAATATATTCTTTGGTCTTTAGCAGGTGTGCACTTTATAACAAGCGAGGCTAATAATCTATTCTACGTCCTTGAGCAGGTATGTACACTTTATTGTCAGCAAGCAAAGAACTTATTCTCTACACGAGCTCGTCATCTATATATATTAGCTTCTCCAATGACTGCAACAAACAAATACTCCTTTGCCTCTTCTTGTTTTAGGATACGTCAATACATATCAGTTGTTCTCTGTGCTAATATACTAAGATCAACGAAAATGGAGTCGCCTGATGAAGGTAACTATTACTCCACTCAGTTTGACATTCCATAGGCCAATCAAAGGGCTCGTGTGTATTTTGTGTGTGTGGGGGGGGGGGGGGGGGGGGGGGGGCGGGTGGGAGGCTGTATTGCTCGGCTTGAAGTGATTTCTGCGAATTTGAAACCACATTATCCCTCAGTCACATATATTTAAATGCAGACATAGATATCTTGTAGGATCAATGACACCATCTTCACTGAGTGTCAAGAATTAATCTGGAACTGCTTCAATATATCGAGAACAAAAAAAGAGAAGTGTTTACATAACTTATTTTTTGTAATGCTACGTTATAGTAAGAAAACAATAGGGTTAAACTATGGTGGCTATTTATACAAACAAAAGTGACGGCCTGCATATGTTAGTTTGTAATATACTTGATCTCTTCTATGTGCACTTACACTATTAAAGGAACCAGCCAAATTTCATGCGCAACTACACATGGCTAGCTAGTTATTAAAATATATATGTCTATGTTTAACAATTGTACGATAGAACTCAAATGCTTATTATGGAAATATTGTTGTAGTACTTGTAAACTGAAACAACTCTAATACATATAGTATATTTTATTTATCTGGACACCACGTTATAATATGAAACAACGATACTCAAAGTTTTACGCAATTTGGATGTTTATGTGATGCAATCAACACACTATTCAGTCTTATTTGCTAGCTTTGCTATGAGTTGGGTAGGCTGTCTTTGGATGCAATTAAACATATTTGGTTGCATGCGACCTTCACGTGCCCCTAACTAAGGCTCTACAAAAAGCTCAAAATAAGCATTACAAGGGAGCCTTGCCCATTTGTGTTAATAAAGTGATTACTTTATGCACCCTCCATTGATGATGATACCCCGTGTATTACTGCAGGAATCGGTTGCAATATATTTCAATGAGATTTTGTTGTATGGAACATGAATATTTGGATTGATAATATGAGAACTAAAACTGAAAATACATATGATTTATTGTATTTAAATGTTGTATAGTTATAAATATTTATTAAATATAAGTAGCATAATTAAATGAAAACGAGTGAGTCTTTCCCCATGCATGGTTGCATGTTGTGGTGGGCCTTTTTCCATTCATGATTGCATATTGAGGTGGCTGTTTGCATGTTGAAAGAAATAGGCTAGAAGGGATCACCTATTTAGTTATATCGGATATGATGTATAATTTCAAAAGTTTTGTTTATTAATAAAGGCAATTATGCATATTCAATCCTAGTAATTTTATCGGCAATTAATCTGCCTTCTCATATGCTCTAGTAATTTTCTCTACATGTGCACTTACTAATTACCATATAAAGAATATGCAAATACAAGGGCTACCTAAGCAATCTCGAATCATAACATTCTTAACATCACTGGTTCTTTAATCCTTGTGGAAAGTCAAAATACATACTCCCTCCGTTCCATAATGTAGTGCATATAGATTTTTTTGAAAAAGTCAAACCTCACAAACTTTGACCGAATTTGTGGAGAGAAACATTTACATCTAGAATGGCAAACAAATATCATTAGATTCATCATAAGATGTAGTTTCATATTTTATATATTTGGTATTGTGGATATAAATAGTTTTCTCTATAAACTTGGTCAAAGTTTGCAAAGCTTGACTTTTTAAAAAATCTACACGCACTACATTGTGGAACGGAGGGAGTAGCTTATTTCTGAACCCACGAATATTCTGTGAGGACTTGAAACCGAGTGGCTGGGTTGTACATCCACTATCCTTTCTTAATGTTTATGATGCTAATGATAGATCACACCGAACAAAAATTACCTACAAGTTGATAGATGACAAAATGTGGGCACTTGAAAACATATTACAAAAGGGCTATTACCGTTAGTGTCATTCAAATAACCTATTACCTTATGTTTCATCTCCATAAGAGTGGCTAGGTTTTGATGTTGGCTCTCCAAGCCTATTACAAGCTTTCTCCTTTACCCATGCTTGGGACAGGCTACAATGAAACAACATTGTCGGTGACATGCAAATAAATCCCGGGAGAAAACTGTAAATATTGACAAGATTATACGATACCATTATGTAATCAAGGTGAATTATTGGTCTTCGAGAATAGTGAATAAGTGTCGGTTAATTGAAATGATGGTAACTTGAAGATGCCAAGATTCAATAGAGATCAAAGCTTTTCTAACTAACATTTTTCTGTACTTGCAATCGTAAAACTCTGCAATACCCATGTAGTCAACCAAAAGATATCACAACTTAGCTCGTATCGCTGTATCTATATCTATATCTATATCTATACTACTATAAAAGGTACAAGTTTGGTGGAATCCAAATGATCTTAGCCATCCATGCAATTAGATCCAATGGGTCGTCCCTTAACAACTGCCTCATAATTGCATATGTAAGAGAGTAAATCCTCATTTAAAGAGAGTTAAAAGACATCATACTAATAAGTTTGATGGCATATGCTCCGTAGACAGGCCTAGGAGTCGAGACTTGGAACTTTTTAACGTGGGTGAAATGGCACGTCGACCCAGTACTGCCCCTCAAGCCATGAGGCCGGGTAATAATTTCATTCCTAATTTCCCTCTTTTTTATTTCTTGAATGCATATTTTTCCGACCGTGTAATTAATTAATGACCTGGACTGGCTATCGGCATGGGTAAATCAGCTGGTGAAGAGAACAACCACCAGCAACAGGAGGAGGAGGAGGAGGAGAAGGACGAGGATATCATGATGACGGTGATGGACAAGGTGAGCAACGCGATTCCTAAAAGGGCCTTAGATCCGCCACCCATCTGCGAGGTCCCTGGGGACCTCACCGAGGGCAACAAGGGCGCATACACGCCCAAGGTCGTCTGCATCGGCCCGCTCTTTGACAGCAAGCGCAAAACGGCCAGCATGCTCAGGCTGGAGCACTATAAGTTGTGCTGCGTCCACAAGCTCATCGTGGGGGAGTCGGCGGCCTGGTCGACAGAGGTACACGTGATGCGGTTTATCAATTGCTTCCACATGATAAAGCGCCTCTTGCGGCGTGTTCGTGCTTCCTACAGCACCATTTCTCCCAACGTGAGCAGCGAAAAGCTGGCGATGAAGATGCTGCTCGATGGCTGCTTCGTCCTCCACCGTCTGCTCAAGCACGCACGGGAAGGAAATGGTGGCGACCTCGACCACGAAGACTGGAACCAGCAGCTCGGCAGGTGCTGGGTCTGGGGAACCGTGAAGCGTGACCTACTGCTGCTCAGCAACCAGGTTCCCTTCTTCGTCCTCGAGGAGCTGTTCAAGCAGCTCGGGAATATCGACACTAGTGGCGACATCCTCGTCAACTGCGGCCTCCAGCTCTTGAGATCGCTCCATCCTCGCCGCCTGCACACCGCGCCCATCCCCAGCAGCGACGTGCACCACCTCCTCCACCTATTCTACCTCTCCATCGACCTCCCGCCCCGCGAGTCCACCTCCAAGGAGCTGCTGCCAGTGCCAGAGGCAGAGCTCACGTGGTGGGTGCCGTGCGCCAAGGAGCTGGAGGAGGCCGGCGTTCAGATCCGTCCACCCAAGTACAGCGCCAAGAGCTTCCTCGACATCAGGTTCCGCCGGTGCCGTGGCATCTTGGAGATCCCGCCGCTGCAGCTGTTCGACTACAGCGAACCCCTGTTCCGGAACCTGATCGCGTTCGAGCAGACCTACCCTAACACGGCGGGGCACATCACCGCGTACGCCATCTTCATGGACTGCCTCCTCAAGACGCCCGAGGACGCGCGCCTCCTCCACCAGAGCGGGGTGCTGCTCAACCACATCAACGGCCAGAGGGATGACACTGCCTCCATGGCCTTCTTCAGCCGCCTCTGCACCGAGGCGCACACCTCCGCCGACCGCAACTACCTTGCCGGCGTGATGGATCAGGTCGTCAAGTACCAGAATGGAAAGTGTCACCGTTGGCGTGCCGATCTGGTGAGAAACTACTTCCCCAACCCGTGGGTGATCATGTCGGTCGTCGCCGCAGTCGTCTTGCTCGTCTTGACCGTGCTGCAGACAGTCTACACTGTCTACCCATACTACAAGCCATCCAAGTAATTAAGGAACGCATCAGCTAGCTCCAGACGTTCCGGCTGCATGCTAGTGTGTTTTCGATCACAGGTTAATTGTTTGTTTATGTCGGTTGAACGCTGTTACTACTTGTGCTGCAGCTATGTTAACTAAGTGTAACCTGCTTGCCTTCCATCAAGCTACTAAATAAAATGACAGTGAGTCCGCCGTTGAGTTGAGTGACGGGATATGTACCACAGACGAGACGGCTGTCCAACCAAATTGCACACACTTCCACGAGACGCCGTCTCAAACAAATCTAGGAAAAAGTCGGCTAGAGCAAAGTTTTAAATAGCGGGCTACGGCATTTAGCGGCCGTTCGGCCAGAAGCTATAAAAAGTTATAGTCCGCTATAGCGAAGCTAAGCCTCATTTAGCGTTTTTGTTTAAATCATGAAAAAATGAAGAAAAAAAAGCATACATTCAGGCATCATATATTAAATACTCTACTATCAGATTCTCCTTCATTTCAGTAAGGTTGATAAATTAAATACTTCCCGGAAAAAAAACATAATCAAATACTGCTTCCGTCCCAAAATAAGTGTCGTGGTTTTAGTTGGTTACACTTATTTTGGGACGGAAGGATCTACTATCAAATACAGAAGATTAAAATGAGACGCTGAGGATGAGACGTAAGAACAACTCAATTCTTCTAAAGCTTACTTTCGGTTAGTAACCAATTATTATAAGATGAGGTGATAAGATACAGACTACTGGATCAAATGCAGTCCATTTGGAATCTTAACACAGCCGTCGCCTTCTCCTCCATCCCCACAGCCACCACCACCTCCTACCTCCCCGTCCCTTTCCATCACCGCTGCTAGAGACCAGTAGCTGGATTAAGTCCTGGCACTGATCGATGACGACGCGGCAGGGAGATCTCTGCTCCGGTAGCCTTCGGCGGCGAGATGCGATCTACGGGCGACGACTTGAGGCAGAGGGTATGGCTGTGCAACGGTGGCCACTGGACCGACGGTCTCCGTTGGCGAGGCATCGGTGGCCGTGATCCCATCTACAGGTACGCGGGCGGCAGCGTCGACCTTCTACGTCCCAACGAGGCGGTTCTCCGCTCGGGCGTGTGGATGGTGCCGTGGACCTGCGCTGCTAGGACCTTCAGATCCGGCGGCAACGATGAGTATATTTTGCAGAGCAATTATGCTGCCACAAACGAGGACGGCGGAGCATGAGGACGGCGCAGGACTACCGGAGTGTCCCGAATTAGGATTTTGGCGGTGCCGGTGACTTTCCTCCCTCGTCGATCTTCGTCGCATGTGCGACGATGACCTTCGTCGTTCCGAGCCTTTGGTGCCGACTGGCACTTGTTGCGGCTTGACTGCCTGCTTGTGCGGGCATGGTCTTCAATTCCGTGGCATCTCACGTCAAGACCGTGCTACGCATGTAGCTGCTGGAATCGCGGAAAGTGGTGAAGACAACACATCATCAGTGATGGAGCCCCCTATGCTAATTCCTTTTCTCAATACATCCCTACATTCTTAGCTTAAATGGGTCTAAATTTATATGTTCGGCCCCCTCTAACATTTTATCTCTTTCATTGGCCCCCTCTGTATAATATTCCTGGCTCCATCTCTGCACATCATGACTTCGATTTGGTGGTGTTTTTCGAGTACCCGGTCTCGAGCTCCAGGGTGAAAACCCTAGGTTTGAATCTAGTTGGTTATACCTGGCAATGACGTTGTTTTTACATTGTTACCTTGTTGAAGGCATTGCTCGGATTTGCTCGGACTTTTATCTTCAGGGTGAAAACCCAAGATCTGACCTTTGGTGGTTGGATCCGGCGACGGCGGTGCTTGAGCGTCGTTCCCTTCCTGGAGGCGTTGCTGCTGGATAACCTTTCTCGTTGTCTTTGTGACGTTAAGAGATGGTTGGTGCGGATGGTCGTTGTTGTAATTCGTTGATCGTTGTTTTGATCGCTTCGGAGTTTTTTTTCTTTTTCCTCCGCCTAGGCATAGTTTCGGTCTTGTAAGACTTTGCTCTTTGCCGACGTGATTATTTGTGTGTGTGCGTTGATGCTGGCTGTGTGCATCCTAGTCATGCAGAGGCCGGGTGTGTGCTCATTATATTTGTATCTCCTTAATGCTTCATTTTGAGTTAATAAAATCCACCTTTTGTGGAAAAAAATTGGAATCTTTAAAAGGAGTTGCTTGGATGAGTTTGAGAGGGGAAGAACTTTGGGGATGCTGGCCGTGGTATCCAAGGAAGAGGTTAGGGCATGGGGAGCGTGTAGGCTGATTGGAATATGTTGGGGGTCAGAGTGTTGGTTTTTTTTTGACGAAACACGGTCAGCGCTGCATTTTCATTGAAATAGAAGGAGAGACAGTACAAGTTTACGGATTAACAAAAAGGGGGAAAAGAACAACAACATCATAAAACTAGGAACAACATATATAGTAGGCAGGGACCAAGAGGTCGGAACTGGCACCGCCCTTGATCTTCTTCTCGTGAGCTCTGTCCCTCCCAGGAGCACCACGCCATGCTTGGTATGCAGCAGCAACCTGCAAGTCACCGCCGCCGGCGGCACCACGAAAACGAACGCCGGCGTCACCTCTACTGCTTCAAGTATGCCGTCAGCCCGGCCCTTTTCCTTGCCAAGGCGGTGCGAGGAGGGACGTGCATGCCGGCCACCACCGATCCCGGCGAGGTGGTTGTCCGCCGTGCCAACGACTCCTTGAGCACTGGATTCGGGTCCTACAGCCTGTTGAAGAACAATTGCGAGAACTTCGCGACGTACTGCAAGACTGGTAGCGGCTGGCCGAGCGGGCAGGTTTTCTCCGCCATCAGGGACAGGCAGAGTGCTGCGCTTCCCAGAAAACCCACGGCCTTTATTATGGTGTAGTATAACAGACGCTAGACGGCAGAGACCTCAACCTGGGTCGATGGCGTCTGCTAACCACGATTTTTTTTCCGGCGGAAATTTTCTGTAACCGACCGGTTATCGAAAATTTTGGTGAACATAGAGATATTTTGATACCGTCCGAAAATTTTGATTTTTTTTAATTTAAACGTCGAGCTACTGTCAAATAGCGTTTGTATGAGCTGCCTGAGCCAGGGGCTCTCACAGCAATTTGGGCTTCTTACCGTTGGATCGAGGCCTCCCAGCGCCTTCAGCCATCGGATCCGTGCTGCTGTTTTTTACTGCGCATCGTAACTGCTACGCGTACCCTGCTCCTTCATTGCTGATCGCCGCTGCTCGATGATACGATGGTGGTCCGTCCTTCTCACTAAAGTTAGACCCGGATCCTTCCCTGTCCCACCCGACAAGCGGTGGGTTTCCTTCGTGGTTGGGTCGTTCGTTTTTTTGTCAGCTAGGTAGACTTCGCGGTTGCATCTCGTGTGTTCATCCGGGGCAGCGACGGGATTTTGTATCGCCCGGATCGAGCCGCGGGGCGTCGTATCGCCGCTGGCGCGCCTCCATTGCTCGCCGGGTATGTCATCTACACCACCTGCGACCTCTGGTCCGCTTCTCTCCTCTCCCCCATCGTCAGACCTAGCCACCTGGGCCGTTCCTGGCAGGCCGGACCAAAAGCACGCGTGCCCGGCCAGTGGGTGGGCCTGGCCCGGCACGTGGCTAATCGGCCCGGCCCGGCATGTGGCCCGACTGAGGCCGTGCCAGCCCGGCAGGACACGTTTAACTTTTTTATATATTAGCTCAAATACAGCCATAATAGGCCAAAAACAGTCCAAATAGGCCCAAAATCACGCGGGCTGGTGGGCTAAACGTGCCTATGGGCCAGCCCATTTCCTTGTTGTGCCGTGCTTGGGCCTGGAGGCTGGGCACGCGGGCCGGCACGGCACGGCCCGTGTGCTAAATGTGCCTCGTGGGCCGTGCCGTGCCTGGCACGTTTAGCCTTGCAGGGCCGGCCCGGTCCAGGTGGCCAGGTCTGCCCATCGTATACAACGAGTCGTCCTCATCCAGATTGGCTATGCTCCTCTCATTCCCTTCCACTCTCTGCAGCTTCTCCTCTCCGTCTGCTCCGCCTCGCTGGTCGTTCTCGCCCTCCGTCCCTCCGTTCTCTTGTCCCCTGGTTGTTAGACAGTTAATATATTGACATATACCACGTAGAGTAGTTACGGTAGCTGCGGTAATTTAGGATCTATTTTATGGATGCAGGTGCAACTACTATTTTTCTGTATATGAAGATTGACCAGAAGCCTTTTCTAAATTGAACGGAACAAAGTGTCAGTTCAGACTACACCCTGTCATTGTGGCGAGACAGACTCTGATCTTGGAGGAACAGTCACAAGCCAAGCAACGCTTCCATCTCCTTGATCTGATTATGTTAGTATCTGACATGTTCTATCCAGAGCACATACACTCTCTTGGTAAATATGATGCATATGCATTCTTTGCAAATTAGTTCTACACAGATTGGTTGGAGACTTCAAGCTCACTTCTGTATTATGTGTTATGCTTGTGTTAAGATCCAACGAGTGACCTAAAAGATACAGTAAAAAATAGGAGAATTTAGAGTAGAATTAAGGAATGTTCGGAGGAACATAGAGGAATTAGGGAAGAATAGAAGTTGGTTTAAATCCATTGCTAGCTACTCCACCAACCAGGCTTAGCTTATTACGGCTGTCATTCAGGACCCTGAATCTAACCGAAGGTATTCAGTGTCACACATACATCAAGCTGCAACCCAGATGCAAAATAGAAAGCACAAATTCAAACGGTGCCAATAAGAAACTTGTAGAGAACAAAGAACCTGGACGACATCTACCAATGCGATCCCCACTGGGATCGATTTTCATTACCAATCGATAACGAAAACAACACCCGACAGCATCCAAGTGCTTAGTAGCAACTGAAAGTAAAGAGTTAAAAATTAGGAAAGGAACCAGTCTCTCCGCCGACAGCCGAGATCTGGCTACATGCCGGAGAACATTTGACGATTTTTGGCCTAATTAGTACGAGAATATTACAGATCCAAGTCAGATAAAAAAGGCACTGCAAAACAGGCAGGCCAAGTAACCAGTAGTTCTACTCCTCCTTTTCTTCCCTCTTTTTCTTTTTCCACCTCCAAGTCTTGAACCAAGCAAGTTAGGCGTCGTTGCTAGGCCCTCCCAGCAGCTGATACGTCTCAAACGTATCTATAGTTTTTGATGTTCCATGATGATATTATACCAATTGTTACATGTTTTGCATCCACTTTATGTCATTTTTATACATTTTTTGGGACTAACATATTAACATAATGTCACAGTGCCAGTTCCTGTTTTCTGCTGTTTTTGTATTCTAGAAAAGCTAGTCTGGAAATATTCTCGGAATTGGACGAAAATTTACGGAGGTCCCTATTTTATCGAGACACGCATGGAGTCCAAGGGGAGACGGAGAGGAGCCAGGGAGGCCCCACACGCCCCTTGGGCACGACCAAAGGTGGACCCGCGCCCTAGGGTGGTATGGGCCCCTCGGGGCTCTCTAGCCGCCGCCCTTTCGCCTACTTATTCCCCCCAATATAAAAACCCTAAACAACCGAGTCATTTTCCACGAAAAGTTCCAGAGGCGCCGCCGTCGTCAACCCTAGCTCGGGAGGGTCTAGAACCTCTTCCCGACACCCTGCCGGAGAGGAGAATCATCACCGGAGGGCTCTACATCACCATGCATGCCTCCGGAGTGATGCGTGATTGTTCATCCTTGAACTACGGGTCCATAGCAGTAGCTAGATGGTTGTCTCTCCACTATGTGCCATCATGTTTAGATCTTCTGGGCTGCCTAACATGATCAAGATCATCTTATTTTAATGTTGCATGTTGTGTTTGCTGGGATCCGATGAATATTGAATACTATGATCAAGTTGATTATTAATCTATGATACATGTTATTTATGATCTTGCATACTTTCCGTTACTAGTAGATGCTTTGGCCAAGTAAATGCTTGTAACTCCAAGAGCGAGTATTTATGCTAGATAGTGGGTTCAGTCTCCAGTAATCTGGGCGAGTGACAGCAACACCTAAGGTTGTGGATGTGCTGTTGCTACTAGGGGTAACATAACAATGCTATGTCCACGGTCATATGTACTTGTTTACTTTACGCACATTGCTTAATGCGATTATCCGTTGCTTGCAACTTAATACCAACGGGGAACACGGATGTCAACCTGAACGTGGATTATTAGTCATAGATGCGTTGGATAACGGTCTATGTATTTTGTCGTAATGCCCAATTAAATATCATGGTAGCCATCTTGTCATATATGTAGCATTGTCATGCGCTCAATATTTTATCAATTGCCCACCTGTAATTTGTTTACCCAACATGTCGTTTATCTTTACGGAGAGACACCACTAGTGAACTGTGGACCCCGGTCCATTCTTTTACACTGATAAAACCACCAACTGCAATCATTGTTCTCTTTTACTTTCTGTAATTAAACACTGTTTTCCACACCATACGTTTAATCCTTTGTTTTCAGCAAGCCGGTGCGATTGACAACCTCACTGTTTCGTTGGGGTAAAGTAGTTTGATTGTGTTGTGTGCAGGTTCCACGTCAGCGCCGGATTCCCTGGTGTTGCGCCGCATCACATTCCGCCACTGACAACCTTCTGAAGTGCTACTGCTCCTACTGGTTTGATAAAACTTCGTTTCATACTGAGGGAAAACTTACTGCTACACTGCTTCATACCTTCCTCTTGGGGTCTCCCAACGAACGTGTGTGTCACGTCAGCAAGACTTTTTCTGGCGCCGTTGTCGGGGAGTAGAAGTATTTCAGGAAGCTCTGCAAACTCCCTGCAACAGCTTTTTCTGGCGCCGTTGCCGAGGAGTAGAAGTATTTCAGGAAGCTCTGCAAACTCCCTGCAACAGCTTTTTCTGGCGCCGTTGCCGGGGAGTCAGCCGACTTCTGCAAGGGGAGTTTCACGCTTCCAATCTTTTTACTTTGTTTTTGTCTTGCTTAGTTTATTTTATTTTATCTTGTTTGCTTTTAATTATCAAAAACACAAAAAAATTAGTTTTCTGCATCTAGTTTATTTTGGTTTGTTATTATGTCTAGTTGTTTACTTGCTATCAATGGAAACAAAATCTTGTTGGCTAAGTGGGTTCATGGAGGAGCAACAAAATTATTATAAGGAATACCGCTTGTCTCGAAAAGGGGAACACTTATGGGTACAAATATATAAATTGAACTGTTTTGCTAGAAACTTGTGCTCTACTTATGATGAATCCTGGTGCTTTAATGAATGTTTTTGCTGTAGGAGGCATAAACACCTCCCTTTGCAATGTGATTATAATGATGATGAGACTTTGGCTTCTTATGCTAAAGGAAACTATGACTTTGTTAATCTTGAAAAAATTGAAGAATTTGTTGTTTTTAAGGGTGCTTATGAAATTGCTTGTGTGCTTCAGGGTGATGATGCCCCTTATAAGTCTGAGAATTCCGAGATACTTGGTTACTGCCTTGAATATTACAATGATAATCCTTATATCACTAAATTTTTTGAGAAAACTTATTCTTCAGAACAACTTGCTTCCTTTCAGGGACCTATGGAAGAAGAAATTGCTGAAACTGTGGTCTCATTGGATGAAAAAGAGGAGGAGAGTGAAGAACAAGATAGTAACTCTTTAACTCTTACATTATTTGATTGCCCTCCATGCCTACCTAAGGAGGAAGAGTGCTATATTGTTGAATGTCATGATTCTATTGAAATATCTCTTTTTGATAAATTTGAAGTAAACACCCTCCTTGACTCAGTAAAAGAGGAAATTGCAGAAAGTAAAAATGTGCTCCCTAATCTTATATATGATAATTCTCTTGATGATGGTCCTATGTTGTTTAATGATATTAATTATACTACTATTGTCAAAAGTGGGTTTAATAACCCCATTGTTTTTTAGTTTAATAAAAATTATGTGTTTGTAGATCATGAAAAGCATGCTTTATGTGATAGTTATATTGTTGAGTTTGTTCAGGATGCTACTAAAAGTTATTATGAGAGAGGAAAATATGGTTGTAAAAGTTTTCAAGTTACTAAAACACCTCTCTTTATGTTGAAAGTTTTGAAGTTGTATTTGTTTCGTCTTTCTATGCTAGTTGCTTTATGTTTCAATAATTTATTCTATTACAAGATTCCTTTGCATAGGAAGTGGATTAGACTTAAATGTGTTTGATGTTTGCCTCTTGATACTCTCTTTTGTTTTTCAACTCTTATTCTTATGAGAGCATCATTAAAATCTGCTAGCCTAGCTAAAAGGCATTAAAGAAAACGCTTTTGGGAGGCAACCCATTATCTTTTGTTCTAAGTTTTGAGTCAAGGTGATTATTTACTTTTGTAGCAACTCCTTTGTATCTTTACTTTTTCGCATTGTTGTGCCAAGAGTAGTCTCTAATGACAAGATGATGCTAAATTTTGATTGCTGCGCAGAAACAGATTTCTGCTGTTCACCGTATTAATTCTCTAAAATCACCAGAATGTGATTTAAATCTGAAAAGTTTTGTGCGTAATCTTTATGTATGTCTGCATCTTTTGTTAGTTCAAAGTTTTTCGATCTAAGCGTCGTAATTGCCTCGAAAAAATTCGTCTTTCTGGACTTTTCTGTTTTAGACAGATTATGTCTTTTATTTTGCATTCTCTCTTTTACTAGTGTTGAGTGAAATTCTTTTTTGGGTGGAAGAGCTTCACATAACATCAGTGGCAGTAGCTAATGTTTAAAGTAACAAGTCATAATGCGTCCTTATAGAACGTGTGAGTTTTTGATTATGCACTAACCCTCTAATGAGATTTACTTTGAGTTTGGTGTGAAGGAAGTTTTCAAGGGTAAGAGAGAAGGGTGATATAATAGGATCAAGAAGAGTGAAGAGCTTAATCTTGGGGAGGCTCCCATGGATCGCCCCAGCATATTTCAAGAAGACTCAAGCGTCTAAGCTTTGGGATGCCCATGGCATCCCCTTCTTCATCGTTAAAATTATCAGGTCATCTCTAGTGAAACTATATTTTTATTGTTTCACATCATATGTGCTGTTCTTGGAGCGTCTGTGTGCTTTTATTTTCAGTACTTTATTTGATTTTATTTTGTAATCAACTTGATTGGACCCTAGCATTCTTGATTGGGAGAGAGACACGCTCCGCTTTTTCATGAGAATACTCCTATTCTTTACTTATATTTGTTGAGTATTCATTTCTAGCGCTGTTTAGCTTTTAGCTCTTGTTTTCGTGTATCTCTTGTCAGAACTATTAGTTCTTTTAAAGAAAGTACTATTTTGCTTCACTTATACTTGTTTGGAGAGTTACTGAAATAAATTGATTGGTGTTTGGTTGGAACAGAAAATGTTGCATGTGGTAAATGGTATAATGGAAAAGACTTGCATATTCTTGTAGATCACTAATTTGGATAATTTGATACTTGTCAATTGTTTTGAGTTAACAAGTAGATCATGATTAAACTTTTGCATCATGTAAGTTAAGCCCATTATTGAAGAACTACCGTAAAGCTTGTTGAAATTTGATTTGCATGAGTGGTATCTCTAAGATCTAGATATTTTCTAATAAAAGGGTTTGGTTAACAAGGAAGACAGTGTGAAGTCTTATAATGCTTGCAATTTGTTGGTCATATAAAACTTGGTGTACTGGTTGATATTCTTGTTTGCTTACATAACCTTGCTAGGCTAAACTCTGTACTGAGAGGGAATGCTTCTCGTGCATCCAAATCCCTGAGCCAAAATCCATGCAATTTGTGTCCACCATAACTACCTATATGTGGTATTTCCTTTCCACTCCAAGTAATTTTTTCATGTGCTACCTTTAAAATATTCAAAACTGTTATTATTCCTTTTTGTGTCAATGTTTACTTGCTCATGAGGAAGTAGTGGGTTATTCTTTATTAACCTTGTCAAACAGACTTACCACCAGACTAGCGGCATATACATCCGCTTATCTATTAATTTTGCAAAAAGAGCTGGCAACGGGGTGCCCAGTCCCAATTAATTACAACTTTAACCGCTTAATTCTCTTCACATTTTGTCAACTGATTACTCAGTGAAACATCTGCATGTGTAAACAAAAGAGAAAGAGGGATGATCTGCCTTGCTGGTAGAAATAACGTCCTTCATGGGAGCCGCTCTTAAAAGTCTGTTTGATAGGGAGAATATTGTTTTCATCCGCTGCCATTCGTTGACAATTAACAAACACCTCTCAAAACTTAATTATTACTCTCTATATGATTTCAAAACTAAAAAGCTCTAGCACATGATTTAATCCCTGCTTCCCTCTGCGAAGGGCCTTTCTTTTACTTTTATGTTGAGTCAGTTTTCCTATTTCTTTCTATCTTCCACAAGCAAACACTAGTGTCAACTTTGATACAACATTTGTTATATGCTACATATTGGACTTATTATATTGCTTTGTGTTGACAATATCCATGAGATAAATATGTTGAAAGTTGAAGCAAATGCTGAAACTTAAATCTTCCTTTGTGTTGGTTAAATACCTTTTCTTAGAATCTATTGCTTTATGAGTTAGCTCTTATGTGAACTTGTGGATGCATTGTCTCCAAAGTACTATTCATGAAAAGTTTAGCTTGTGTGATTCAATTGTTTACTCATTATCTATTTGATAGCAAACTATAGACCATTGACTTGGCTCACTTCATTCATTTACATGTGCCTTACAATATTATGATCAAGATTATGATGGTAGCATGTCACCTCAAAAATTATATTGTTTTATCGTTTACCTACTCGAGGACGATCAGGAACTAAGCTTGGGATATCCTCCTTTCTGATCTTGATCTGATGGTAGCCTGACCTCAGATCCATCTTGGAGAATACCGTTGCACCAGCTAACTGATCCAACAGATCATTGATGCGAGGAATAGGATACTTGTTCTTGATTGTCACCGCATTCAACGGTCTATAGTCAGAGACTAGACGAGGCACGGTAGAATCCCTCTTCTTGACAAAGAGTACCGGACAACCCCAAGGTGAACTGCTAGGCTGGATGAAATCCTGCGCTAACAGCTGATCGATTTGCTCTTTCAACAGAGCCAACTCTTCCACCGGCATACGGTAGGGCTTCTTGGAAATTGGAGCGGTACCGGGAAGTAAATCTATGACAAACTCCACACTTCGGTCAGGAGGCATGCCAGGCAATTCTTCCGGGAACACATCCGGGAAGTCACACACCACGTGTATGTCCTGGATTTCAGGAGGGGATTCGCCTTCCATAAAGCAAAGGAGGATCTCGGGAGAGTTGGGTATGACTGAAGATGGAGGTCTTGATAGTGCAGACCAATACTCACACTGTCGCCGGAAGAAGTGGTCACGGTGATGGTCTTGGCAGCACAGTCGAGATTAGCCCGGTATTTGGCTAGCCAGTTCATGCCCAGTATGACATCAATGCCACTTGACCTCAGAGCTACCAAAGCGAAAGGAAAAGAGTAGTAACCGATAGTAATCTGAACTTCAGGAGTAACCCCATCGGTTTGCCATTTGGAGCCAGGAGTGGCGATCACCAAGGGACAGCTCATTTCTCAAACGGTATTTTGTGGTCTTTTGCAAAAGCTATGGATATGAATGAATGCGATGCTCCAGAATCAAACAAAACTGTAGCATGATTGTTGTTGATTCGTAACTCACCCATGAGAACGCCGGGGTCCTCTTCAGCTTCTTCAGCAGAGACGTGGTTCAGGCGACCACGCACAATAGGTCCAGCCTTGCCAGCTGGAGTGGCAGGGGCTCGTGCAGGAGTTCCGTGATAGGTGCCTTCTGGGGGCACTCCCTGGAGTAGTGGCCAGCCTGGCCACAGGTGTAGCAAGTGAGTCCAGGTGGAGCAGGTAGCATAGGACGGTACCCATCCCGCCTACCCCAAGTGTCGAAGTAGTGGGGCGCGGAGGTGGTGGCCTGTATCCCGCGGCTCTCGGCATGAATGGAGCACGCGGCACAGCGCTGTAGGGAACAAAACCCTGCGCTTCTTGCTCTCAGAACCCGAGGAACTCTGGTGGTCCCCGTGTGCGGCCTCTTGGAAGCCTCAAGTTCCTTTCTTCCTTGCTCAAGAGTAAGAGCCTGGTTGAACAGCTCCTGGTAGGTCTGGAACTGAAGGGCAACAACTCATAGCGGAGCTGCGGCGAAAGACCCTTGCGGAACAGCTCTTGCTTGTCAGCATCAGTGGTCACGTCCCTTGGGGCGTAACGAGAGAGATGGTTGAATTCACGACCATAAGTGCGGAGGTCCATCCGTCCCTGTTGCAAATCCAGGAACTCCCTCCTCTTCAAATCCATGATCGGCTGAGGAATGTAGCCGCACGGAAGGCAGTGCGGAAATCGCCCAAGTGAAGACATGGTTGGCTGGAAACAAGCCACATGGCTCTCCCACCAACAGCCAGCTGCACCAACCAGAGGTAGGTGGCGAAGTTGACTTGCTCGGCCACTGGGACATGCAGCGCGGAGAACTTGCGCTCCAAAGCACGAAGCCAATCATCAGCTTCCAGTGGCTCCTTAGCATCAGCAAAGGTGGGTGGCTGCGAGCGCAGGAACTCAGTGAGAGTGTTGCACTCGTTCCTCCGTGCATTCTGCTGCACCAACTGCTCAAGCAGCGCTCATTGCGCCCACGGTTCTCCTCAATGGCCATCAAGACTTGAGCCATCGAGGGGGGCGGCGGCGGTGTTCCTCATCATTGTGGTTACCACGGCCTCCTCGAGCCATTCTGGAGATTTACAATGACACAGTTAGTATCTTCTCTGAATGGTTGAACAATAGCATTAGCGTCTACTCAAGTACACAGACTAGGGACGATAATACATTGTGTAACAACTAACAAGGATCAACAAGATAGAACTTGGGTCAAAGATCAGCATCATGTGCTACTAGCGAGAGTTAAGAAATCACAACTTAACACATTCTAGTTGGCACAATCCGGGACCTTATGTTCAAGTCCTTGGGTTAAACCCAACAAAATTGAGGCTAATCACTTGTTCCTTCGTTGGGTAACAGTTCAAACATCTGAGTTGATTTGGTTTGCAACGCAGCGGGAGCAACGTGACACATAACACTAAAGGTCGAACCCACCCACGTACTCCTAATTTTGAAGTAACAGATGAGAAGTAAAACCTTTAACTCAAATCGAGGTAAGATTGCTCCGAGATTAGAGGTAACCAGATAAGGAGTAAAAAGAATCCTAAGATGGTTTTCACAACTCATTTTTAGGTTAAAAATATTTTCACAAACACTAGACTCAACGTCGACCAGTAGAAGGGTTTCCTACAGGCAGTACTGCTCTGATACCAACTTGTGGCGCCCCGACCCGACTGCTATACAGTGATGCTGTGTGCCACCGGTTAAGCGATACAACCGGAGGTTACGGGTTTACCAATCCCCGGCCAAAACCTTTGGCAGGCGTTGCTCGGAATGGATCATCGGCAACGCAACACCCCGATTGATGCCTTAACACAGGCACAACTATCAATGCATAATAGAGAGATCAAGACTTGTGGAACAACTGGCACATCACAGACTCTACGACACAAAGCATTATAGTTCAACTCTTATAATAGAGAAAGATAGCAAATGACAACCAGAGGTCACAGACCCAACATTACAACATGCGGAAGCGAATTAGTTGTTCTAAACAACAAGATCCAAATTATGGCCTAAGAGGCCTACAGATAAACATCAAGCGCCAGCTGTTCCGGGATGTCCCAAGCTGCCACCTGGGAACCCCAGACTACTCGTCGACGTCCACAAAGAACCCACCTTCGAGGTCGGTGAAGTCCTCCTCTGAAACAAAACAAACGACGTTGAGTTCGACGAACTCGCAAGATTATATATAGAGCTTTAGCTCGATGAGGCTTTCAAAGTTTTATGGCTGTTTTGCATAAAGCTGATTTTATTTATGAAAACATAACTCAATGGCATCGACTATTCAGAGTATTTTCAAAAGAGGTAAGAAGTAACTCTTTTCTTGATCACCTTTCTCAACATCAACCATCATCAACCACTGTACCTGTTCATACAAGGCACCTCCCCGAATCACCCTCGAGGAAGCTCACCTTGCAATCTTGAGTAGTACCTTTAGTACCAGTTTTTAATCATTCCGTTAAGTTATTCTATGATCTTATCGTCCTTTCCCAAGTCGTCCATAACCGCGGACACGGCTTTTCGAAAAGATTTACCCTGCAGGGGTGTACAATGTTTGCCACGCGTACCGTCCGGCCCATTACCTGCGCATTAGCTCTCTTCCTTGGAAAGCCGGCTGGGTGGGAGCGGTGTCGACTTCTCCCTCGTTAAGGACTTTCCAGGATCATCAGTGGCGGCAGGACACCAGTGCCTTCAACACCCTGCCCCACGGCCACTTTTTCCTAACACCACCATCCTCATCCCAGTTCATACCACCATCATCACGCACGCGCAAATGGAAGCCCGAACTAGAGGACCCTGGCTAGCCCCGCCGAGTTATTTAGTCTATGAGGGTTCCTGCACTGCGAATGCATAGGCCTCACGCATGGTTGCACGCTCAGTCTTGGTTCGGGAGGTAAAGAACTCGCACCTAGGCGGCAAGAGTGAGACAAAACACCACAACCACAGTGGCCTCTCATCCCCACCTTTAAGCATCTTATTACCTGTCACCACAATTCTCCACCATCATCCAACATCTCTTCACCTGTTTCCAACATGAACCATCCATCGTACAGCTAAGCATTTACTAAGCATGGCTAAGCATCAACATAGCATAGTTAAGTATCTCAGGCCAACAATACAAACCTATGGATAATAGGAGGGAAACAGGTAATGGCATCGGAAACTTAATGCAACTATAGGATACTCTAATCCAATAAAATTGACATTTGGAACCGCATGCAATATTATAGTGGAGAAAATATTTGCGGAAACATAGGATAAGATATGCTCAGAGGGGGGATTACGCTTGCCTTGTTGATACGGCTGGTAGTACGGATCGTCACGAGACGGGGGTGGCACTTCAACTCCTTGATCTACCGGTGCACAAAACACGGGAAGAGACAATCAATCACCACCCATGCTTCACAAATGCAATGCGCAAGCACATGATGACATGACATTTTAATGTACTGAACTTATTATTAGCTATCTAGCAATTTAAATGGGGTGCGAGAATAATTACTTCAACCGGAGAGGAAAACACCCCATATTTAACTTAATGATTCTAATACTTCTAGAAGTACATTATTGTAATTGTGATCAATTATGCATGATGATGATGATTCTGGACAAAACATGATTTTCTGAGCATTTTGGTATATTACACACAAATTTTCGAGGTCCCGATAAAAAGTTATTATAATTATAAATTTCCTTTTTGATATGACCTTTTGATGAGTTATTTTAAACAACAATATAATATTTATACCATTTAGAGATAGAGGGGTGAAAACTAGGAATTCCAAATCAGTACTGTACTCCAACGGAGTATCCGGATGTAAGCCCGGAAATTTCCGGTTCTGGCACCGGAGAATTAGATTCCGGAATTATTTCCGGATCATTTCCGGGTGACCACCGGCTAAAATGGTTCGAGTCCAGTACCGTGTTTGCTATTCCGGTATAGAATCCGGAAACAATTCCGGAATTGATACCGGAATTTCCGAAGCACGAGCAAGCACGCGATGCTACGGCGACGGGATGCTACGGCGTGGAGCACGCGCTAGCTCGGGAGGGGAGAGGGGAGAAGGTGCTACGGCACGGGGTGCTCACCACAAGCACGTTGGGGAGGTCGGGGTGGCCGGAGGTGGCTCGACGGTGGCGGAATCGCGCGTGGCGGAGCTCGGTCGGCCGCGGGGAAGACGAAGATGGCGCGGCGAAACGGCGGCGTTACGGCACGATTCCTTCGGCGTGGGGGTGGAGCGGACCACGGCGAAGCGTGTGGTAGTCGTCGATTTGCCCGGGGCGGCCTCAATCGTCGGCGAGGCAGCGGCGTAGTCCGGCGGCCATGGCGGCTCGTGGGGGGGAGAGAAGAGAGAGTGGGGGCAGGTGAGTGAGGAAGGGGAGCAGCGTGGCCTCGTGGGGCTTGTCTCCTTGCAGTGAAGGGCAGAGGAGGAGGGGGCCTGGCGCGGCGCGTCGTGGCAGGGCGGCGAGGTGGTCCGGCGCGAGCTGAGAAGCTCGATCGCTACAGAACGAGGACAAAGACGATTTTTCAAAAACCCCCCTGACTTTCTTTTCTCCATTACAACTAAGCCCTTTTCTGTTTCTTTTAAATCCAGCAGCAATTCACTGATTTTATTAAGGCACTTAGACATTTAGAAAAAATAGGAGAAAAATCATGTAGCCTCCTAACAACAGGTAGAAGCACCACAAAAATTGGTGTCTCCAACTAAAATGTTTTTGACAACATTTGTTCATAGAGGTTTAAATAGGGCATTTTGCTAAATTCAAAATGTTGCTCCTTTGGAATTTTAGAGCAATTGCAAGATATTATTTTTGGAACTCTTGGAACTTCCTTGACAAATGTGAAAGTTTAGTTGAGTTGGTTTTGTCAGAACAAACTCATTTGTGTTTAAGTTGTTCGAAATCAACTAGTGCTTTGGTTTCCCTTTGTTTTACTTTGTTTCCCAAATCCTTGTTTCAACATGAGCAATTGAACAAATGATGCCATGATGCATGGATGATATGCAAAAGTGAAAATTTTACTCTGGTTTTTAGGTTCTCGAACTTTGGGCTGTTACAATTCTACCCCCCTTACAGGAATCTCGTCCCGAGATTCTAAGATTGCGGAAAGAAGTCGGGATACTCCTCACGAAGACTAGACTCTCTTTCCCAAGTTGCTTCTTCTTCGGAATGGTGAGACCACTGAACTTTGAGGAACTTGGTAGTCTTGTTACGGGTCTTCCTTTCGGCTTCATCCAGGACACGAATAGGATGCTCGCGATAAGTGAGGTCTTCCTGGAGATCTAGCTCTTCATGATTGACCCCATGGATAGGATCTTTGAACACCGGCGAAGTTGGGAGACATGAAACACATCATGTACATTTGGGAAGATGACCGGTAACTCCAATTGATAAGAAAGATCTCCTCGCTTGGCCAGAACGGTGAAAGGGCCAACATAGAGGGGCCAATTTCCCTTTGATACCGAAGCGGCGAACGCCACGAAGGGGAGAGACGCGGAGATAAGCTTTATCACCAATTTCATAGTGAATTTCCTGATGGTGCTTATCATAGTAGCTCTTCTGCCTAGACTGAGCAATCTTCAGATTCTCTCTTATGATTCTAACCTTCTCCTCAGCTTCATTGATCACATCCGGACCAAAGAGTGCTCTCTCTCCGGTCTCGGACCAATTTAGAGGAGTGCGGCATTTTCTTCCATAGAGAACCTCGAATGGAGCCATGCCCAGACTAGCTTGATAGCTATTGTTGTAGGAGAACTCCGCGAAAGGGAGATACTTTTCCCAACCCTTGCCAAAAGAGATTACACATGCCCGAAGCATGTCTTCCAACACTTGGTTCACTCTTTCGGTCTGACCATCAGTTTGAGGATGGTAGGCGGTACTGAAGTTGAGACGGGACCCCATAGCAGTTTGGAAACTCTGCCAAAACTTGGACAAAGATACTTCCACGGTCCGATATGATCCTCAGAGGGACCCCATGCAATGGAACAATACGAGCCATATAAGTCAGCAAGTTGACTTGCCCGTATATCATCACGGACTGGTAGGAAGTGAGCAACCTTGGAAGACGATCAATGATTACCCAGATTGCATTGTTGCCCTTTTGAGATCGGGAAACCCGGTGATGAAGTCCATACCAATTTCATCCCATTTCCACTCGGGACTGCAATAGGGCGAAGAGTGCCGGCAGGCCTTTGATGTTCAGCCTTTACCCGTCGACAGGTGTCGCATTCAGCAACATACTTGGCAATTTCTCGTTTCATCCGAGTCCACCAGAATTGTGGTCGAAGGTCTTGGTACATTTTGGTACTACCGGGATGAATAGAGAGAGGAGATTCATGAGCTTCTTGGAGGATCAGCTCCCTCAATTTTCGTTTCTTTGGCACTACCAAGCGGTCACCAAAATAAACAACTCCGGATTCATTGACAGAAAACATTTGGCCTTCCCGCTAGCAATGTTCTCTTGATTTTTGAATACCCTTGTCACGGTTTGAGCATCCTTAATCTGGTCTACAAGAGTAGATTTGATCTCCAGATTTGCAAGGTAGCCAGAGGGAACAATTTCCAGTTCAAACGAGAGAACTCTTCATGGAGGGCAGGTTGGGCCTTTTCAATCATCAGATTGTTGCAATAGGACTTCCGACTTAGCGCGTCAGCCACGACGTTTGCTTTGCCGGGTTGATAGTTCAGACTCACATCATAGTCCTTGATTAACTCCAACCAACGCCTTTGCCTGAGATTTAAATCCGGCTGGGTGAAGAGGTACTTCAGACTCTTGTGATCCGAGAAGATCTCGCAACGGTTACCAAACAGGTATGGTCTCCATTGCTTCAAAGCATAGACCACGCGGCAAGTTCTAGATCATGAGTTGGGTAGTTGTGCTCATGCGGCTTAAGTTGGCGAGAAGCATATGCCACCACATGGCCATCTTGCATTAGCACACACCCAAGCCTTGCAGAGAGGCGTCACAGAAGACGACGAAATCCTTGCTTGTGTCCGGCAGGACAAGCACAGGAGCGGACGTGAGTTTGGCTTTCAGTGTTTTGAAGCTCTCTTCAGCTTCGGCCGTCCATACAAACTTTTTATCCTTCTTGAGAAGGTCAGTCAGGGCCTTGGCTATCTTGGAGAAACCTTCGATGAATCGGCGGTAGTAACCCGCCAATCCGAGAAAGCTACGGATGTCCTTGACTGACATTGGAGTTTTCCAATCCAAATGGACTGAATCTTGTCGGGAATGACAGCCACACCATTAGCGGATATCACATGACCAAGGAAGACAAGATTATCCAACCAAACTCACACTTGGAGAACTTGGCATAGAGGCGGTGTTCTCGAAGTCGTGTCAGAACCAAACGAAGATGTTCTCATGCTCTTCATCGGTTTTGGAATAAAGAGGATGTCATCGATGTAAATGACGACAAACTTGTCAAGATAATCCATGAAGATGGAGTTCATGAGCCTCATGAAAGTAGCTGGAGCATTGTGAGACCAAAGGACATGACGGTATACTCATATGAGCCATAGCGAGTAACAAATGCCGTCTTTGGATATCCTCCTTTCTGATTTGATCTGATGGTAGCCTGACCTCAGATCCATCTTGGAGAATACCGTTGCACCAGCTAACTGATCCAACAGATCATTGATGCGAGGAATAGGATACTTGTTCTTGATTGTCACCGCATTCAACGGTCGATAGTCAGAGACTAGACGAGGCACGGTAGAATCCCTCTTCTTGACAAAGAGTACCGGACAACCCCAAGGTGAACTGCTAGGCTGGATGAAATCCTTGCTAACAGCTGATCAATTTGCTCTTTCAACAGAGCCAACTCTTCCACCGGCATACGGTAGGGCTTCTTGGAAATTGGAGCGGTACCGGGAAGTAGATCTATGACAAACTCCACACTTCGGTCAGGAGGCATGCCAGGCAATTCTTCCGGGAACACATCCGGGAAGTCACACACCACGTGTATGTCCTGGATTTCAGGAGGGGATTCGCCTTCCATAAAGCAAAGGAGGATCTCGGTGAGTTGGGTATGATGAGATGGAGGTCTTGATAGTGCAGACCAATACTTCACATGTCACCGGAAGAATGGTCACGGTGATGGTCTTGGCAGCACAGTCGAGATTAGCCGGTATTTGGCTAGCCAGTTCATGCCCAGTATGACATCAATGCCACTTGACCTCAGAGCTACCAAAGCGAAAGGAAAAGAGTAGTAACCGATAGTAATCTGACTCAGGAGTAACCCCATCGGTTTGCCATTTGGAGCCAGGAGTGGCGATCACCAAGGGACGCTCATTTTCTCAAACGGTATTTTGTGGTCTTTTGCAAAAGCTATGGATATGAATGAATGCGATGCTCCAGAATCAAACAAAACTGTAGCAGATTGTTGTTGATTCGTAACTCACCCATGAGACGCCGGGGTCCTCTTCAGCTTCTTCAGCAGAGACGTGGTTCAGGCGACCACGCACAATAGGTCCAGCCTTGCCAGCTGGAGTGGCAGGGGCTCGTGCAGGAGTTTCGCGAGAGGTGCCTTCTGGGGGCACTCCCTGGAGTAGTGGCCAGCCTGGCCACAGGTGTAGCAAGTGAGTCCAGGTGGAGCAGGTAGCATAGGACGGTACCCACTCCCGCCTACCCCAAGTGTCGAAGTAGTGGGGCGCGGAGGTGGTGGCCTGTATCCCGCGGCTCTCGGCATGAATGGAGCACGCGGCACAGCGCTGTAGGGAACAAACACCCTGCGCTTCTTGCTCTCAGAACCCGAGGAACTCTGGTGGTCCCCGTGTGCGGGCCTCTTGGAAGCCTCAAGTTCCTTTCTTCCTTGCTCAAGAGTAAGAGCCTGGTTGAACAGCTCCTGGTAGGTCTGGAACCTGAAGGGCAACAACTCATAGCGGAGCTGCGGCGAAGACCCTTGCGGAACAGCTCTTGCTTGTCAGCATCATTGGTCACGTCCCTTGGGGCGTAACGAGAGAGATGGTTGAACTCACGACCATAAGTGCGGAGGTCCATCCGTCCCTGTTGCAAATCCAGGAACTCCCTCCTCTTCAATCCATGATCGGCTGGGGAATGTACCGCACGGAAGGCAGTGCGGAAATCAGCCCAAGTGAAGACATGGTTGGCTGGAAACAAAGCCACATGGCTTCCCACCAACAGCCAGCTGCACCAACCAAGAGGTAGGTGGCAAAGTTGACTTGCTCGCCACTGGGACATGCAGCGCGGAGAACTTGCGCTCCAAGCACGAAGCCAATCATCAGCTTCCAGTGGCTCCTTAGCATCAGCAAAGGTGGGTGGCTGCGAGCGCAGGAACTCAGTGAGAGTGTTGCACTCGTTCCTCGTGCATTCTGCTGCACCAACTGCTCAAGCAAGCGCTCATTGCGCCCACGGTTCTCCTCAATGGCCATCAAGACCTGAGCCATCGAGGGTGGTGGCGGCAGATTCCTCATCATTGTGGTTACCACGGCCTCCTCGAGCCATTCTGGAGATTTGACAATGACACAGTTAGTATCTTCTCCGAATGGTCGAACAATAGCATTAGCGTCTACTCAAGTACACAGACTAGGGACGATAATACATTGTGTAACAAAACAAGGAATCAACAAGATAGAACTTGGGTCAAAGATCAGCATCATGTGCTACTAGCGAGAGTTAAGAAATCACAACTTAACACACTCTAGTTGGCACAATCCGGGACCTTATGTTCAAGTCCTTGGGTTAAAACCCAAAAAAGGATCATGTTGTTAACAGGTTCAAACATCTGAGTTGATTTATTGCAACGCAGCGGGAGCAACGTGACACATAACACTAAAGGTCGAACCCACCCCGTTTCTAATTTTGAAGTAACAGATGAGAAGTAAAACCTTTAACTCAAATCGAGGTAAGATTGCTCCGAGATTAGAGGGTAACCAGATAAGGAGTAAAAAGAATCCTAAGATGGTTTTCACAACTCATTTTTAGGTTAAAAATATTTTCACAAACACTAGACTCAACGTCGACCAGTAGAAGGGTTTCCTACAGGCAGTACTGCTCTGATACCAACTTGTGGCGCCCCGACCCGACTGCTATACAGTGATGCTGTGTGTCACCGGTTAAGCGATACAACCGGAGGTTACGGGTTTACCAATCCCCGGCCAAAACCTTTGGCAGGCGTTGCTCGGAATGGATCATCGGCAACGCAACACCCCGATTGATGCCTTAACACAGGCACAACTCAATGCATAATAGAGAGATCAAGACTTGTGGAACAACTGGCACATCACAGACTCTACGACACAAATCATTATAGTTCAACTCTTATAATAGAGAAAGATAGCAAATGACAACCAGAGGTCACAGACCCAACATTACAACATGCGGAAGCGAATTAGGTTGTTCTAAACAACAAGATCCAAATTATGGCCTAAGAGGCCTACAGATAAACATCAAGCGCCAGCTGTTCCGGGATGTCCCAAGCTGCCACCTGGGAACCCCAGACTACTCGTCGACGTCCACAAAGAACCCACCTTCGAGGTCGGTGAAGTCCTCCTCTGAAACAAAACAAACGACGTTGAGTTCGACGAACTCGCAAGATTATATATAGAGCTTTAGCTCGATGAGGCTTTCAAAGTTTTATGGCTGTTTTGCATAAAGCTGATTTTATTTATGAAAACATAACTCAATGGCATCGACTATTCAGAGTATTTTCAAAAGAGGTAAGAAGTAACTCTTTTCTTGATCACCTTTCTCACATCAACCACCATCATCAACCACTGTACCTGTTACAAGGCACCTCCCCGAATCACCCTCGAGGAAGCTCACCTTGCATCTTGAGTGGTACCTTTAGTACCAGTTTTTAATCATTCCGTTCAAGTTATTCTATGATCTTATCGTCCTTTCCCAAGTCGTCCATAACCGTGGACACGGCTTTTCGAAAAGATTTACCCTGCAGGGGTGTACAATGTTTGCCACGCGTACCGTCCGGCCCATTACCTGCGCATTAGCTCTCTTCCTTGGAAAGCCGGCTGGGTGGGAGCGGTGTCGACTTCTCCCTCGTTAAGGACTTTCCAGGATCATCAGTGGCGGCAGGACACCAGTGCCTTCAACACCCTGCCCCACGGCCACTTTTCCTAACACCACCATCCTCATCCCAGTTCATACCACCATCATCACGCACGCGCAAATGGAAGCCCGAACTAGAGGACCCTGGCTAGCCCCGCCCGAGTTATTTAGTCTATGAGGGTTCCTGCACTGCGAATGCATAGGCCTCACGCATGGTTGCACGCTCAGTCTTGGTTCGGGAGGTAAAGAACTCGCACCTAGGCGGCGAGAGTGAGACAAACACCACATCCACAGTGGCCTCGCATCCCCACCTTTAAGCATCTTATTACCTGTCACCACAATTCTCCACCATCATCCAACATCTCTTCACCTGTTTCCAACCTGAACCATCCATCGTACAGCTAAGCATTTACTAAGCATGGCTAAGCATCAACATAGCATAGTTAAGTATCTTAGGCCAACCATACAAACCTAGGGATAATAGGAGGGAAACAGGTAATGGCATCGGAAACTTAATGCAACTATAGGATACTCTAATCCAATAAAATTGACATTTGGAACCGCATGCAATATTATAGTGGAGAAAATATTTGCGGAAACATAGGATAAGATATGCTCAGAGGGGGGATTACGCTTGCCTTGTTGATACGGCTGGTAGTACGGATCGTCACGAGACGGGGGTGGCACTTCAACTCCTTGATCTACCGGTGCACAAAACACGGGAAGAGACAATCAATCACCACCCATGCTTCACAAATGCAATGCGCAAGCACATGATGACATGACATTTTAATGTACTGAACTTATTATTAGCTATCTAGCAATTTAAATGGGGTGCGAGAATAATTACTTCAACCGGAGAGGAAAACACCCCATATTTAACTTAATGATTCTAATACTTCTAGAAGTACATTATTGTAATTGTGATCAATTATGCATGATGATGATGATTCTGGACAAAACATGATTTTCTGAGCATTTTGGTATATTACACACAAATTTTCGAGGTCCCGATAAAAAGTTATTATAATTATAAATTTCCTTTTTGATATGACCTTTTGATGAGTTATTTTAAACAACAATATAATATTTATACCATTTAGAGATAGAGGGGTGAAAACTAGGAATTCCAAATCAGTACTGTACTCCAACGGAGTATCCGGATGTAAGCCCGGAAATTTCCGGTTCTGGCACCGGAGAATTAGATTCCGGAATTATTTCCGGATCATTTCCGGGTGACCACCGGGCTAAAATGGTTCGAGTCCAGTACCGTTTTTCCTATTCCGGTATAGAATCCGGAAACAATTCCATAATTGATACCGGAATTTCCGAAGCACGAGCAAGCACGCGATGCTACGGCGACGGGATGCTACGGCGTGGAGCACGCGCTAGCTCGAGAGGGGAGAGGGGAGAAGGTGCTACGGCACGGGGTGCTCACCACGAGCACGTTGGGGAGGTCGGGGTGGCCGGAGGTGGCTCGACGGTGGCGGAATCGCACGTGGCGGAGCTCGGTCGGCCGCGGGGAAGACGAAGATGGCGCGGCGAAACGGCGGTGTTACGGCACGATTCCTTCGGCGTGGGGGTGGAGCGGACCACGGCGAAGCGTGTGGTAGTCGTCGATTTGCCCGGGGCGGCCTCAATCGTCGGCGAGGCAGCGGCGTAGTCCGGCGGCTCGTGGGGGAGAGAGAAGAGAGTGTGGGGGCAGGTGAGTGAGGGAGGGGAGCAGCGTGGCCTCGTGGGGCTTGTCTCGTTGCAGTGAAGGGCAGAGGAGGAGGGGGCCCGGCGCAGCGCGTCGTGGCAGGGCGGCGAGGTGGTCCGGCGCGAACTGAGAAGCTCGGTCGCTACAGAACGAGGCCGAAGACGATTTTTCAAAAACCCCCTGACTTTCTTTTCTCCATTACAACTAAGCCCTTTTCTGTTTCTTTTAAATCCAGCAGCAATTCACTGATTTTATTAAGGCACTTAGACATTTTAGAAAAAATAGGAGAAAAATCATGTAGCCTCCTAACAACAGGTAGAAGCACCACAAAAATTGGTGTCTCCAACTAAAATGTTTTTGACAACATTTGTTCATAGAGGTTTAAATAGGGCATTTTGCTAATTCAAAATGTTGCTCCTTTGGAATTTTAGAGCAATTGCAAGATATTATTTTTGGAACTCTTGGAACTTCCTTGACAAATGTGAAAGTTCAGTTGAGTTGGTTTTTTCACAACAAACTCATTTGTGTTTAAGTTGTTTGAAATCAACTAGTGCTTTGGTTTCCCTTTGTTTTACTTTGTTTCCCAAATCCTTGTTTCAACATGAGCAATTGAACAAATGATGCCATGATGCATGGATGATATGCAAAAGTGAAAATTTTACTCTGGTTTTTAGGTTCTCGAACTTTGGGCTGTTACAAAATATTCTCGGAATTGGACGAAAATTTACGGAGGTCCCTATTTTATCGAGAAACACATGGAGTCCAAAGGGGAGACGGAGAGGAGCCAGGGAGGCCCCACACGCCCCCTGGGCGCGGCCAAAGGTGGACCCGCGCCCTAGGGTGATGTGGGCCCCTCAGGGGATCCAGCCGCCGCCCATTCGCCTACTTATTCCCCCCGATGCAAAAACCCTAGATACCCGAGTCATATTCCATGAAAAGTTCCAAAGGCGCCGCCGTCGTAAACCCTAGCTCGGGAGGGTCCAGAACCTCTTCCGGCACCCTGCCGGAGAGGGGAATCATCACCGGAGGGTTCTACATCACCATGCCTGCCTCCGGAGTGATGCATGAGTAGTTCATCCTTGGACTCCGGGTCCATAGCAGTAGCTAGATGGTTGTCTCTCCACTATGTGCTATCATGTTTAGATCTTGTGAGCTGCCTAACATGATCAAGATCATCTTATTGTAATGTTACATGTTGTGTTTGCTGGGATCCGATGAATATTGAATACTATGATCAAGTTGATTACTAATCTATAATACATGTTATTTATGATCTTGCATGATTTCCGTTACTAGTAGATGCTTTGGCCAAGTAGATGCTTGTAACTCCAAGAGGGAGTATTTATGCTAGATAGTGGGTTCAGTCTCCAGAAATCTGGGCGAGTGACAGCAACGCCTAAGGTTGTGGATGTGCTGTTGCTACTAGGGGTAACATAACAATGCTATGTCCGCGGTCATATGTATTTGTTTACTTTACGCACATTGCTTAATGCGATTATCCGTTGCTTGCAACTTAATACCAACGGGGAACACGGATGTCAACCTGAAGGTGGATTATTAGTCATAGATGCGGTTGGATAACGGTCTATGTATTTTGTCGTAATGCCCAATTAAATATCATGGTAGCCATCTTGTCATATATGTATGCATTGTCATGCGCTCAATATTTTATCAATTGTCCAGCTGTAATTTGTTTACCCAACATGTCGTTTATCTTTACGGAGAGACACCACTAGTGAAAAAACCACCAACTGCAATCATTGTTCTCTTTTACTTTCTGCAATTAAACACTGTTTTCCACACCATACGTTTAATCCTTTGTTTTCAGCAAGCCGGTGAGATTGACAACCTCATTGTTTCGTTGGGGCAAAGTAGTTTGATTGTGTTGTGTGCAGGTTCCACGTCAGCGCCGGATTCCCTGGTGTTGCGCCGCATGACATTCTGCCACTGACAACCTTCTGATGTGCTACTGCTCCTACTGGTTCGATAAACCTTGGTTTCATACTGAGGGAAAACTTACTGCTACACTGCTTCATACCTTCCTCTTGGGGTCTCCCAACGAACGTGTGTGTCACGTCAGCAGCAGCCTCGGACCAGCAGAGCTCCCAGCATCAACAGACGACGTAGCTAGGCTCATCAGCATGTCAGCTCCCGCACGCAGGTCTTCCTGATCTGCAGAATTGTGTAAACCTGTCCAGTATTTCACAAAGACACAGATATAACAGATTAATTCATTTGGTTTCTTGATTAGCTACCCATCAAAGCAAGATGTGTTACGAGTCTTCCAGATGGCCCAGCATACTGCTGCCACAAAGGTGATTTGGACATTTCTACTAACTCGAAGGTAGCGAGGGATCCACCAGAAGTATTGAGAGAAAGAGCCAGGGCGTGTTGGTGCCCCAATGGCTTGTGCAATAGCTGACCAAACATATCTAGCAGCTGGACAAGAAAAGAAGAGATGATGGATTGTTTCAATCTCATCACAGAACTGGCACCTATCACTTCCAGTCCAACCTCTTCTCAGGAGGTTGTCCTTTCACTACTAGGAAATAGGCTTTCTGTGGCGCACCATTTTTGCATTCTGTGGCGCATGGTGGGTGGGCCACAGTTAGCTCTCCACTAAAATATATTTCTGTGGCGCACCCCCAGATACGCCACAGAAAACCACAATTCTGTGGCGCACCACTACCCCATGCGCCACGGAATTTTTTTTTGAATTTTAGAAAAAACCACTAGATCTGGATTCTCAAAAAAATCAAAAAAAAAATCAGAAAATGAATTTTTTTGGAAAACCCTAAATATTTGAATTTTTTGAACATTTTTAACACTCCATGCATATCTCAAATGATGAATGCCCAGTAGGTCACCCATCCTTAGATTGCTCCAACCCAAGCACGCTTAACTTCTAAGTTCTATTCAATTCAGCTACACTTATGTTACTCAAGTTCTTATTTATGATAGTATTGATAATAGTATCATATCAACCCTCTTAACCATTGTGTATGTGTATATATGTGTGTGTAGTTTGTGTGTGGTATGTGTATATATGTGTTTTTAAAATTAAATACAAAATCAAAAACTTCAAAAGTTTCAAAAGGAAGTTCAAAAATCCAAAAAAATTCAAAAAATTCAAAAAAATCAAAAAAATCAAAAAATCCAAAAAACCTAGAAAACTTCAAAAAATTCAACAAACCCAAAAAATTTGAATTTTTTTTGAATTTTTTTATTTTTTTTTATTTTGTAGAAAAAATCTTCTTTTTGAAATAACTTTTTTCCTTTTGGAATTTGGAGGATCTGAGAAAAGTTCACCGGATAAACCCGGGTGAAATCGAGCTCGGATTTTTCTCTAGTTTTTTTTATATATTAAACGCATTTTTTCGACATCGTACACAAAAGTTATGGCCATTCAAACTTTTTTTCCCTGTTTTTTGCAAAAAAAGGTCAAAATTCATATTTCAAAATTTCTATACCAACTAGACACTAAAACCTAACTATATATCAAAGGATTTTATTTTTTGAAGATTTTATCATTTTCGGTTTTTTGTTTGCAAAACTGAAAAGGCGATCCACAGGGGGGGGATCTGATTGAAAAAAAAATCTGTGGCGCATGGGGCCTGGTGTGCCACAGAATTGCTGATTTCTGTGACGCATGGCCTGATGCGCCACATAATGTGTCCTTTCTGTGGCGCATCCACCCCCTGCGCCACAGAAAGGCACATTTCTGTGGCGCACATCTTACATGCGCCACAGAAAGGCACATTTCTGTGGCGCATGTTGTACGTGCGCCACAGAAATGCGCATGGGGTGGGATGCGCCACAGAAAGCCACATTTCTGTGGCGCATGTGGTTTCCGTGCGCCAAAGAATTCCAAATTTATGTGGCGCATGCAAAACAATGTGCCACATAATTTTTCTGTGGCGCATGGCTATTTGGTGCGCCGCAAAAAGTGATTCCACCTATAGCTAGTTTCCTAGTAGTGTTTGTAGCAATGGCATTATGCCAAATGAGCCAAAGCCAAATCTTGATTTTCAGAGGTATTTTAGCCTTCCAGAGGTGTTTGAAAGATCTATCAATACCAGCACTACTGAGAGAGTGATACATGGATTTGACACTAAAGCACCCATTTTTGGTCCATTTCCACACAGGTCTGTCCTTTTCAGAGTTTAGAGCAGTTCCACAGAGCAGATTTTGCATTTCCCTCAGCTGTACTTGCAAATCAGCAGGTAACCATCTTCTGAAAGTGAGACGCCAACCAAGGCGAGCAGCCTGCGCTACTGATATGTTGCTCTCATTGCACACTTCTAGGAGCTGTGGGAATCTGTTTTTGAAAGCAGTTGGTCCACACCAGGTATCACCCAGAAATGAATCTTGAGGCCATTGCCAATTACCATTTTCCTGCCACAAAGATAGATATCTCTAACATGCAGCATAACTGACCAGAAATCAGAATCAGAAGGCTTGTGTTTGATATCAAAAATGCCACCATTTTGTAGGTACTTTCTCTTCATAAAATTCTGCCAGGGTCCCCTACCAGTCTCAAGTCTCCACCACCATTTGCACATCAGACTGATGTTGAACAGAGTGAGGTTCTTAAGAGCCAGCCCACCTTTCTTTTTAGGCTTGCAAATCAAGCTCCACTTCACCCAATGCATTTTCTTTTTGCCAGTACCACCAGCCCATAAAAAGGATCTCATTTGTTTCTCCAAACCAACTATATTGGTTTTATGAAACAGTCTCAGAGCAAGCTGATATACTGCAGAGGATGATAGGCATGCATCTACTTCTGTGACTCTCCCAGCAATCGACATACTGCCACCCATCCATCCACCCATAATTTTTTTAAAGGAGTCCTCAACAAAATTCATCTCAGAAACAGTCATCCTTCTGGTGCCAATTGGAGTTCCCAAGTATTTCATAGGCCATTTCCCCTTCTGGCAATTGAAGAGATCAGCATATTCTTGCATTCTGTAATCATCATCCAAAACCAGAAGCACCTCAGTTTTGGCAAAGTTGATTTTCAAACCAGACATTGCTTCAAAAATGTACAGCAGAAGCTTAAGGTTTCTTGCTCCTTCCAGATCATCTTTCAGAAGCAGGACTATGTCATCAGCATATCGTAGGATGACACATTCTCCATCAACCCATCTATCTGCAAGCCCAGATAGGAGGCCATTGTCTCTTGCTAAGCAGACCATTTTCGGCAGGCAATTAGCAGCAATATTGAACAGAGTAGGAGCCAGGGGGTCACCTTGCCTGACCCCTTTGAAATATGGACCTTTCTCATCATTAAAATTTACACTAAGTGTGCCATTGATGACAGTTTTCTTCAGTAGATCTAGGAAATGTGCACTAAACCCTTTCTGTCTACAAATTCAAACAAGAAATCCCAGTTTACTTTATCATACGCCTTCTCAAAGTCTATCTTCAGAATCACACCCCGTTGTTTATTAAATTTGGTGTCTCTCAAGTCTCATGAAGGAGAGACACACTATCATGGATAAATCTCCCTTTAATGAATGCACTCTGACAGGGATGGATGATTTTCTGCATGATTCTTTCCATCCTGTTTGTTAATACCTTGGTGATAATTTTGAACAGAACTTGGAGCTGACAAATGGGTCTGAACTTTTGGATGGCATCAGCATCCTCATCCTTAGGGATGAGAGTGATAATCCCATAATTGATTCTGTCTAAGGAGATTTTTTTGTGATGAAATTCACTAAAAATCATCAACAATCATGCTTGATAGTAGGCCAGCAAACTTGATAGAATTCAATAGGAAATCCATCTTGCCTGCTGCCTTATTTTTCTCCATCTGATCTACTACAGTTTTGATTTCTTCCTCAGAAAAAGCTGCATCAAGAGGAAAGTTATCCTCAGGGGAAAGCTTCTCTCTACATTCCAAACATCCTCTCTCAGCTTCACAGCAGGGATTTGGGCAGGACCAAAAAGGTCTTTGTAAAAATCAGTAGCATGTTGTAGAAGATTTGGAGTGCCCTGAATGACATCCCCATTATGTCTCAAGGAAAAAATTGTTTTCTTTCTTCTACGACCATTGGCAATTCTGTGAAAAACTTCTGTATTATTGTCACCTTATAGCAGCCACTTTTCTGCAGATCTTTGTCTCCAGAAATCTTCTTCTTGTTCAAAAAGCTCCATCAGTTCCTGCTGCATCTCATTTCTCCTTCTTAACTGGTCCCAGACAAAGGAGAGGTCTCTTCTTGAAGTTCAAGATCAGACAGATCCAGAAACAAAGATTTTCTTCTCTGGACAGCTTGGCCTCTCAAATTGGCTCCCCAGCCTTTAAGGTCCTTCTTAACATTTTTCAACTTCTTCTGAAAAAGTTCTAAGCTGTTTTTTGCTCTGATAGTGGCACCAAACCTTGATACTCTCATAAGGAAAGCATCATTTTTTATCCATCTTTATCAAACCTGAAATCTTTGCTCTTTTTATGCTGCCCTTCCATAGTGTCTAGGATAATAGGGCAATGGTCAGACACCTCTCTTGTTAGTTTATGAACAGTTACCAGTGTGAAAAGCAATTCCCAGTTTCTGGACATTATAAATCTGTCAAGCTTCTCAAGGGTAGGAGAAGTATGACTGTTGGTCCATGTAAAACTCCCACCTGTCATATGAATCTCTCTCATTTCGTAAGTATTGATAATGCTGTTAAACATATCCATCCATTTCCTATTCAAAACAGGCTTGTTCTTCTCTGCAACCGATCTGATCAAATTAAAATCGCCTCCCACCAGCAAGGGGAGTGATTGATCACTACAAACTTGACTCAATTCGGTCACAAAATCCTCCTTGTCAGCTTCTTGGGCAGCCCCATAGACAATCACCAATTTCCAGTCTCTATGAATTTTCAAATCTCTGAGGACAACTTGCACAAAGAATGTGCTACACTGTGAATCAAGGATGACATATCTGGATGCACTGAAGCCTCCAAGATGCCACCAGCTCTCCCAATGGAGGCGGACCATTTCCAGGAAAATCGATTCAAAGGATCAATTTTCCTAAAAAAAGGCCTCAGAATAATCCTGCTTAATAGTTTCCTGCAAGCCAATGAAATCAAGCTCTTGATCTTTAATGAACCCAGTCAGAAAGACACTCATACCCTTCTTACCCACTCCTCTGCAATTTAATGAGGCACCTATCATATATATTTGGGGTTTTTCTTCCTTACCCTTTATCCAGTGACAACACCACACAGAGGGTGATTGTTGGTCACTTTCACAGAGGCAGCACTTCAACCAGCCTGTGCTCCTACACTAGATCTGCCAGAACCTGAGGGTAAACCCCCCACCAACAACCTGCGAGCAGTTTTGATACTTTTCCTTCTGCTTTTGGAGAGAACTGGGGTAAAGCCGTCTTTGTCTACCTCCTCCTCACCCCAACCCAACAAGGCCATATGCTTATTGTTATCATTAGATTCAGAAAGGACAGTAGAAGATTTAGCAGCTAATTTGTGTCTAGCTAATTCTAAATCTTTCAAGTAATCAATTTTTTCCAAGTTAAAAGAATCAGGATAAACACCCATCTCTAGAGCTCTAGAGTAGATATCATCAGCATCAAGAACAGCAAAAGAATTATGAGAATCAAGATTTGTACCTTCTAAATTACGGCTAGCAGCAAGGAGCCTGGCCATGTCCTCCATTCTGTCATTTGTATTGGTCTGGGTAGCAATCCTAGAACTTGTTCTGATGGGACCCCTCCCAGTTTCTGCCATAACAGTGTCTCCCACCACCTCTACATCATTATCTTCATCTTCTTGCGTAGAGTCTGCCTCAGGCTGTGATCCATCAATCTGCATGGTTATTGTGGCCTCTGTACTCTGACTTGCACCAGTGTCTCCTTCCAGATCAGAAGAGATTTCTTCACCATCAAGCTCTTTATCATTGCTGTTCTCTGAATCACTACAACCATAGTCCACTTTTTCCTCTAATTCCAGTGAGGGATCAGACTCATTTTCAGCAATAGGATCCAAGATGCTGTTGTATTTCATACTCATGGTGTAATTTTTGTCAGAGCCTGATTTGGATAGCTTATTAACAAACTTCCTGAACTTGGGATCAACTGGGATGTCCCTGGAGCAGTCAGGAGGTCCACTAGAGGCAGAGGCTCCTGGATCCACACGCTGCAGCTCCTGAAATTCAGGGAGTTGAAGCTGAACCGGAAAGGGAGAGTTAATATAATGTTTCCAAGATATCCCATTTGGGTGACATAACCAGCACCCATTCCCTCGAGACAAGCTTTCACCTTAGTGCCAAAAGAGATAGCACTATCATCAGAATCAGATTCAGTGCCAACAGCTGTTTTACCCTTCCCCAGATCCTGCGTCTCACTGTATCCAACACATCTTTGTTGTACATTGTTGACCCCATTGGGTCCATTGTCTATCTTGGGAGGAGCAGAAGAGGAACCCCCAATACCATTCCCATTTCCATTTGTCTTCTGACATTTAGGGGTATGATCCTGATCTCCACCCTCATTTTCAGATCCCAGTGACCCATAATAGGTACTTGGGTTGACATTGGGGTCCACCAACTCTCTGGTGTACTGCATATAGATCATTTTCAATTTCCCCAATTCTGGTGTTAGGGACCAGAGCCACATCAATGCATCCAACTTTTACTCTGATGAAACCCATATTTCTCAGATATTTTTTGTCCAAAGCCAGAGGCTTCCGAATCAGACCTGCAGCATCGCATGCAGTAGCTTTGCTTCTGTATTTCATAGGTACCCCTTTGATTCTGAACCAGCTTTCCTGTAAGCTTGCAATTGGCTGCACATCTCCTGCCCATTTCTGTAATCTGATGACTGCTTTAGGTACTGTCTTCATGAAAAGCTTCCCAAAATGAGCCAGCTCCTCAATGCTCTTGCTATTGGGGAATCTTGTCAGATACTCTTTCTCTGAAATGGTTTTCACATAGAAACGCCAGTTGAGCTTTGTTGTCTCTGCCCAAACCTGGAACTCATGCTCTATATCTCTGCTGGTCACTGCCCCTGTTTCCACAACAATATGAGCATAATTCAACTGCTTCGTGGGTTGAACCTCGGATTGGTTCACAGGGAAAGAGCAAAAACCTTGATCAAAGTCAGAGCAGCCAAAGAAAGAGGCCACATATTCCCAAGGATCACGTTCCTGACACACCTTGATATGATGATTCTTTCCACAATTGTCACACTTCACCGCTTGGGAGTCAGTCAGGTCGGATCACGTTCCTGACACACCTTAATATGATGATTCTTTCCACAATTGTCACACTTCACCGCTTGGGAGTCAGTCAGGTCGATCTCATCAGTTACTGGGATTTCAGAAGTAATACCGGGAGCAGTAGGAGGTACAGAGGACCCCAGCTGCACCCGAGATTGTCCCACATCTGACACAACTGTCCTAGTCTCAATCGGAGCTGCAACTGGCTGCAAACAAGATGGATTACTGGTGTTGGTCGAAGGGCTTACCGTGTTCTTCGGACCTTGGGATGGGGCAGGTTGTGCCGGCAGAGCAGATCGAGCAGAAGCCGCAGTTGAACCAGATCCGCCCGCTTGCATCTCATGCATGTGCGACCATTTGTCACGGTTGCGCTTCGCTTCTTCATCTTCTTTGCGCTTGATCTCGAGCAGCGCCCTTTCTCGAGCCAGCCTTTCCAAGTTGCGAGACAGATTTGCGCGGCGTCTTTCATCTTCCTCCTCTCGACGCCTATCCTCCTCCCATCTCCACTCGTCATCCGACGCCTCTGGTCATTCCATCGGCGAACATCTTCTCTCCTCTCGGCCTCTGGATCTTGCCTGGGCGCATACCCATAGGGAGGAGGCCGCTGGTACCTTGGGGGGGGGGGGGGGGCGAACGCCGCTGGTTCCCGAACCTCCTTTGCATCGGCGAAGACGCCGCGACCTGCGCAAAGGACCGAGTATCGCCGGAACTAACTCCTTCCACCGCGGGGTGGCAGAAGGTGGTGGTGGAGGTGATCTTGGGGAGGCGAGATGAAAATCACCTTGCAGAAACCCGATCTAGGGTTAGCTCAGAATCGTGGATTGGGGAAAGAGGATGCGGGGGGTGGAGATTTGATCGGAGGTCGAGGTGGAAGGTCTGAACTGCCCCTCGCGACTGTAGTACCACGGGGCCCATCCGCCATTGACGCTACCTTCGTGTGGCCGATTCGAACCACGTCGCACACACGTACACAGGACGGCGTACGACGTGTCGAAATCCATGGCTTACACGCAGAGTCCACGGAGGGTCCGATCAGCGCCGCGTACCACTCGCCAGAAATCACTGCACCAATCGAAATCGCAGGGGCGCGCATCACGTCGACGGGTTCTGCGAATGAGTTCAACAGAGCGACACCGCCGTGCGCGTCTCTCTCGACGAACCCATCGTGACGGGCGCGGGGGCCTGAGCGATCTAGCGGGTAGAAAACCGCTCTCCATCTCCGGTGGGGTGGCGGCGGCGCGGGGGTCGGAGCGGTGGGTGGAGTCGCTGGAGCGGGTTGGGGTGCGGGAGCCATAGAACCAGCCCGTTCCGCAAACACCCAAGTGCCTTCTGGACGACATCTAGGCGACGACCTTGTTCGGCTCCACGATGACGGCATGTGTGCCGCCCTCCTCGTGTGCTGCCATGCCGAGTTGCAGGACAAGGATGCCCGGACCTTGTCCGGATGCGAGCCCTGACCTGGATGCGAACTGGTGGGTGATGGGAGCGTCCCCGACGAAGAGGTTGAGCGACAGTGCCGCCAAAACGGCTGCGCTGACGGCGGCGAAGACGAGGAAGGAAGCCCGCTCGAATAGGAGGAACTGGCGGCGTCGGCGGCGCCGCAATGAAGCGTGATCTGCGGCGCCACCGTGGCGTGGTAGACGGCGAGCGCAAAGCGCCCCAGGATGCGGCTGTGGTCGAAGCCGAGCTTGACGAGGAGGAAAAGAAGCACGCAAGGGGTGGCGCCCATGACCTACATATTGATCAGATAGTGAATGTTGCCGTACAACGCCCTCCCACTCCCCGCCATCCGACGCGGCCGTGCCCATCTCGGGCGCAGCGCGGCGATGAAACCCTCAGTTTTCCGGCCAGGGAATACACAGATGGATGCGAGTGCATTTTCTTCCTCCGTTTTCTACTCAGCCGGTAGAGACATATGAGTGCAGAGTGCCTACGCCGATTTCAAGTTTGCTTGGGTGGGACGTACCATCACCAGGCTTGTGGTCGATCGCTTGCGGCCTGGTTAGTTTTTTAGTTGGAGAATAAGGTGGGATTAGATTTGTTAGTTAATCACGACTGTTACCACGTGCAAGAAGGAGCTTAGTGCGGTGGCATTCTTAGCGTAATTAATTGGAAGTGTGACACCATACCATGGACTCTGATTTAATAGTAAAGATATCCATGCGCTCATATGGAAAGACATCAGATCATATCCCATCCAAATGCAATAGGAAGGTCCCCGGAAGTAACCAGTCCACATTGGAACAAAAACAAAAGCGCAGAAAGCTTGGTGATCACGTGTTCTCTTCTTTTTTTCTGGTCCTTTTTTTGTTTCTTCAAACAAAGACCTTGCTTGTCAACAGGACTAATAATATATTCTTTGGTCTTTAGCAGGTGTGCACTTATAACAAGCGAGGCTAATAATCTATTCTACGTCCTTGAGCAGGTATGCACACTTTATTGTCAGCAAGCAAAGAACTTATTCTCTACACGAGCTCGTCATCTATATATATTAGCTTCTCCAATGACTGCAACAAACAAATACTCCTTTGCCTCTTCTTGTTTTAGGATACGTCAATACATATCAGTTGTTCTCTGTGCTAATATACTAAGATCAACGAAAATGGAGTCGCCTGATGAAGGTAACTATTACTCCACTCAGTTTGACATTCCATAGGCCAATCAAAGGGCCCGTGTGTATTTTGTGTGTGTGTGTGTGGGGTGGGTGGGGGGGGGGGGGGGGGGGGGGGGGGAGGCTGTATTGCTCGGCTTGAAGTGATTTCTGCGAATTTGAAACCACATTAATCCCTCAGTCACATATATTTAAATGCAGACATAGATATCTTGTAGGATCAATGACACCATCTTCACTGAGTGTCAAGAATTAATCTGGAACTGCTTCAATATATCGAGAACAAAAAAAGAGAAGTGTTTACACAACTTATTTTTTGTAATGCTACGTTATAGTAAGAAAACAATAGGGTTAAATTATGGTGGCTATTTATACAAACAAAGTGACGGCATGCATATGTTAGTTTGTAATATACTTGATCTCTTCTATGTGCACTTACACTATTAAAGGAACCAGCCAAATTTCATGCGCAACTACACATGGCTAGCTAGTTATTAAAATATATATGTCTATGTTTAACAATTGTATGATAGAACTCAAGTGCTTATTATGGAAATATTGTTGTAGTACTTGTAAACTGAAACAACTCTAATATATATAGTATATTTTATTTATCTGGACACCACGTTATAATATAAAAACAACGATACTCAATTATTTAGTTATATAGGATATGATGTATAATTTCATATTGAGGTGGCTGTTTGCATGTTGAAATAAATAGGCTAGAAGGGATCACCTATTTAGTTATATAGGATATGATGTATAATTTCAAAAGTTTTGTTTATTAATAAAGGCTATTATGCATATTCAATCCTAGTGATTTTATCGGCAATTAATCTGCCTTCTCATATGCTCTAGTAATTTTCTCTAAATGTGCACTTACTAATTACCATATAAAGAATATGCAAATACAAGGGCTACCTAAGCAATCTCGAATCATAACATTCTTAACATCACTGGTTCTTTAATCCTTGTGGAAAGTCAAAATACATACTCCCTCCGTTCCATAATGTAGTGCATATAGATTTTTTTGAAAAAGTCAAACCTCACAAACTTTGACCGAATTTGTGGAGAGAAAACATTTACATCTAGAATGGCAAACAAATATCATTAGATTCATCATAAGATGTAGTTTCATATTTTATATATTTGGTATTGTGGATATAAATAGTTTTCTCTATAAACTTGGTCAAAGTTTGCAAAGCTTGACTTTTTAAAAAATCTACACGCACTACATTGTGGAACGGAGGGAGTAGCTTATTTCTGAACCCACGAATATTCTGTGAGGACTTGAAACCGAGTGGCTGGGTTGTACATCCACTATCCTTTCTTAATGTTTATGATGCTAATGATAGATCACACCGAACAAAAATTACCTACAAGTTGATAGATGACAAAATGTGGGCACTTGAAAACATATTACAAAAGGGCTATTACCGTTAGTGTCATTCAAATAACCTATTACCTTATGTTTCATCTCCATAAGAGTGGCTAGGTTTTGATGTTGGCTCTCCAAGCCTATTACAAGCTTTCTCCTTTACCCATGCTTGGGACAGGCTACAATGAAACAACATTGTCGGTGACATGCAAATAAATCCCGGGAGAAAACTGTAAATATTGACAAGATTATACGATACCATTATGTAATCAAGGTGAATTATTGGTCTTCGAGAATAGTGAATAAGTGTCGGTTAATTGAAATGATGGTAACTTGAAGATGCCAAGATTCAATAGAGATCAAAGCTTTTCTAACTAACATTTTTCTGTACTTGCAATCGTAAAACTCTGCAATACCCATGTAGTCAACCAAAAGATATCACAACTTAGCTCGTATCGCTGTATCTATATCTATATCTATATCTATACTACTATAAAAGGTACAAGTTTGGTGGAATCCAAATGATCTTAGCCATCCATGCAATTAGATCCAATGGGTCGTCCTTAACAACTGCCTCATAATTGCATATGTAAGAGAGTAAATCCTCATTTAAAGAGAGTTAAAAGACATCATACTAATAAGTTTGATGGCATATGCTCCGTAGACAGGCCTAGGAGTCGAGACTTGGAACTTTTTAACGTGGGTGAAATGGCACGTCGACCCAGTACTGCCCCTCAAGCCATGAGGCCGGGTAATAATTTCATTCCTAATTTCCCTCTTTTTTATTTCTTGAATGCATATTTTTCCGACCGTGTAATTAATTAATGACCTGGACTGGCTATCGGCATGGGTAAATCAGCTGGTGAAGAGAACAACCACCAGCAACAGGAGGAGGAGGAGGAGGAGAAGGACGAGGATATCATGATGACGGTGATGGACAAGGTGAGCAACGCGATTCCTAAAAGGGCCTTAGATCCGCCACCCATCTGCGAGGTCCCTGGGGACCTCACCGAGGGCAACAAGGGCGCATACACGCCCAAGGTCGTCTGCATCGGCCCGCTCTTTGACAGCAAGCGCAAAACGGCCAGCATGCTCAGGCTGGAGCACTATAAGTTGTGCTGCGTCCACAAGCTCATCGTGGGGGAGTCGGCGGCCTGGTCGACAGAGGTACACGTGATGCGGTTTATCAATTGCTTCCACATGATAAAGCGCCTCTTGCGGCGTGTTCGTGCTTCCTACAGCACCATTTCTCCCAACGTGAGCAGCGAAAAGCTGGCGATGAAGATGCTGCTCGATGGCTGCTTCGTCCTCCACCGTCTGCTCAAGCACGCACGGGAAGGAAATGGTGGCGACCTCGACCACGAAGACTGGAACCAGCAGCTCGGCAGGTGCTGGGTCTGGGGAACCGTGAAGCGTGACCTACTGCTGCTCAGCAACCAGGTTCCCTTCTTCGTCCTCGAGGAGCTGTTCAAGCAGCTCGGGAATATCGACACTAGTGGCGACATCCTCGTCAACTGCGGCCTCCAGCTCTTGAGATCGCTCCATCCTCGCCGCCTGCACACCGCGCCCATCCCCAGCAGCGACGTGCACCACCTCCTCCACCTATTCTACCTCCCATCGACCTCCCGCCCCGCGAGTCCACCTCCAAGGAGCTGCTGCCAGTGCCAGAGGCAGAGCTCACGTGGTGGGTGCCGTGCGCCAAGGAGCTGGAGGAGGCCGGCGTTCAGATCCGTCCACCCAAGTACAGCGCCAAGAGCTTCCTCGACATCAGGTTCCGCCGGTGCCGTGGCATCTTGGAGATCCCGCCGCTGCAGCTGTTCGACTACAGCGAACCCCTGTTCCGGAACCTGATCGCGTTCGAGCAGACCTACCCTAACACGGCGGGGCACATCACCGCGTACGCCATCTTCATGGACTGCCTCCTCAAGACGCCCGAGGACGCGCGCCTCCTCCACCAGAGCGGGGTGCTGCTCAACCACATCAACGGCCAGAGGGATGACACTGCCTCCATGGCCTTCTTCAGCCGCCTCTGCACCGAGGCGCACACCTCCGCCGACCGCAACTACCTTGCCGGCGTGATGGATCAGGTCGTCAAGTACCAGAATGGAAAGTGTCACCGTTGGCGTGCCGATCTGGTGAGAAACTACTTCCCCAACCCGTGGGTGATCATGTCGGTCGTCGCCGCAGTCGTCTTGCTCGTCTTGACCGTTCTGCAGACAGTCTACACTGTCTACCCATACTACAAGCCATCCAAGTAATTAAGGAACGCATCAGCTAGCTCCAGACGTTCCGGCTGCATGCTAGTGTGTTTTCGATCACAGGTTAATTGTTTGTTTATGTCGGTTGAACGCTGTTACTACTTGTGCTGCAGCTATGTTAACTAAGTGTAACCTGCTTGCCTTCCATCAAGCTACTAAATAAAATGACAGTGAGTCCGCCGTTGAGTTGAGTGACGGGATATGTACCACAGACGAGACGGCTATCCAACCAAATTGCACACACTTCCACGAGACGCCGTCTCAAACAAATCTAGGAAAAAGTCGGCTAGAGCAAAGTTTTAAATAGCGGGCTACGGCATTTAGCGGCGGTTCGGCCAGAAGCTATAAAAAGTTATAGTCCGCTATAGCGAAGCTAAGCCTCATTTAGCGTTTTTGTTTAAATCATTAAAAAATGAAGAAAAAAAAGCATACATTCAGGCATCATATATTAAATACTCTACTATCAGATTCTCCTTCATTTCAGTAATGTTGATAAATTAAATACTTCCCGGAAAAAAAACATAATCAAATACTGCCTCCGTCCCAAAATAAGTGTCGTGGTTTTAGTTGGTTACACTTATTTTGGGACGGAGGGATCTACTATCAAATACAGAAGATTAAAATGAGACGCTGAGGATGAGACGTAAGAACAACTCAATTCTTCTAAAGCTTACTTTCGGTTAGTAACCAATTATTATAAGATGAGGTGATAAGATACAGACTACTGGATCAAATGCAGTGCATTTGGAATCTTAACACAGCCGTCGCCTTTTCCTCCATCCCCACAGCCACCGCCACCTCCTACCTCCCCGTCCTCCCTTCCCATCACCGCAGCTAGAGACCAGTAGCTGGATTAAGTCCTGGCACTGATCGATGACGACGCGGCAGGGAGATCTCTGCTCCGGTAGCCTTCGGCGGCGAGATGCGATCTACGGGCGACGACTTGAGGCAGAGGGTATGGCTGTGCAACGGTGGCCACTGGACCGACGGTCCCCGTTGGCGAGGCATCGGTGGCTGTGATCCCATCTACAGGTAGGCAGGCGGCAGCGTCGACCTTCTACGTCCCAACGAGGCGGTTCTCCGCTCGGGCGTGTGGATGGTGCCGTGGACCTGCGCTGCTAGGACCTTCAGATCCGGCGGCAACGATGAGTATATTTTGCAGACCAATTATGCTGCCACAAACGAGGACGGCAGAGCATGAGGACGGCGCAGGACTACCGGAGTGTCCCGAATTGGGATTTTGGCGGTGCCGGTGACTTTCCTCCCTCGTCAATCTTCATCGCATGTGCGACGGTGACATTCGTCATTCCGAGCCTTTGGTGCCGACTGGCACTTGTTGCGGCTTGACTGCCTGCTTGTGCGGGCATGGTCTTCAATTCCGTGGCATCTCACGTCAAGACCGTGCTACGCATGTAGCTGCTGGAATCGCGGAAAGTGGTGAAGACAACACATCATCAGTGACGGAGCCAGGGGTGGGCAGGATGGGGATGCCCCCCCCCCCCCCCCCCCCCATGCTAATTCTTTTTCTCAATACATCCCTACATTCTTAGTTTAAATGGGTCTAAATTTATATGTTCGGCCCCCTCTAACAATTTATCTCTTTCATTGGCCCCCTCTGTATAATATTCCTAGCTCCATCTCTGCACATCATGACTTCGATTTGGTGGTGCTTTTCGAGTACCCGGTCTCGAGCTCCGGAGTGAAAACCCTAGGTTTGGGTTATACCTGGCAATGACGGTGTTTTTGCATTGTTACCTTGTTGAAGGCATTGCTCGGATTTGCTCAGACTTTTATCTTCAGGGTGAAAACCCAAGATCTGACCTTTGGTGGTTGGATCCGGCGACGGCGGTGCTTGAGCGTCGTTCCCTTCCTGGAGACGTTGCTGCTGGAGAACCTTTCTCGTTGTCTTTGTGATGTCAAGGGATGGTTGGTGCGGATGGTCGTTGTTGTAATTCGTTGATCGCTTTGGAGTTTTTTTTCTTTTTCCTCCGCCTAGGCAAAGTTTCGGTCTTGTAAGACTTTGCTCTTTGCCGACGTGATTATTTGTGTGTGTGCGTTGATGCTGGCTGTGTGCATCCTAGTCATGCAGAGGTCGGGTGTGTGCTCATTATGTTTGTATCTCCTTAATGCTTCATTTTGAGTTAATAAAATCCACCTTTTGTGGAAAAAAAATTGGAATCTTTAAAAGGAGTTGCTTGGATGAGTTTGAGAGGGGAAGAACTTTGGGGATGCTGGCCGTGGTATCCAAGGAAGAGGTTAGGGCATGGGGAGCGTGTAGGCTGAATGGAATATGTTGGGGGTGAGAGTGTTGGGTTTTTTTTGACGAAACACGGTCAGCGCTGCATTTTCATTGAAATAGAAGGAGAGACAGTACAGGTTTACGGATTAACAAAAAGGGGGAAAAGAACAACAACATCATAAAACTAGGAACAACATATATAGTAGGCAGGGACCAAAAGGTCGGAACTGGCACCGCCCTTGATCTTCTTCTCGTGAGCTCTGTCCCTCCCAGGAGCACCACGCCATGCTTGGTATGCACCAGCAACCTGCAAGTCACCGCCGCCGGCGGCGCCACGGAAACGAACACCGGTGTCACCTCTACTGCTTCGAGTATGCCGTCAGCCCGACCCTTTTCCTTGTCAAGGCGGTGCGAGGAGGGACATGCATGCCGGCCACCACCGATCCCGGCGAGGTGGTTGTCCGCCGTGCCAACGACTCCTTGCGCACTGGATTCAGGTCCTACAGCCTGTTGAAGAATAATTGCGAGAACTTCGCGACGTACTGCAAGACTGGTAGCGGCCGGCCGAGCGGGCAGGTTGTCTCCGCCATCAGGGACAGGCATAGTGATGCGCTTCCTAGAAACCCACGGCCTTTATTATAGTGTAGTATAACAGACGCTAGGCCGGCAGAGACCTCAACCTGGGTCGATGGCGTCTGCTAACCACAGTTTTTTTTCCGGCCGAAATTTTCTGTAACCGACCGGTTATCGAAAATTTTGGTGATCATAGAGATATTTTGATACCGTCCGAAAATTTTGATTTTTTTAAAATTTAAACGTCGAGCTACTGTCAAATAGCGTTCGTATGAGCTGCCTAAGCCAGGGGCTCTCACAGCAATTTGGGATTCTTGCCGTTGGATCGAGGCCTCCCAGCGCCTTCAGCCATCGGATCCGTGCTGCTGCTTTTTACTGCGCGTCGTAACTGCTACGCGTACCCTGCTCCTTCGTTGCTGATCGCCGCTGCTCGATGATACCCATGGTGGTCCGTTCCTTCTCACTAAAGCTAGACCCGGATCCTTCCCTGTCCCACCCGACAAGCGGTGGGTTTCCTTCGTGGTTGGGTCGTTCGTTTTTTGTCAGCTAGGTAGACTTCGCGGTTGCATCTCGTGCGTTCGTCCGGGGCAGCGACGGGATTTTGCATCGCCCGGATCGAGCCGCGGGGCGTCGTACCGCCGCTGGCGCGCCTCCATTGCTCGCCGGGTATGCCATCTACACCACTTGCGACCTCTGGTCCGCTTCTCTCCTCTCCCCCATCATCAGACCTGGCCACTTGGGCCGTTCCTGGCAGGCCGGACCAAAAGCACGCGTGCCCGGTCCGTGGTGGGCCTGGCCCGGCACGTGGCTAATCGGCCCGGCCCGGCATGTGGCCCGACTGAGGCCGTGCCAGCCCGGCACGGCACATTTAACTTTTTTTATATATTAGCCCAAATACAGCCCTAATAGGCCAAAAACAGTCCGAATAGGCCCAAAATCACGCGGGCTGGTGGGCTAAACGTGCCTGTGGGCCGGCCCATTTCCTTGCTGTGCCGTGCCTGGGCCTGGAGGCTGGGCATGCGGGCCGGCATGGCACGGCCCGTGTGCTAAACGTGCCCTCGTGGGTCGTGCCGTGCCGGGCACGTTGAGCCCTGGGCTGGGCCCAGCCCAGGTGGCCAGGTCAGCCCATCATATACAGCGAGTCGTCCTCATCCAGATTGGCTCTGCTCCTCTCATTCCCTTCCACTCTCTGTAGCTTCTCTCTCCGTCTGCTCCGCCTCGCCGGTCGTTCTCGCCGTCCGTCCCCTCCGTTCTCTTGTCCCCTAGTTGTTAGACAGTTAATATATTGACATATACCATGTAGAGTAGTTACGGTAGCTGCAGTAATTTTGGATCTAGATTGATCCGGTATATACATGTATTTCTTGTACTGTACGGCATGTTGATTATATATATGACAAAGGCCCGATAGGGCATTGCATCGGCCAAAATTCTCTTGTCAAACTTGGTATCAGAGCCTGATCCCAGAAAAAAAACCCTAGCCACCTAAAACCCTAGCCACCATGTCTTCTTCCTCTAGCTCCGCTCTCACCTCCTAGATCGCCGCCCCCTTCCTTCCTGCGATGGCGGCCACCACCCCCTCCACGTTTGCCAGTGCAATCACTGTGCGGCTTACCCAGACGTCCAGTGGAAATCATAGGTTGTGACAATCCTTCGCGGCACCGGCATGTTTGGCTATCTTGACAAGATATCGCCAGACCCTGCCACGACGATCACTGAAGGCGAGGGCGCCGCGGCGCGACAGGTTCCAAATCCTGAGTACGCGCGCTGGTATCTCCAAGACCAGTCTATCCTCGGTGGCCTCCGTTCCTCCATGACCGAGGATGTCCTCGCCATGGTCACCAGGGAGGAGACCTCAGCCGCTGTGTCGGACGCACTCCACATGGCCTTTTCCGCGCAGAACCAAGGGAACGCGATTCAGATTCGCACCCAACTCGCGACGTGCCGGCGCAACGACACACCCACGTCGGAATACTACCACAAGATGGTGTCGATGGCGGACACCATGGCAAATATCGGCGAGCCAATGAAGGACGCGGAGCTGATCGGCTTCATCCTCGCGGGCATCGGACCGGCGTACAACGACTCGTTCTCCGCCATCACCGTTCTCAGCAACTCCTACCTTCTCTCGCACGAGGCTCGCTTGGCCATGACGACCGGCCCGGTGGAGTTCAGTCCTCCGCCAACAATATGACGCGCCATAACTCCAACAACCAGCAGCGTCCCAACAACAACTACTACAATCAGGGCCACAATGGCGGCGGTGGCGGTGGCGGCCGTGGTGGAGGCGGTGGCCGTGGCCGTGGCAGTCGTGGACGCGGAAACGGCTACAACAACAACGGCCCTCGCTGCCAGGTGTGTGGCAAGTACGGGCATACTGCGCTACGATGCAGGAACCACTTCAACCATGCCTTTTAGCCGGAGGAGTACAATGGTGGCGGCAACAACAACCATCATGGCGGTGGTGGGAATGGCAGCGGCTACCACGGTGGCCATGCAGCCACGTACGGTGGCCACAACAACGAGCCCTGGCTCATGGACAGTGGAGCCACACATGACATTCCAGGAACGTTGTCATGGCAAGGAGCATGTGCATGTGGCAAACAGAGCAGGTTTGAAAATCTCTCATATTGGTCATTCACAACTTTCGGGCTAAGATAAAAATCTCTCTCTCCGTAATATATTGCATGTCCCTCACATCAGTAGAAATCTTCTCTCTGTCTACCGTCTTGTTTCTGATAACAATGTTTTTGTGGAATTTCATCCTGATGCTTTCTTTGTTAAGGATCGAGGTACGAAGAACACACTTCTTCACGGTAGGAGTGAGCATGGCCTCTACCCCATTCCGCTACATCATCTACCGTCATCATCCACCACACGTCATGCTCTGTTCGGTGCCAAGGTTTCGTCGTCACGATGGCATCAACGTTTTGGTCATCCATCTTCTTAAGTTGCTCGGTCCATCCTCAAGAAAAATAAATTAGAGTCCTCGTTTAGTTCAGAGGTCTTCTGTGTGTGACACTTGTCAGCGTGCAAAGAGTCATCGGCTTTCTTATAATAATTCCACTCGTGTTTCATCTTCACCTCTTGAACTTGTGCATTCTGATGTGTGGAGCCCTGCTATTGCATCCTCAGGTGGTTTTAGGTATTATGTGAGTTTTGTGGATGATTACAGTCGATACACTTGGATTTATCTCATTAAACACAAGTCTGATGTTGAGTAAGTTTTTTATAATTTTCAGCACCATGTTGAGCGCCCCCTAAACTCTAAAATTCATACTATCCAATCTGACTGGGGCGGCGAGTATCATCGTCTTCACACCTATTTTCGCAAAGTAGGCATTGCCCATCGTGTGTCATGTCCACATACTTCTCAACAGAATGGTGTAGCTGAAAGGAAACACAGACATATTGTTGAAACCGGCATGGCTCTTCTAGCTCATTCTCATCTCCCAGTTCGTTTTTGGGATGAGGCATTCTTAGCAGCATGCTTTCTCATTAATCAAATGCCTAGTCGCACAACTCACAATACTCCACCCATTACGCGGCTCCTAAATATTTCTCCTGATTATTCCTTCCTTCGCACATTTGGATGTGCGTGTTGGCCAAGTCTTCGGAAATATAATAGCCATAAACATGATTTCCGATCTAAACTCTATGTTTTTCTTGGCTACAGTTCCATGCACAAGGGGTATAAGTGTTTAGATCGGTCCACTGGTCGTCTCTACATTTCTCGTGACGTGATTTTCGACGAAAATTTGTTTCCTTTTGCGTCATCTTCTAATTCTTCATCGCCTCAGCCTTTGAGTGAATCCGTTTTGTTTCCTCAGTCTGAGCCTGCCGCTGTGAATGATCATATGAGCAGGTATGATTTAACCTTGCTTTTCCCTGTTGTCAGCACTGCAGGTTCTGCGCCTACGTCGATCGGCGACCAGCAGCCATGCACTACTGGGCAGCCTTCCTCGACTCCGCTGGCGTCCTCCTCTGCTGCTGGCTCGGCCCAGTCCGAGCGGCCTGCTTCGCCCGCGCCTGACTCGGCCCATTTGGAGGGCGCCGTCTCCCATGGACCACAGCGACATGAGCTGGGTGCAGCGTCCCCGGCCGCTCCGTCTCCCGTGCATGTCTCGGAGACAATCACCACGTCGACGACCGTGGATGCACCTACGCGTGCTACGACGCGTGCTCAGACTGGCAATTCTCGTCCAAAGAAGTTCACTGATGGAACAGTTCGGTATAATCCGTATCGTCGTGCTTTGTTCGCCGAGCCTTCTTCACATCGTCATGCTCTAGCTGAACCATCTTGGCGAGCTACAATGGAGGCGGAATTTGCTGCTCTTCAGCGGAACAATACTTGGACGCTTGTTCCTCGTCCAGCTCACGGGAATGTGGTTGGCAGCAAATGGGTCTTCAAGACCAAATATCTCCTGGATGGTTCTATTGACAAAGATAAAGCCCGTCTCGTCGCTCGTGGATTTACTCAGCGTTTTGGTGTGGACTATGAAGATACTTTTAGCCCCGTTGTTAAGCCTGCTACAGTTCGTTTGGTGCTCTCATTGGCAGTTTCTTGAGGCTGGCATCTTCGGCAAATTGATGTTATCAATGCTTTCTTGCATGGGTTCCTTGATGAAGATGTGTATATGCAGCAGCCTCCAGGGTTCGAGGATTCCCGTCACCCTTCATATGTTTGCAAACTTCAAAAAGCTTTGTATGGACTGAAGCAATCTTCCAGAGCGTGGTACTCTCGTTTGAGTGACTTTATAGCCTCCCTCCATGTAGTACTAGCAGTGATATCCATGTAATGAGTACTTTATGTGTGTACATATATATACCAAGTTGTATGTGTGTTATGTGATCTTCACGTGTGTGAAAACTTTTTTTTTGTGCATCGACGTGATCTCCTCCGAAACCCTAAACCCTGAAAAATAAGCGGAAAAAAAAGACAGAAACCCTAAACCCTGAAAAATAAGCGAAAAGAAAAAAAAAAGCAGAAACCTTTAGTCCGGTTGGTAACCAACCGGGACCAAAGGTCCTGCGCCCGCGCGCATCTCCGCGCACGTGGAGGCCTTTAACACCGGTTCGTGGACTACCGGGACTAAAGGGGGGCCTTCAGTCCCGATTTAATTGTCCTGGTTGCACAACCGGTATTAAAGGCCCTCTAAAGCCGGTATTGAAGCCCTTCTTTCTACTAGTGGATGCAGCCGCACAAGGCGGACAAGCTCTTGAACTGTCCGGGGTCTCCCAAGGCCCCGGTAGTTCCACCCTAGGATCCTCATTGCTCCTGACGGGCACGATCATCCGTGCCCGTTAGTTGACCGGCGGCTCCTTGGCCGGTTGCCTCCTTTTTTAGAGCTTCCCTCCATATCTTCTGTCCCCTTCTATTGCTGCCCTGCATCTTCAGTTATGATCGCGAGGGAGTTGCTGTTGGTTCCCTCTTGATCGCTAGCTTCATCTGGCACCGGTGACCGAGCTAATCCTGCAGCAATCTGTTTTTCTTCCTCCCTCAGCTGGTATAGGAATTCTTTTCCCAAGCACTCCTCCAGGGGTGGAACAGGAAGCTGGATTCATTTAGGTGTGGGCTGCAGGTCAAGATCATCATCTTCCAGGCTTGACCGATCTCGCAGAGCCCCCAGGGCGCCTCCCTGGGTTGTCCGCACTTCACTCTGCCCTTCATCGTCCTCACGAGGCAGCCTCTTCCACTGATTGCTTCTCTTATTCGGTGGGACGATGAGGTTTTCGTCGACTGTTTCAGCTGCAGCACTGTTCTCTGCTCCAGCAGCAGCCGCGGGTTCTCCCTTTGCAACTGCTTGGCCGCCTTTGGCATAGTAGTGGAGGGAGCCTCGACGGTGCAGCTCTTGTTGGCGATGATTGCAATAGCACCGGCAGCTGGCCCCTCCTGCACCGTTAGTTTCCCAACTCCTTCGGCAACCTGGGCGACGGAGGCTTGGTGTTGGTGGCGGTTCTGGTTGCTTCGCCACGGGAGCGCAGGCTCAGGGTGCTGTCGTACCTGCCCGGTGATGGCAGACAGGTACCAACGGCGAGGGTCTTTGGGGTGGGTCGGCGTCGTACAGAGCTCCAGGCCATACCTCCTCACCCTCTGCGCTGGAGGTAGCTCGCAGTTTGTTTCGGTGTGGCCGATGAAGCCACAGAAGGAGCAGAAGTTGGGGAGGTGCTCATAGGCGAGCGACACGACCACCTCCTCGTCATTTAACTTGTCCATGAGAGGGATCCATCGCTGAAGAGCTTGGTTGATTGGTAGAAGGATCCTGGTTCTGACAAACTTATCACAAATATCTCCTCGGGCATTATTATCAATAAACAGTATAGAGCCCACTCTGTTTCCCAAATCTCTAGCTAATTCTTTGGAAAGGATATAAAAAGGAATTTCTCTAAACTGGACCCGAATAGGGATTGAAGTGAACTTCACCGTAGATGTATCATCGCCCTCGTTGAGAGCAACATCGTCCCTGAACCTCCATGGGCCTCCAGGGGTGACATCAAGGAAGTCCCCCACGTCAGAGAATTCGAGGACGAACCTCCTGTCGCCCAGCTGGTTCATGTCGAGGATGCCGCGAATGTTCCAGATTCTCCTCATGCCTTCAATGAGGTTCTTCGAGCTGATCGCGATGATCGACAGGAACACGCCGACAACAAGGAACCTGGTCCTCACCGCGCCGCAGGCCTTGGCCATGTTAACCACCATGGGTTTCTTCTCCTCCGTTGTGCCGAATTCTTCGACGAGCTCCTTCCCGGCTCTACGCTGAGACGTGCCTGCCACCACGCCACCGGAGTGCGCCTCACTCGCCTGGACGGCGAGCATTGGCAAGCCCTTGTCGCTTGAGGTGGTCATCGCGCCTAGGCCTGGGCATTCGGTTAGACCGAACCGATCGGTTCAGTTCCTCGGCTAATTCCAAAATTCGGTTCTACAAGAACGAAGACCGATCGGTTTCCTGAGAAATGGCTAACTGAGGAATTGGTGCACCGAATATTCGGTCCAGTCGTCGGTTCTTCACCGAATAAACCGACAGTTGTGCGTGTGCGGAGAAATCACTGGCGAAATTCCGTAGGGCAAGCGGTAGCTTCTATTTTTCCAGCCTGTAGTCGCCAATGGTCGCCCAGTCGTCGGCCGTCGTATCTGGTGAGAGGAGGCGAGCAGCCAAGCTCCAACTTGAGAGGAGGCAAGCCTTGATTTTGGCTAATATTTTTTAAATAATACGCGAAATTTATTTAATTTGGAAAATAATACGCGTTTTTTTAATTTTCAAAAATATTACCCAGTGGTCCTGGCCACCTGTGGTCCCGGTTCGGCTGGGCTTTCAGTCCCGGTTGGGCCACGAACCGGGACCAATGCTGGTCCACGTGGCCAGTCCTGGCTGGGCGTGGGGGGAGACTCATTGGTCCCGGTTCGTAATACGAACCGGGACCAATGAGTGATTTTTTTTTTCTGAACAATGTTTTTTGTATTTAGGGTTTAGGGTTTATTTGGGCCACCTCTTTGTCCCGTCGCCCGGCGCCTCCATCCACCCCCTCTCCCTCTCACCGGTGCCTCCGTCGTCTCCCTCTTCTTCGCATCGTCGACGTGCTCTCCATCTCTCACTCGCCGGCTCATCGAGGCCAAGCTTCGATATTTCTGTGCAGGTACTACTCGCCGGCTCATCTCTCACTCGCCGGCTCTCCATCTCGCACTCAATTCGATGGTACTACATACAGCAATGAAGGAACCACTATTACACATTATCGTCATGAATATATTACACACATCTCATTCGTCGTGCTTGGTCGAACATATTACATGTACAAACGAGTTTCATGCATATATACATCTCTTTTACGCTCGCATTTTAACCGGCCCATAGTATTCTCCCTTCGGAACTAGGACCTCTGCATCTAAGAATCCCGCAATTTCCTCTTGAATTGCTCGTACGCGATCTTGTGGTAGAAGACCGTCCCGCAGCCATTCGATCTAATTTAAAGAAGGGGTCAATATATATGAATGAAACTAAACACAATTGATGACAATAAACTAAAATTGTGAATATTGTTTACGTACTTCAAGTTGTTCTAAGAACCGGCTGCCCGTTTCTTGGGTCGTCTGGCGAATGAACTCGCAAACGTAGTATCCACATAAATTATTTCCATGTTCCTGCCTCAAGCACTTTACGAGAACAGAGTTCAATCAAAATAATAATCAAGCATGATAATGGTATTGAAACTAAAATCAAAGAGATGCGCGGAATAATAATCAAGCATGATAACTTACACTTATTTGTTGAAATGTAAGCTCCGGCGCCCAAATACCCTAGCCTTGGCGGTGAACCATTTCCAAGCCCTGTCTGGCAAAGAAAATGAATAAAGGAGTTATATATTAATTGCTTGCTACCAGGGAATGAACGGAAAGTTGCCGATATAGTGCCATAATGATTGAAATTACCCTTGGAGGCATTCCTGCATGTCCGCCCACTCCTCAAGGGGTTTACGTTTCGAGTCCATGACAAGTACTACTCCTTTGTCAGGTTTAATGATTAGCAGAATAAAGTGGAAGCTGCGCACGCATAAGTCATCAATTATACACTTAACATCGAGTAAGCGAAATAGAATGTGTACAAGACAGTAACACTCACCTATAGTTGTAAGGAAATAGTATTTCCCTTTTGGTTTCGTTAAACCTTAACGCCCTTACCAAGTTATCCTCTGTGTCGTTGTAATGACGTTGGAGAGATACTTGATGAATGTAATATGGGTCAATGAACCCAATGTCATAGATTTGTCCTCTTTTGCATTGGAGAATCTTCATTCTGCATAATTAATATAGTGATGAGTAAGATTATACATGCAATGAACGAGCTGAGCTAGCTAGAGACTTAATTACAGAAATAATACTTACAGACAATAGGCACTGAGGATAGCTTTGTCGATGGCGTCTTGTTGGTATAACTGAAATAATTCAGGAAATTCAATCATTACCACGCCATTTCCATGCCCGTAATGCTCGTTTCTATAGGCCACGTAGATCCCGTAATAGCACCCATCCAATTATCACACAAAGTAGACCATATTTTATGGATAATCCACAAATATTTGTAATTTTCTCGGTTTCTAGCTAATTTCGCCTACTTAAACGACTTTATGTCTATTTTCCAAAAGTAATTCAAATTTGAACTACAAGTGTGTGATAGTTTGCTCTGAAATTTTTTGAAAAATGATTTTAAGGTGCACAAGTAGTGGTTATATCACAGAACCATCGATAGTTTTGGATAATTCGACCCCTTACAATGAATAGTAATGGCGGCCATTTTGACCGTTTTTTAAAAAAAGTCAAAAAAGTGAAAAAATACTCAAAAAATAAAATCATTTGGCATGGAGTACTTTCATGTGTACTAGTTGGTAGGATAAATGATAAACTTGAGTTTTGACACAGTTTACAAAAAAGTTCTTCACAAAAAGTTCAATCATCTATAAGCATGTGTAAGTTTCGGGTCAAATGGCCTCGTTGTGGTCATCCCCGTGTCATAGTTTGTCATAATGTGCCCATATTTGACACATAGCTATATCTTGGTACGACAAACAATGTTGTAGAACTGAGTTTTATCAAATTACTTATCTAAATATCGTTTTTTGTTTTTCGTTTGTCAAAAATGACATTCTTTGTGAAGCAAGTACAACAAATATGGTGCAGAATGGCACCCATCCAATTATCACACAAAGTAGACCATATTTTATGGATAATCCACAAATATTTGTAATTTTCTCGGTTTCTAGCTAATTTCGCCTACTTAAACGACTTTATGTCTATTTTCCAAAAGTAATTCAAATTTGAACTACAAGTGTGTGATAGTTTGCTCTGAATTTTTTTGAAAAATGATTTTAAGGTGCACAAGTAGTGGTTATATCACAGAACCATCGATAGTTTTGGATAATTCGACCCCTTACAATGAATAGTAACGGCGGCCATTTTGACCGTTTTTTAAAAAAAGTCAAAGAAAGTGAAAAAATACTCAAAAAATGAAATCCTTTGGCATGGAGTACTTTCATGTGTACTAGTTGGTAGGATAAATGATAAACTTGAGTTTTGACATAGTTTACAAAAAGTTCTTCACAAAAAGTTCAATCATCTATAAGCATGTATAAGTTTCGGGTCAAATGGCCTCGTTATGGTCATCCCCGTGTCATAGTTTGTCATAATGTGCCCATATTTGACACATGGCTATATCTTGGTACGACAAACAATGTTGTAGAACTAAGTTTTATCAAATTACTTATCTAAATATCGTTTTTTGTTTTTCGTTTGTCAAAAATGACATTCTTTGTGTAGCAAGTACAACAAATATGGTGCAGAATGGCACCCATCCAATTATCACACAAAGTAGACCATATTTTATGGATAATCCACAAATATTTGTAATTTTCTCGGTTTCTCGCTAATTTCGCCTACTTAAACGACTTTATGTCTATTTTCCAAAAGTAATTCAAATTTGAACTACAAGTGTGTGATAGTTTGCTCTGAAATTTTTTGAAAAATGATTTTAAGAAGCACAAGTAGTGGTTATATCACAGAACCGTCGATAGTTTTGGATAATTCAACCCCTTACAATGAATAGTAACGGCGGCCATTTTGACCGTTTTTTAAAAAAAGTCAAAGAAAGTGAAAAAATGCTCAACAAATGAAATCCTTTGGCATGGAGTACTTTCATGTGTACTAGTTGGTAGGATAAATGATAAACTTGAGTTTTGACATAGTTTACATAAAAGTTCTTCACAAAAATTTCAATCATCTATAAACATGTATAAGTTTCGGGTCAAATGGCGTCGTTATGATCATTCTCGTGTCATAGTTTGTCAAAACGTGCCCATATTTGACACATTGTTGTATCTTGGTACGACAAACAATGTTGCAGAACTGAGTTTTTTCAAATTACTTATCTAAATATCGTTTTTTGTTTTTCGTTTGTCAAAAATGACATTTTTTGTGAAGCAAGTACAACAAATATGGTGCAAAATGGCACCCATCCAATTATCACACAAAGTAGACCATATTTTATGGATAATCCACAAATATTGGTAATTTTCTCGGTTTCTAGCTAATTTCGCCTACTTAAACGACTTTATGCCTATTTTCCGAAAGTAATTCAAATTTGAACTACAAGTGTGTGATAGTTTGCTCTGAAATTTTTTCAAAAATGATTTTAAGGTGCACAAGTAGTGGTTATATCACAGAACCGTCGATAGTTTTGGATAATTCGACCCCTTACAATGAATAGTAATGACGGCCATTTTGACCGTTTTTTCAAAAAAGTCAAAGAAAGTGAAAAAATACTCAAAAAATGAAATACTTTGGCATGGAGTACTTTCATGTGTACTAGTTGCTAGGATAAATGATAAACTTGAGTTTTGACATAGTTTACAAAATCTTCTTCAGAAAAAGGTCAATCATCTATAAACATATATAAGTTTCGGGTCAAATGGCCTCGTTATGGTCATCCCCGTGTCATAGTTTGTCAAAATGTGCCCATATTTGACACATAGCTGTATCTTGGTACGACAAACAATGTTGCAGAACTGAGTTTTTCAAATTACTTATCTAAATATCGTTTTTTGTTTTTCGTTTGTCAAAAATGACATTTTTTGTGAAGCAAGTACAGCAAATATGGTGCAGAATGGCACCCATCCAATTATCACACAAAGTAGACCATATTTTATGGATAATCCACAAATATTTGTAATTTTCTCGGTTTCTAGCTAATTTCGCCTACTTAAACGACTTTATGTCTATTTTCCAAAAGTAATTCAAATTTGAACTACAAGTGTGTGATAGTTTGCTCTGAAATTTTTTGAAAAATGATTTTAAGGTGCACAAGTAGTGGTTATATCACAGAACCATCGATAGTTTTGGATAATTCGACCCCTTACAATGAATAGTAATGGCGGCCATTTTGACCGTTTTTAAAAAAAGTCAAAGAAAGTGAAAAAATACTCAAAAAATAAAATCCTTTGGCATGGAGTACTTTCATGTGTACTAGTTGGTAGGATAAATGATAAACTTGAGTTTTGACACAGTTTACAAAAAGTTCTTCACAAAAAGTTCAATCATCTATAAGCATGTGTAAGTTTCGGGTCAAATGGCCTCGTTATGGTCATCCCCGTGTCATAGTTTGTCATAATGTGCCCATATTTGACACATAGCTATATCTTGGTACGACAAACAATGTTGTAGAACTGAGTTTTATCAAATTACTTATCTAAATATCGTTTTTTGTTTTTCGTTTGTCAAAAATGACATTCTTTGTGAAGCAAGTACAACAAATATGGTGCAGAATGGCACCCATCCAATTATCACACAAAGTAGACCATATTTTATGGATAATCCACAAATATTTGTAATTTTCTCGGTTTCTAGCTAATTTCGCCTACTTAAACGACTTTATGTCTATTTTCCAAAAGTAATTCAAATTTGAACTACAAGTGTGTGATAGTTTGCTCTGAAATTTTTTGAAAAATGATTTTAAGGTGCACAAGTAGTGGTTATATCACAGAACCATCGGTAGTTTTGGATAATTCGACCCCTTACAATGAATAGTAACGGCGGCCATTTTGACCGTTTTTTAAAAAAAGTCAAAGAAAGTGAAAAAATACTCAAAAAATGAAATCCTTTGGCATGGAGTACTTTCATGTGTACTAGTTGGTAGGATAAATGATAAACTTGAGTTTTGACATAGTTTACAAAAAAGTTCTTCACAAAAAGTTCAATCATCTATAAGCATGTATAAGTTTCGGGTTAAATGGCCTCGTTATGGTCATCCCCGTGTCATAGTTTGTCATAATGTGCCCATATTTGACACATAGCTATATCTTGGTAGAACAAACAATGTTGTAGAACTAAGTTTTATCAAATTACTTATCTAAATATCGTTTTTTGTTTTTCGTTTGTCAAAAATGACATTCTTTGTGAAGCAAGTACAACAAATATGGTGCAGAATGGCACCCATCCAATTATCACACAAAGTAGACCATATTTTATGGATAATCCACAAATATTTGTAATTTTCTCGGTTTCTAGCTAATTTCCCCTACTTAAACGACTTTATGTCTATTTTCCAAAAGTAATTCAAATTTGAACTACAAGTGTGTGATAGTTTGCTCTGAAATTTTTTGAAAAATGATTTTAAGGTGCACAAGTAGTGGTTATATCACAGAACCGTCGGTAGTTTTGAATAATTCGACCCCTTACAATGAATAGTAACGGCGGCCATTTTGACCGTTTTTTAAAAAAAGTCAAAGAAAGTGAAAAAATACTCAAAAAATGAAATCCTTTGGCATGGAGTACTTTCAGGTGTACTAGTTGGTAGGATAAATGATAAACTTGAGTTTTGACATAGTTTACAAAAAAGTTCTTCACAAAAAGTTCAATCATCTATAAGCATGTATAAGTTTCGGGTTAAATGGCCTCGTTATGGTCATCCCCGTGTCATAGTTTGCCATAATGTGCCCATATTTGACACATAGCTATATCTTGGTACGACAAACAATGTTGTAGAACTGAGTTTTATCAAATTACTTATCTAAATATCGTTTTTTGTTTTTCGTTTGTCAAAAATGACATTCTTTGTGAAGCAAGTACAACAAATATGGTGCAGAATGGCACCCATCCAATTATCACACAAAGTAGACCATATTTTATGGATAATCCACAAATATTTGTAATTTTCTCGGTTTTTAGCTAATTTCGCCTACTTAAACGACTTTATGTCTATTTTCCAAAAGTAATTCAAATTTGAACTACAAGTGTGTGATAGTTTGCTCTGAAATTTTTTGAAAAATGATTTTAAGGTGCACAAGTAGTGGTTATATCACAGAACCATCGGTAGTTTTGGATAATTCGACCCCTTACAATGAATAGTAACGGCGGCCATTTTGACCGTTTTTTAAAAAAAGTCAAAGAAAGTGAAAAAATACTCAAAAAATGAAATCCTTTGGCATGGAGTACTTTCATGTGTACTAGTTGGTAGGATAAATGATAAACTTGAGTTTTGACATAGTTTACAAAAAAGTTCTTCACAAAAAGTTCAATCATCTATAAGCATGTATAAGTTTCGTGTTAAATGGCCTCGTTATGGTCATCCCCGTGTCATAGTTTGTCATAATGTGCCCATATTTGACACATAGCTATATCTTGGTACGACAAACAATGTTGTAGAACTAAGTTTTATCAAATTACTTATCTAAATATCGTTTTTTGTTTTTCGTTTGTCAAAAATGACATTCTTTGTGAAGCAAGTACAACAAATATGGTGCAGAATGGCACCCATCCAATTATCACACAAAGTAGACCATATTTTATGGATAATCCACAAATATTTGTAATTTTCTCGGTTTCTAGCTAATTTCGCCTACTTAAACGACTTTATGTCTATTTTCCAAAAGTAATTCAAATTTGAACTACAAGTGTGTGATAGTTTGCTCTGAAATTTTTTGAAAAATGATTTTAAGGTGCACAAGTAGTGGTTATATCACAGAACCGTCGGTAGTTTTGAATAATTCGACCCCTTACAATGAATAGTAACGGCGGCCATTTTGACCGTTTTTTAAAAAAAGTCAAAGAAAGTGAAAAAATACTCAAAAAATGAAATCTTTTGGCATGGAGTACTTTCAGGTGTACTAGTTGGTAGGATAAATGATAAACTTGAGTTTTGACATAGTTTACAAAAAAGTTCTTCACAAAAAGTTCAATCATCTATAAGCATGTATAAGTTTCGGGTTAAATGGCCTCGTTATGGTCATCCCCGTGTCATAGTTTGTCATAATGTGCCCATATTTGACACATAGCTATATCTTGGTACGACAAACAATGTTGTAGAACTGAGTTTTTTCAAATTACTTATCTAAATATCGTTTTTTTGTTTTTTCGTTTGTCAAAAATGACATTTTTTGTGAAGCAAGTACAACAAATATGGTGCAGAATGGCACCCATCCAATTATCACACAAAGTAGACTATATTTTATGGATAATCCAAAAATATTGGTAATTTTCTCGGTTTCTAGCTAATTTCGCCTACTTAAACGATTTTATGCCTATTTTCCGAAAGTAATTCAAATTTGAACTACAAGTGTGTGATAGTTTGCTCTGAATTATTTTGAAAAATGATTTTAAGGTGCACAAGTAGTGGTTATATCATAGAACCGTCGATAGTTTTGGATAATTCGACCCCTTACAATGAATAGTAACGGCGGTCATTTTGACCGTTTTTAAAAAAAGTCAAAGAAAGTTAAAAAAATACTCAAAAAATGAAATCCTTTGTCATGGAGTACTTTCATGTGTACTAGTTGGTAGGATAAATGATAAACTTGAGTTTTGACATAGTTTACAAAAGACTTCTTCATAGACTTGGAAATGCAGAGATAAAGAATACATTTTACACGATCGTCGTCTTAGCTAGACCAGAAGTAGTTAATGACAACAATCTTTGGTACATAGACGAACCATAGGTTAGTCATACTCCTGCCTAGGCCTATAATACTCGTCCTCGTAGTCGTCGTCGCTGTCGTCGGGCGGCACTCGCCTGGACTGGAAGTGAGGGTAGCGCAGGCGGGGGTTATCGCCGGCCGTGATGTAGTTCATGACTTGGTTCGTGATGGCCGCCCGACGCGCCAAACCTTGAGGGACAGGAGGGACCGGCACGCCTCCGGTGCTCAGCCTCCAGCCGACGGGGACGTCGTAGCCGGGCGGGCAGGGGTAGTTCGAGGCGCAAAGCGCCTCCGCCTCCGAGTAGGTTAGAGTGGGTACGGTGGAAGCCATGGGAGAGTGATGAGGTTGCAGATATGAGTTTAGATGTGCTATGCTAATTGAGGCCATGACTACATATATATAGTGAGAATCCCACCAATAAGGAAGAAGCACACGGATCGTGTGTTTCTTTCGAGCGCTTGTGAGCCGTTGGATCAGGGGTGTGTTTCTTTTGAGGGCTTGTGAGCTATTGGATCACTCTGTGAGCCACCAACCGGGACTAAAGGGAATACCACCAATAAGGAAGAAGCACACGGATCGTGTGTTTCTTTCGAGCGTTTGTGAGCCGTTGGATCAGGGGTGTGTTTCTTTTGAGGGCTTGTGAGCCGTTGGATCAGGGGTGTGTTTCTAGTCCCGGGCCGTGATACCACCCGGGACTAAAGGGGCCACGACCCTATATATAGCCCACCTCTCGGACATGTTTGGCACTCACTCTTTACTCATTGTAGTTCATTTCGTAAACAAAGCATTCGGACTCCCTGCATACGCCCAACGCTGCATTTTGATATGCGGGCACTCACGAGCCAGCATTGGGCTGTATGCAGGAGAAACCGTGTGTTTTGCTCTATATAGAAAATCCTTCAGTTCGTCGACCGAATACAAAATCCCCAAGGTGCTGCCCTCTCCCTCCCCTACCTAGGTGTTTGATCAAATTCCCCACTCATTTTTTCAGATCTCGGCGACGATGTCTGGCCTGTTGAATGCGAGGGGCGATGTCCGGGACTGGGCTCCACCGGGCTGGCACTGGGAGGTGGTATCTTCCGGGACGCGTCACTTGGTGAGGAATCCGGGTGACGTCGTCGACCCGGATCTTGTTTGGTGGAAGTCGCGTGGGCCACACTCGGTGCAGAGGGAGCCGGCCCCCGAGGAGGTGGTACGTCGCCGTATCAGGGAGGAGGACGAGCACGTCAATCGCTATGTGTTTATGTTGGATACGCCAGCGGTGTATAACAGTAGATGGATGGTTCTTCATAGGGATCCTTCTCACGTGAGTATTGACCCTGTGATGGTTCCTGCTCTTTGGGTGCGTAGCGCCGGCCGCTCAGCACCCCGTGGCTTAGGACCCGGCAAAAGTTAGTGATATTATTCGTGATTTATTATGGTTAAATAAAAATGGACCCGAGCTATGTATTATGGTTTTCACCACATAAAGGTTTAATACATTACTACACATCACATAAAGGTTTAATACATCACATTGATTTACATAAAAGCCATGAACCCTTCTTCGCGTATGTCCCTTGCCTATGATCGCTTCGGCCGTAACCATGGAGCATCTTCATTATTTAACGGAATTTCATCAAACTTATCATAATCTGCTGACATGTCTGTCTTGTCCTCGACTCCCACGATGTTTCTTTTCCCTGAAAGAACTATGTGACGCTTTGGCTCATCGTCTGATGTATTCGTTTGCTTATTTTTTCTTTTTTTTTTGTCTGGAGGACATGTCCTTCACATAGAAAACCTGAGCCACATCATTGGCTAGGACGAATGGTTCATCCCTGTAACCAAGATTCTTGAGATCCACTGTTGTCATTCCGTACAGCTGGTCTACCTTTACCCTTCTCCATTCATGTTGACCCAACTGCACCGAAACAAAGGGACCTTAAAAGTAGGTCCATAGTCAAGTTCCCATATCTCCTCTATGTAACCATAGTATGTGTCCTTTTGCCCATTCTCGTCTGTTGCATCAAAGCGGACACCACTGTTTTGGTTGGTGCTCTTTTTATCTTGGGCGATCGTGTAAAATGTATTCCCATTTATCTCGTACCCTTGGAAATTCAATACAGTTGAAGATGGTGATGCGGCCAACAAGTAGAGCTGATCTCCGACAGTGGTGTCATTCATGAGCTGTAATCGCAACCAACTGTCGAAAGTCTCCATGTGTTTTTCTTTAATCCAGGAGTCAGCCTTCCCCGGGTTCTTGGAGCGTACATAATTCTTGTGTTCCTCGATATAAGGAGCCACGAAGGTGGAACTTTGTAGAACTGTGTAGTGTGCTTGAGTTAAAGAATGCCCGTCCCTACATATCAGTGCTTTCTTTCCTAGTGTGGCTTTTCCACTCAGTCTCCCCTCATACCGCGATTCAGGAACACCAATCGGCTTAAGGTCAGGAATAAAGTCAACACAGAACTCAATGACCTCCTCTGTTCCATAGCCCTTTGAGATGCTTCCTTCTGGCCTAGCATGGTTATGAACATATTTCTTCAAGACTCCCATGAACCTCTCGAAGGGGAACATATTGTGTAGAAATACAGGACCGAGAATGGCAATCTCGTCGACTAGGTGAACCAGGAGATGCGTCATAATATTGAAGAATGATGGGAGGAACACCAACTCGAAGCTGACAAGACATTGGACCACAGCCTTCTGTAAACTTGGTAGAGTTACTGGATCGCTGACCTTCTGAGATATTGCATTGAGGAATGCACATAGCTTCACAATGGGTACTCGAACATTTTCCGGTAGAAGCCCCTCAATGCAACCGGAAGCAACTGCGTCACAATCACGTGGCAATCATGAGACTTCAGGTTCTGGAATTTTTTCTCTGCCATATTTATTATTCCCTTTATATTTGACGAGAAGCCAGCCGGGACCTTGATACTGCTCAGGCATTCAAAAAAGATTTCCTTCTCTGCTTTGGTAAGACCGTAGCTGCTTAAGTATTGACGCCCTTTATCCGTCTGCTTGTTGTATGGGTCTTTCATACGTTGCTGGTCCTCCCGTGCTTCTGGTGTATCTTTTGTCTTCCCATACACGCCCAGGAAGCCTAGCAGGTTCACGCAAAGATTCTTCGTCACGTGCATCACGTCGATTGAAGACCGGACCTCTAGGACTTTCCAATAGGGTAGCTCCCAAAATATAGGTTTCTTCTTCCACATGGGTACGTGGTTGTCAGCGTCATTCGGAACAGATAGACTACCAGGACCCTTTCCAAAGATTACTTCTAAATCCTTGACCATGCCATATATAACATCACCATCAGGGAGGTTAGGCTTCTTCCGGCGATCTGCCTCACCGTTGAAATGTTTGCCTTTCTTTCTTACGGTATGACTGTTCGGAAGAAATCGACGATGCCCCAGGTACACATTCTTGTTTCCCAAATGTATACTTTCAGTCTTACGTGCATGCATTGTATCCCTTGTTTGACTGTCCTGAAATGTTACTAAGAGCAGGCCAATCATTGATGGTTACGAACAGCAACGCTCGTAGGTCAAATTCATGTTGTTTGTGCTCATCCCACACACGTACACCTGGTTCGGACCACAACTGCAAAAGTTCATCAACTAATGGCCTTAGGTACACATCAATGTCGTTGTCGGGTTGCTTCGGGCCTTGGATGAGCACTGGCATCATAATGAACTTCCGCTTCATGCACAACCAAGGAGGAAGGTTGTAGATACATAGAGTCACGGGCCAGGTGCTATGACTACAGCTCTGCTCCCCAAAAGGATTCATGCCGTCTGTACTTAGACCAAACCATAAGTTCCTTGCGTCACCTGCAAAGTCCGAGAACTCTCTCTCGATTTTTCTCCACTGCGACCCATCGGCGGGGACGTTTCAACCGTGGTATTATAGGAGCATACCACATAACCTTAGCAGGAACCCTCTTCCTGGGGGGCTCGTCATCGCCCTCAACATCACCAGGGTCATCTTGTCTGATCTTGTACCGCAGTGCATTGCATACCGGGCATTTATCCATATTCTCGTACTCCTCACCGCGGTACAGGATGCAGTCATTAATGCATGCATGTATCTTCTGCACATCTAATCCTAGATGGCAGATAGCCTTCTTTGCTTCGTATGTAGTCTCGGGCAATTTGTTATCCTTTGGAAACTTCGGCTTCATTATTTTCAGTAACTTCTCAAATCCCTTGTCAGAACAACCAGTCTCTGCCTTCCATTTCAGTAGTTCCAATGTGGTACCGAGATTTGTGCTGCCATCTTCGCAATTTGGGTACAGCAACTTTTTGTGATCCTCTAGCATGGCCTCCAACTTTAGCTTCTCCTTTTCTGTATCGCATTCTCGCTTTGCATCAGAAATGACCCCACCAAGACCATCAGCGGGCTCATCTGATGCCCGATGTTCACCTCCTTCTTCTTCAACGTCTTCCATTACAGTATCACCGTATTCTTCAGGGAACATAGGATAGTTGTCATCATCCTCCTCTTCTTCATTGTCTTCCATCCTAACCCCTCTTTCTCCGTGCTTGATCCAACAATTATAGCTGGGCATGAAACCTCTCCGAAGCACGTGGCCTTGAATGGTTTTTGAGTTAAAGTACTCTCTAACGTTTTGACAGTCAACACATGGACAAGGCATAAAATTATCCACTTTGTTTGCCTCAGCCACATCGATAAATTTATGCAGGCCTGCAATAAATTCGGAACTGCGTCGTTCGCCGTACATCCATCGCATCCGTGCATCCATCTGCATCATATAATTAAGTTTATCAAATACCATTACAATAACATCTTGAATAGTGAAATGACCACCGTACATCGACACATGCAATATTTCTGTATCAATTACAGATGAAAAGGATAAAGTTGCTAACCTCGGTCGAGGATATCATTTTGTGTGAACTTAAGTGTGGATCGGGCATTTCATCGAACACATCTTGTGCGTGGCAAAGGAAAAAAAACTAGCACCCACTTCCCACCAATCCAAGCAAAAAAAAACAGAGGAGAGAAGAGGGGGGTGGGTTATATAGGCAGGGGAGGGGTATTAGTCCCGGTTCTAGACACGAACCGGGACCAAAGCTCCGCGGCACGCCACGTGTACAGCTCTGGAGCTTTGGTCCCGGTTCGTGCCACGAACCGGGACCAATGCCCAAAACCGAACCGGGACCAATGCCCTGGCAGCTCGAACCGGGACCAGTGCCAGGCATTGGTCCCGGTTTTTCACTGAACCGGGATTAATGGCTTGTTCGGCTCTGGACGAAAGGTGGTTTTTCTACTAGTGGGACGATTGGGTAATATTTTTGAAAATAAAAAAACGCGTATTATTTCTTGAAATAACTAAAAAAAATGTATTATATAAAAAAATTAGCTTGATTTTTGGGGTCGTATTTGTCGTCGTGATGACCCCCTTGACTAGACCATGGCGAACCAGCCAGGGCAGAATCGAAGCGGGCTTTTAGTTGGGTGAGGATCTTGTGGGGATTTTTCGAGCGGAGCATAATGGATTTCGCTCTCGTTCTCACTTCCTGAGAGATTAGGGAAATTTCCAGGCTGGGTGTGGATTGGTTTTGGGATCTGGGGACGAATTGGTGGTAGGCTGCGCTTGATTGGAACTCATCTCGCGCATCACTGTGGATTCTAGTCTGTGGGGTGAGGATTCTCCGGATTTTTCTTAGGATCTCGGGTTCGCCCTCTGAGTCGCCAGAGAGACGAAACGACACCATGGAGGCGCAGCCCCGCATCCAAATCATAAAAAAATAAAAAATAATAAACAAGTCGGCGTGTATAGATACTAGATCGAGTCATGTGCCGCATCCAAATCATAAAAAAAGACAAGTCGGCGTGCATAGATACTAGATCGAGTCATGTGCTGCAGAGCATGAGAGTCCAACAGGCTAATTGATACGTCTCAAACGTATCTATAATTTTTGATGTTCCATTTTGATATTATACCAATTGTTACATGTTTTGCATCCACTTTATATCACTATTATACATTTTTTGGGACAAACCTATTAACAAGATGCCACAGTGCCAGTTCCTGTTTTCTGCTATTTTTGTATTCCAGAAAAGCTATTCTGGAAATATTCTCAGAATTGGACGAAAATTGACGGAGGTCCCTATTTCACCGACACACACACGGAGTCCAAAGGAGAGACGGAGCCGAGCCACGAGGTGGCCACACAAGGGCTCGGCGCGGTCAAAGGTGGGGTCGCGCCCTACCCTTGTGTCGGCCCCTCGGGTGCCCTCAGCCGTCGCCCTTTCGCCTACGTATTCCCCCGATGCAAAACCTAGATACCGAGTCATATTCCACGAAAAGTTCCAGAGGCGCCGCCGTCGTCAACCCTAGCTCGGGAGGGTCCAGAACCTCTTCCCGGCACTCTGTCGAAGAGGGGAATCATCACCATAGGGCTCTACATCGCCATGCCTGCCTCCGGAGTGATGCATCAGTAGTTCATCCTTGGACTACGAGTCCATAGCAGTAGCTAGATGGTTGTCTCTCCACTTTGTGCCATCATGTTTAGATCTTGTGAGCTGCCTAACATGATCAAGATCATCTTATTGTAATGTTACATGTTGTGTTTGCTGGGATCCGATGAATATTGAATACTATGATCAAGTTGATTATTAATCTACGATACATGTTATTTATGATCTTGCATGCTTTCCGTTACTAGTAGATGCTTTGGCCAAGTAGATGCTTGTAACTCCAAGAGGGAGTATTTATGCTAGCTAGTGGGTTCAGTCTCCAGTAATCTGGGCGAGTGACAGCAACGCCTAAGGTTGTGGATGTGTTGTTGCCACTAGGGGTAACATAGCAATGCTATGTCCACGGTCATATGTACTTGTTTACTTTACGCACATTGCTTAATGCGATTATCTGTGGCTTGCAACTTAATACCAACGGGGAACACGGAAGTCAACCTGAAGGTGGATTATTAGTCATAGATGCGGTTGGATAAACGGTCTATGTATTTTATCGTAATGCCCAATTAAATATCATGGTAGCCATCTTGTCATATATATGCATTGTCACGCGCTCAATATTTTATCAATTGCCTAGCTGTAATTTGTTTACCCAACATGTTATTTATCTTTATGGAGAGACACCACTAGTGAACTGTGGACCTTGGTCCATTCTTTTACACTGATAAAACCACCAACTGCAATCATTGTTCTATTTAACTTTCTGCAATTAAACACTGTTTTCCACACCATACATTTAACCCTTTGTTTTCAGCAAGCCGGGGAGATTGACAACCTTCCTGTTTCGTTGGGGCAAAGTAGTTTGATTGTGTTGTGTGCACGTTCCACGTCAGCGCCGGATTCCCTGGTCTTGCGCCCCATCACATTCCGCCACCGACAACCTTCTGAAGTGCTTCTACTCCTCCTGGATTCGACAACCTTGGTTTCATACTGAGGGAAAACTTGCTGCTGCACTGCTTCATACCTTCCTCTTGGGGTCTCCCAACGAACGTGTGTTCTCACGTCAGCAAAGCTTTTTCTGGCGCCGTTGCCGGGGAGTCAGCAGACTTCTGCAAGGGGAGTCTCACGCTTCCAATCTCTTTACTTTGTTTTTGTCTTGCTTAGTTTATTTTATTTTATCTTGTTTGCTTTTAATTATCAAAAACACAAAAAAATTAGTTACTTGCTTCTAGTTTATTTTCGGTTTTGTTTTGTGTTAGTTATCATGTCTAGCCCTGTTCCTTATATCATGTCACCTGAGGAAGAAATTTTCACTTTCAAGTAAGGGAGTGAGGAGAGCTTTAAGGATGCTTGGTCTAGAATTTTCGAGTCCTATGGGAAAACCGAATATAAAATGACCTTGAGCCTGCTCCTTAGAAGCTTTTATTTTGGTCTTGTTCTTTGCTATAGATATGCTTTAGACGCTGTAGTAGGAGGGGATTTCCTTCGTCATGATGGGGATCAAGCTTTCAATGCCATAAAAAAATTAATTACTTCATCTACCTCCCCAGCTAGTAAAATAGATACAGCTCTTGAGAACATATATGCAAGGATAAATACCCTTGAGACAGATATTTCTAGTTTGAAAGAGGTTTACACTCAGACTCTAGAGCGTTTTTAAAAAGTGCCAGTACCGTTTGAACCTTCGGGGTGGATTCACTCAGTAAAAGTTGTTATCAATGGTGATACCTTTCATGCTCGCTGTGATACTATGTCTGAATTTTGTTTAATGCCCATGAATGTTTGTGAGTCCTTAAATCTTTGGGAACTTTCCAAGAGTGGAAGTTGTATAACTTTGGCTGATAATACTATTAAACTACCAATGGGGATAGCTGAAGGGGTGTATACAAAACTCTTGTGAATAACAGTATCCATTGATTACCATGTCGTTGAATGTGCAGGAGAAGGGCAAATTACGCTTGGAAGGTCACTGCTAAAACTCTTTGGAGCCACCGTAGATATGGGTCGAGGTATTATGAGGTTTATCTCCTCACCAGGTAGTAATCATAAATTTCCTAAAGTTAAGAATAAGGGTAAGAGATCTAAACGTAACAATGTTGATGCTTCTACACTTGGTAATACTTGATGCATGCTTTGTGCCTAGCTAAAAGGCGTTAAAGAAAAGCGCTTATGGGAGGCAACCCATTATTTTTATTTCTGTAATTTTTCTTTTATTGAGTCAAGGAGGGTGTTTACTTCTGTAGCAACTCCTTTGTATCTTTACTTTTTCGCATTGTTGTGCCAAGAGTAGTCTCTAATGATAAGATGATGCTAAATTTTGATTGCTGCGCAGGAACAGATTTTTGCTGTTAACTGTATTAATTCTCTAAAATCACCAGAATGTGAATTAAATCTGAAAAATTTTGTGCACAATCCTTATATATGTACGCATCTTTTATTAGTTCAACGTTTTTCAATCTGAGCATCGTAAGTGCCTCGAAAAAATTCGTCTTTGCGGACTGTTCTATTTTAGACAGATTATGTCTTTTATTTTGCATTCTCTCTTTTACTAGTGTTGAGTGGAATTCTTTTTTGGGTAGAAGAGCTTCACATGTGCCAGAACCATGACTTGGTTTCGAGAGAATGCAACACCGATTGAAGAGAAGGTTGTCCAACACCGTCAAAGATGGTTTGGTCATATAGAACGTAGGCCCCCGGAAGCGCCTTTGCATACCGGACGGATAAAGCGGGATGAGAATGTTAAGAGGGGTCGTGGTAGACCAAACTTGACATGGGAGGAGTCGGTTAAAAGAGAACATATCTAGTGCTACCACCCCTTAGGGTGGTACCGTTGCTACCGTCAAAAAAACGTATTTTATACGTGTCAAAAAATTATACGAAAAATCGTGAGTGCTCATGAAGTATGTCCCTACAACATCCTAAAATGTCATGTCCAAATTCGAAATCAACATTGAGAAACAAAAAAGAGAAAATCAGCATGAATAGTGTCATTTTCTGGTTTTGTCTTTTTGTGACACTAGGTAGCACTATTCATGATAGATTTGTCTTTTTTGTTTCTCAATGTTGATTTCGAATTTGGACATGACATTTTAGGATGTTGTATGGACATACTTCATGAGCACTCACGATTTTTCGTATAATTTTTTGACACGTATAAAATACGTTTTTTTGACGGTAGCAACGGTACCACCCTAAGGGGTGGTAGCACTAGATATGTGCTCTCGGTTAAAAGAGACCTGAATGATTGGAATATCACCAAAGAATTAGCCATGGATAGGGCTGCGTGGAAGTTAGCTATCCATGTGCCAGAACCATGACTTGGTTTCGAGATCTTATGGGTTTCAACTCTAGCCTACCCCAACTTGTCTGGGAATAAAAGGCTTTGTTGTTGTTGTTGTTGTTGTTGTAGAAGAGCTTCACATAACATCAGTGGCAGTAGCTAATGTTTAAAGTAACGTCATGTTGTGTCCTTACAGAACATGTGAGTTTTTTATTGTGCACTAACCCTTAATGAGATTTACTTTGAGTTTGGTGTGACGGAAGTTTTCAAGGGTCAAGAGGGAAGAGTGATATAATAGGATGGAGAAGAGTGAAGAGCTCAAGCTTGGGGAGGCTCCCATGGATCTCCCCAGCATATTTCAAGAAGACTCAAGCGTCTAAGCTTGGGGATGCCCAAGGCATCCCCTTCTTCATCGTCAAAATTATCAGGTCATCTCTAGTGAAACTATATTTTATTCTTTCACATCATATGTGCTGTTGGAGCGTCTGTGTGCTTTTATTTTCAGTATGTTATTTTTTTTATTTTGTGATCAACTTGATTGGATCCTAGCATTCTTGATTGGGAGAGAGACACGCTCCGCTTTTTCATGAGAATACTCCTATTCTTCACTTATATTTGTTGAGTATTCATATCTAGCGCTGTTCAGCTTTTAGCTCTTGTTTTCATGTATCTCTTGTCAGAGCTATTAGTTCTTTTAAAGAAAGTACTCTCTTACTTCACTTATACTTGTTTGGAGAGTTATTGAAATAAATTGATTGGTGTTTGGTTGGAACAGAAAATGTTGCATGTGGTAAATGGTATAATGGAAAAGACTTGCATACTCTTGTAGATCACTAATTTGGATAATTTGATACTTGTCAATTGTTTTGAGTTAACAAGTAGATCATGATTAAACTTTTGCATCATGTAAGTTAAGCCCATTAGTGAAGAACTACCGTAAAGCTTGTTGAAATTTGGTTTGCATGAGTGGTATCTCTAAGGTCTAGATATTTTCTAATAAAAGGGTTTGGTTAACAAGGAAGACGGTGTGAAGTCTTATAATGTTTGCAATATGTTGGTCATATAAAACTTGGTGTACCGGTTGATATTCTTGTTTGCTTACATAACCTTGCTAGCCTAAACTCTGTACTGAGAGGGAATGCTTCTCGTGCATCCAAATCCTTGAGCCAAAATCCATGCCATTTGTGTCCACCATAACTACCTATATGTGGTATTTCCTTGCCACTCCAAGTAAATTTTTCATGTGCTACCTTTAAACTATTCAAAATTGTTACTATCCTTTTTGTGTCAATGTTTACCAAGCTCATGAGGAGTGTGGATTCTTTATTCACTTGTCAAACAGACTTTACCACCAGACTAGCGGCATATACATCCGCTTATCTATTAATTTTGCAAAAAGAGCTGGCAACGGGGTGCCCAGTCCCAATTAATTACAACTTTAACCGCTTAATTCTCTTCACATTTTGTCAACTGATACTCAGTGAAACATCTGCATGTGTAAACAAAAGAGAAAGAGGGATGATCTGCCTTGCTGGTAGAAATAACGTCCTTCATGGGAGCCGCTCTTAAAAGTCTGTTTGGGGGATATGTTTTCATCTGATTCGTTGACAATTAACAACACCTCTCAAAACTTAATTTTTACTCTCTATATGATTTCAAAAACTAAAAAGCTCTAGCACATGATTTAATCCCTGCTTCCCTCTGCGAAGGGCCTTTCTTTTACTTTTATGTTGAGTCAGTTTTCCTACTTCTTTCTATCTTCCACAAGCAAACACTAGTGTCAACTTTGGTACAACATTTGTTATATGCTACATATTGGACTTATTATATTGCTTTGTGTTGACAATATCCATGAGATAAATATGTTGAAAGTTGAAGCAAATGCTGAAACTTAAATCTTCCTTTGTGTTGGTTAAATACCTTTTGTTAGAATCTATTGCTTTATGAGTTAACACTTATGTAAACCTGTGGATGCATTGTCTCCAAAGTACTATTCATGAAAAGTTTAGCTTGTGTGATTCAGTTGTTTACTCATTATCTATTTGGTAGCAAACTATAGACCATTGACTTGGATCACTTCATTCATTTACATGTGCCTTACAATACTATTTGATCAAGATTATGATGGTAGCATGTCACTTCAAAAATTATTTGTTTTATCGTTTACCTACTCGAGGACGAGTAGGAACTAAGCTTGGGGATGCTGATACGTCTCAAACGTATCTATAATTTTTGATGTTCCATGTTGATATTATACCAATTGTTACATGTTTTGCATCCACTTCATATCATTTTATACATTTTTTGGGACTAACCTATTAACAAGATGCCACAGTGCCAGTTCCTGTTTTCTGCTGTTTTTGTATTCCAGAAAAGCTATTCTGGAAATATTCTCGGAATTGGACGAAAATCACGAGGTCCCTATTTCACGACACACACGGAGTCCAAAGGAGAGACGGAGCCGAGCCACGAGGGGCCACACAAGGGCTCGGCCGGCCAAGGTGGGCCGCGCCTACCCTGTGTGGGCCCCTCGGGTGCCCTCAGCCGCCGCCCTTTCGCCTATTATTCCCCCGATGCAAAAACCCTAATACCCGAGTCATATTCCACGAAAAGTTCCAGAGGCGCCGCCGTCGTCAACCCTAGCTCGGGAGGGTCCAGAACCTCTTCCCGGCACCTGCCGGAGAGGGGAATCATCACCGGAGGGCTCTACATCGCCATGCCTGCCTCCGGAGTGATGCGTGAGTAGTTCATCCTTGGACTACGGGTCCATAGCAGTAGCTAGATGGTTGTCTCTCCACTTTGTGCCATCATGTTTAGATCTTGTGAGCTGCCTAACATGATCAAGATCATCTTATTGTAATGCTACATGTTGTGTTTGCTGGGATCCGATGAATATTGAATACTATGATCAAGTTGATTATTAATCTATGATACATGTTATTTATGATCTTGCATGCTTTCCGTTACTAGTAGATGCTTTGGCCAAGTAGATGCTTGTAACTCCAAGAGGAGTATTTATGCTAGATAGTGGGTTCAGTCTCCAGTAATCTGGGCGAGTGACAGCAACGCTAAGGTTGTGGATGTGCTGTTGCCACTAGGGTAACATAACAATGCTATGTCCACGGTCATATGTACTTGTTTACTTTACGCACATTGCTTAATGCGATTATCCGTTGCTTGCAACTTAATACCAACGGGGAACACGGATGTCAACCTGAAGGTGGATTATTAGTCATAGATGCGGTTGGATAACGGTCTATGTATTTTGTCGTAATGCCCAATTAAATATCATGGTAGTCATCTTGTCATATATATGCATTGTCATGCGCTCAATATTTTATCAATTGCCCAGCTGTAATTTGTTTACCCAACATGTTATTTATCTTTATGGAGAGACACCACTAGTGAACTGTGGACCCGGTCCATTCTTTTACACTGATAAAACCACCAACTGCAATCATTGTTCTCTTTTACTTTCTGCAATTAAACACTGTTTTCCACACCATACATTTAACCCTTTGTTTTCAGCAAGCCGGGAGATTGACAACCTTCCTGTTTCGTTGGGCAAAGTAGTTTGATTGTGTTGTGTGCAGGTTCCACGTCAGCGCCGGATTCCCTGGTGTTGCGCCGCATCACATTCCGCCACCGACAACCTTCTGAAGTGCTTCTACTCCTCCTGGATTCGACAACCTTGGTTTCATACTGAGGGAAAACTTGCTGCTGCACTGCGTCATACCTTTTTCTTGGGGTCTCCCAACGAACGTGTATTCTCACGTCAGCACTAATTCATCAGCTCATATGATAGCACGGGCCATAAAAATATTGTAGGTAGATATCAGAATTTGACAGTCCAAATACGCTGTTCAAATCAAAAAATGTCTTGGGAAGACCAGACCGTGGTGAGTTGCCCTTGAAAATACAAGTTGGGAACTAGAATAGCATTTTCAGGATTTGAAAAGCCGAATGAGTTTGTTATTTATACATGTCCCACAAATGAATTGCGATTTTCACCGAACTTGAAATCTGGAAATTTGCGTATGAAAATTCTTTTGGAATTTCTAGATGAATGCAAAATTATTTTTTCAAACGGGAGCGTGTGCTGCCAGTGAGCATACACTGTGTGTGTGCGGCGATCACAGATTAGCTGTACGTACCTAACAAAAAGAACTGCCTTCCAAACTTTTCATGAAAAAACTGCAAGCACATAAGTCACTGACATTTTTACACGTGATTTTTCGCCCTATGTTTTTGGCGTTTGGAAGGCAGTTCTTTTTGTTAGGTACGTGCAGCTAATCTGTGATCGCCGCACACACACAGTGTATGCTCACTGGCAGCAGGTAATTACGAAGCAATCTACACAAACTAGAGTATCAAATCATCGATTCCTAACTGAAGCAAGGCATACTAATAATCACAATCTGACGATACACGTAGGTTATCTACGACACGATCTTGTCGCCGTAGAGGGCCGCGAAGGCGACGTCGTCCTCGTCCTTGAACCGGCCCCACCACCGCGGCCCCGTGAATGGAAGCGCCAGCGACGTTGCGAACCGAGCGGACATGGACCGCCGGTGCCGTGGTGTCGTCGTCGCCTTTGACGGCGCCGTGCAGCTCCGTCGCACTGACGAAGCCGAGGCGAGAGCGCGCCCGCTGGCACTGGACACGCGGGAAGAACAAGCGGTGCTGCCAGGAGGCAGTGCGAGCCTTGGAGGGAGCTGCAGCGATGGCGCCGCAGTGGCGGCAGCAGGAGGCACGGCAAGCCTTGGAGGGAGCTGCAGCAACGGTGCCGCGGTGGCCGCAGCGGGAGGCACGGCGAGCCTTGGAGGGAGCTGCAGCGACGACACCGGCAGGTTGTCGCCGTGGCCTGCAGGCTGCTTTGGGATGCCTGGCCGGAGCTCCCACTTGAAGGGAACTGACCCTGGTGTCCTGAACGACGACAACGACTCCGTCGATGCCATTACCACTAACAAATGGTGTGAACTGTGAAGTGTGATTGAAGCACAATAATACACAGACTTGCCATGCCATGGCAAGGAGCTTTTATATTGTCGGAGAAGAACCCTTATGCAGATTACACCTTGGCCTTCTCTATTACTCATACAGTCATACAGATGGAACCGACATGCTCTGGCGAACTGCTAGTGACACGAAAAAAGAATCAGACATTCAGCACTGTCGACTACAGCGATAGCCAATCAGGATTTAAAGCATGTAATCCATTTATGTTTACAGATGAAACAAAACTAGTAACTGAGGGGTGAGGGCACGACATCTTAAGCGTGTTCGTGTCAAATTGGTGCCGACGCAGCTAGTCGACATTAGCTGTCGATTTGTACACCGTTGTCGATGTCAGAATTAACAGCCAACGCCAACATGCTGAAGAATTTCAGCAGACCAAGAATGACCAAATGATGCATCGGCTTGAAGGAGCCGGCCTGCAACGAAATGAATAAGAACGTCAGGACTGACGTGCAAATAAGATGCTGATTAACCAGGAGACCAATCCAAAACCGTATTGATTATTTTAGCATGTAGTAATCCAGCTAGGAACGAGCTGTGCTTGATGTGTACGGCCCAATTAAGCAAACACTGACTGTTGTTATTTTGCTCCAAGTGTCGTCTTCCTGATCACTCAAACTAACTTAACTGCAATGGCCGGCAGGACTTCTATACTAACATTTTATTCCGCAGAAAAATACAAAATTTCTTAGCTCACCAACTGTTTCCACAACAATAAGGATTTTCAGCACCCAACCTCCCATGCTCTCTTTTTTCCCCCAAAAATTAAAGAATGGCCTAAGGAAATTTTAAAAAGTCTGGCATGTAGATATGCTAGAGTGAATAATGAGCTTCAGTTCTAAAGCGAGCAAGATTACGAGCTTCAGTATTCTTCACTCTACCTTCACGGATAAAACTAAGCTTTATAAAATCTGTCGACATCAGCCTGATCTCCTTGATGATATTAGCATACGATCCACCAGTACCATCAGCAAGATCATTAACAACCTGTTTGCAATCTGACGAGACAAGCAGACGATGCAAATCCAGATCCTTAGGCAGGGCAAGAGCTTCTCGGCAAGCGAGAGTTTCGAGTGCCGGTGGATCAACGAGCGACGGGAACACAGCCGATGACCCCATGTACTGCCCTTCGCTATTTCTAGCCACAACTGGTACTGAACCAATCATGTTGTTTCTCGACACTGCTCCATCAACATTCACTTTGATAACATCAGGTGGTGGAGGAACCCACTTCGGGTTACTATTCTGATGAACTGGTCTTGGCGCCAAGGATACAGGTTTTTTGCTTAACAAATTCAGATCAGGCAAGGTAATTTTGGATGAAAAAATTAGTAGACAGAGGACTCTGAATTCTCCCTCATGAATAGCTTTTCTCCTAGCCCCTTCCATATCGCTCATAGAGTTACTAGTACCTTTACAAATTCATCATGTGGTAAGGTTTCCAGCAGAGAAAAAATCCAGCTCCCTTTACATGTTATCCTTCTATAGGGTACCTGTGGGGCTGAAAGAAGGCATGGATTCAATTGGAAGGAACTTTTTGTGTAGTAGTGATAAAGATGAGGTGTGTCTACCAAAAGATCAGGGCGGCCTAGGGATTTTAGATTGGAACTGATGAATATTGCTTTATTGTCCAATGGCTATGGAAGCTGTTTAACGAAGAAGGCTTGTGGCAGGAAATTCTGTCAAACAAGTATCTTCAGAAACAGACCTTGTGCCAGGTTAAATCTAAGGCTGGAGATTCACACTTTTGGCAGGGTATAATGGAGGTAAAACATCTCTTTTGGTCCTGTTGCAAAATTCAGGTGGGCAGAGGGGATAGGACTAGCTTTTGGGAAGACCATTGGATTACGAAATCCAGTTTGGCGAAAAAAATCCCAAGGCTTTTTAATGTCTCCTTGAATAAAAATATAACGGTTAAGAAGGTCATTGACGAAGGTTTTAGGTGCTTGAGGTTTAGAAGAGCTGTGGTAGGGGTCCTGAGGGATCAGAGAAATGAGTTTGCTTGAGGGAGTGGTCCTGACAGATGATCTAGATCGCTTAGTCTGGAAACCTACTAATTCAGGTCTCTTTTCGGTGAAATCCTTCTACAATGTCATGCAATTTAGAAGGGTAGTGCCGTACAATTTTTTATGGAAAGTCAAGATTCCCCTGCGTGTTAAAATGTTTCTCTGGTTGGTGCTCAAAAAAAGCATCTTAACCAAGGATGTTTTACTTCATAGAGGAGGTGATTGTGAAGCTAAATGCTTGTTCTGTGGTTTGGATGAAACTATTGATCATCTTTTTTTCTCCTGCCCACTAGCTAGGTATATTTGAAATGTGGTTAGTTGTGCCTTTGGTATTAACTGCAGCTTTTTGAATATTGATCAATGCATCGGCTGGCTTAAGGGTTTTAGGGGAAAAAAAGGAGGGATTTGTTGACAGTTGGAATGGCTTCGATTTTTTGGTATTTGTGGAAAACTAGGAACTCTGCTTGTTTCCAGGCTATTTGGCCGGACGAGCCTGTTTCGGTTGTAATTCGAATTTGCAACAGTATTCAGTCCTGGAGTATTTTGGAGGGGGTGCAGGGCGCAAATGAGGCTCTCAAGTTCTACGCTAAGGTCCTAGAAAAGGTGGCGAGATAGGTTTTTGGTGCCAGAAGAAGCTGGAACTCGTGGACACCGAGGCTTGCGATGTGATGGAGGTCAAGGAGGGGCTAAAGGTGTTCGAGAGCAAGCTCCTGGAAGGGTTCCGAAGTCGCTCTCTTGTTATCCTGGAAGTTTTTTTCAGTTTTCTTAGCACCGAACTTGTAATTGAAGTCCTCTCTAGACTTCTGGTCTGAAAATTCCTGTAACAGTTGGGGCAGGTTCTGGTGGTGGTTGTGTTTTGGATGGATCTTGTAAGAATCTGGTTTCATTAATGAAATCGGGGGTTATCCCCTTTGCTCTAAAAAAAGAGAAAAAATCCAGCACTTAGCATTTGGCTCGGCAGTTGCACTCAGAAGCACCACAGAGTGTGCACGTGCACGTCGTTGCCATGTTTTTATGATTCAGGAGATCTGTCGTTGGTAATGACTCTTTGGCGTTTTAGGGACGCCAAAGAGGAATGCCATGGCCAATTTGCATAAGTTGGGCCGACCGGAACATGTGCATTTTGTGGTAAATACGCCCAACTGATCTCCAGGCCCATACAGCTAGAAGCTCATCATACGCTCCCCTCTCTTCGTGCTCATGAATGTATATTATTTTAGATATACTCCAGCTGACCAAATAATAAATCCAAGCTCCCCTTGAAACAGAGTGCATGTATAGGCTCTAAATTTCTCTTTTCTAATGAGCAGTTGGGTCAGGGGCCACGCGTGTTCTCACCGTGTTGATTTTAAATGAGGCGACCAGCCAATCTGCAATGGTTCCTTCTCCTGTATCTTCTCATCACCAGATCACTTCGTTTCCTGAGAAACAAGACAAAATAAAATGAGTCAAACAGAGGAAGTTTAGGGGAAATGCTGGGAATGAAACCATTGACCAGCCATGGATGACTTGCTATATTCAGGAATTCATGGTACTGTTCTTCCTCCAACCGTAAGCAGCAATTAAAGATTAAGGCAACTACTCCAAAAAAATAATAGTTAAGACTAAGACAAGCACAAACACACAATCAAGGTCAAAGTCTGTGCGTGTTAGCGCACTCTGATATAGTAATATTACTTCCAGTACTTAACTGACACCATTCAAATCTCTCCATGAATAAACATATACAATCAATAGTGTACCGCGAGTTGCACCTACTTACTTGCGGAGACAACCTACTTCGTATCGATTTAACCCGGCCGTGCTGTTTGCGTACATGTAACATTAGTTAGCATCCAAAAATGCCAGGAACATCAACAGCCCTACTAGTCTTCATAGTATGCATCTTCTTTCCAGCAGTGGAAACAGCGGCCGGAGCCTCTTCCCGATACTCCATATCGTTGCCAGGCTGCCCCGACAAGTGCGGTGATGTGCCCATCCCATACCCCTTCGGTGTTGGGGCGCACTGTGCCGCGACCAACCTGAACGGCTACTTCAACCTCACCTGCAACAGCACGACAGATCCACCGCGGCCAATGGTCTGGGATCCTGAGGTTAATGTTGAGGTCGCCGACATCTCACTGGAGCACGGTGAAATGCGCGTGCTCAGCCCTGTCAACCACATTTGCTTCACGGAAAACACAACATTCACCAAGTTCTTCGGAGGGTATGAGCTGCAGCTCACGCCCTTCCTCCCATCCCCCTCGCGCAACCGCTTCACAGTCATCGGCTGCAACTGCAATACCCTAGGGCTCATCAGTGGGTACAAGGGAGCCGCAAGTCAATATGTAGCTGGATGCTACTCCTACTGTGAGGGCGTCAACAACACGTCTGACGGCGCGCCATGTGCTGGGCTGGGCTGCTGTGAAGCTGCCATCCCTGCGAACCTCACCTCCTTCGGGGTTTATTTTTTGATGAACCAAAGCAAGGTATGGGGCTTCAACCCGTGCTTCTACGCCATGGTGGCCGAGGTTGGGTGGTACAATTTCAGGCAGCAGGACCTCGTTGGTAAACTTGGGTTTATTGATGATCGAGCCAAGAGGGGTGCCCCTGTTGTTGCTGATTGGGCCATTAGGAATGGCTCATGCCCAACGACAGGGAAGGACACACCTAAGGACTATGCTTGTATCAGTACAAACAGCTATTGCATGTCCGCGAAAAATGGTCCAGGGTACTTATGCCAGTGCTCCAAAGGATACGAGGGCAATCCGTATCTTCTAAATGGCTGTCAAGGTAGATTATTTACTCAAATTTAACTTGTGCAAAATTCCACACATAATGCTTTGAAAACTGATATAATTTTAAGTCATATCTCTGTGTTAGTTCAACTAGATACACTTTCAGAGATAATTCAAATGAAGACTCGCCAATAGATGGTTTTTAACATTGACTTTGGTATCAACAGCAATAGAAACCTTAGGACACTCAAATTTGGTTGCCATCACACCTCTACAAGGAACTGAAAAATTAATGGTGTTTTTTCTGGTACGAATGTAGAGGAAGTTATAAATAGCAAGGGTTGCAACATTAAATAATGAATTGACTAGTTGAATTATTACTTGCTGAATCTTTCTTTAGCCGACATGTAATAATGAAAGCAATATAGCGAATTATGTTTGGCTTGAGCATTCTGAGTGGATGTATCCATTACTGTCTTCAGACATAGACGAGTGCACACTACGTAAGCAGGACGCCAAATATGGAGATTTGTATCCGTGCAGAAAAGGGGTCTGTCACAATACAATGGGAAGCTACTTATGCAAATGCAAGAGAGGAACCAGATCTGACGGTACAAACTCTGGATGCCACTCTAAGTATTCTTCAACTGACAAAATGGTCATTGGTAAGCATCATTTACTTAAAGATCAGCTGACCTCTATTTCATATTTTTCAGTACAAATACTCGTGCAAAAGTAAAAAAAAACTCTGAAAACTACTTACAAATTCAAATCAAACAAATAGCGAGGTCCAAATTTGTTAATATCTTGCAGGCCTCAGTATTTCTGCAACAGTGGTGATGGGCTTAGCATGCTTATTGCTCATGCAATTACAACGGAGAAAGTACAAGAAGGACAAAGATGAGTATTTCAAACAAAATGGAGGCCTCAAGTTATATGAAGAGATGAGGTCAAGACAGGTCGACACAATTCGTATACTTATAGAGAAAGAGATAAAGAGGGCCACTGATAACTACAGTGAAGATCGAGTTATTGGACATGGTGGCCATGGGATGGTTTACAGAGGAACTTTAGATGATCAAAAAGAGGTAGCCATAAAGAAGTCCAAGGTAATCAACGATGATTGCAGGGAAGAATTTGTTAATGAGATAATAATCTTGTCACAAATCAACCACCGGAATATTGTAAGGTTAATAGGCTGTTGTCTGGATGTAGATGTCCCAATGTTGATCTACGAGTTTGTCTCCGGTGGTACTTTATCCGAGTTCCTTCACAGTGCTGGTCATAGATCATCAATCCCATTGGATCTTCGCCTGACGATAGCCACACAGTTAGCAGAGGCTCTGGCTTACTTACATTCATCGACATCACGCACACTTCTACATGGGGATGTCAAGTCTGCTAACATTCTCTTGGATGGTCAATTGAACACAAAGGTTGCCGATTTTGGAGCATCAACACTGAAGTCAATGGATGAAAGTGAGTTCATCAGGTTTGTCCATGGAACACTTGGTTACCTTGACCCCGAGATCTTCATCAGCCATCGTCTTACGGACAAAAGTGATGTGTACAGTTTCGGGGTGGTTCTTCTGGAGCTGATGACGCGAAAGAAGGCAATATATATCGATGACATCAATGAAATGGAGTCATTGTCCTATAATTTTCCCTTGATGTTTCACCAAAATACCCACCATGCTATTCTGGACTCCGAAATAATAGATGAAGCAGGTATGAGGGTGCTCGAGAACATGGCCGAACTTTCAGTGCACTGCCTAAGCCCAAGAGGAGAAGGCAGGCCAACGATGAAGGAAGTTGCAGAGAGCCTAGAGATGATAAGGAAGCTCCAGTTGCAAACAATCAATGCTCAAGAAAACAACAGCCATGCACGTAAGTATGGAGGATCATCTTCGGTCGATATCACATTTGACAAAACAACAGAAGGGACCATCGATATGTTCGAACTGGTTGAAGATCTTGCAAGATGATGTTTGTATCTACAATTAACTCTTTTGTTTAGGGTATATGATACTCCCTCCGTCTCAAATGTAAGGCACCCTTGATTTTCAATCGTCAACAACTTACAGTTTTGACTATGATTTGTACTTATAATATGTCAACAAAATAAGTATAAAGATATATGAAATGATTTTTTTTTGCAAGACAAATAAAAAGGACAGACCCAGTGCATAGAGGCTCCCTCACAAGGTGGGGTCTGGGGAGTGATTATAGGAACCTAGTCTTACCCTTGCAAAGTGCAGTGCAGGGAGGCTGGTTCGAACTCAGGACCTCTTGGCACAAGTGGGGAGGACCTCACCACTGCACCAATGCCTGGCCTCAAAGACAAATGAAACGATATAATTTATACATTCCCAATCCATAATTTTGGTGTATATTAATGATCGAAGACGTGCATCAAAGACCATGCAAAATAAAGTGTGTCTTACATTTTGGAATGGAGGGATAGTCAAGCCCACCCACTATTGTAATAAGTTGACCTTTCTGAGGATGATCCTAGCATTCGATTTTGACATGCCAGAGAAATCGCCACACGTACCATTGTTTTCCTATTGAAAACATATGCCATTGCAGTTGTAGGTATACAATATTGTGGATAATGTTTATATAATTTTATTTTAGTATCCAGGCCTTTATTTATCTATTTAACTTGTTTGTCGTGGTCAGGAGAATCAACCCATTCTAAAATCTGAAGATATATTCATTTACGCAGAACCGATTATTGATACTGTAGGTTCCGCCACTGAATCAAAATTTACTTGTTGCTGGGTGGGGAAACAGAGCGCCTCCCCACCACACGGCTGGATCCTCTTTGCCTCTCCAGTCATGTGCCAGGGACCAATCAACCGCTGCCAAGCAGAATCGCTGGCATCATAGTGAACCGATCCGAATTCACCATCACCATGTCAGAACCCGGACACACCAGTGTTCCCCCACCGGCCGCCACGCCGGGAGGAGCCCTCCCACTCAGTCAGGGTCGGCGCCTCCCACGAGACAGACCTTGGCACCGGAAGCCTGCAGCGGCATCCCAGGAGAACAAGCTGTCTGATGTGTACAGCCCAATTAAGCAATACTGACACTTGTTTTGCTCCGAGTGTCATCTTCATGATCACTAAAACTAACTTCAGCTGGAGTCGCCTGCAGGACATTATACTAACAATTTCTTTAGGCAGCAAGATACAAACTTTCTTAGTTAGCCTGCTGATTCCATAGCCTTTTGTTTTTGCAACACTGTTTCCACAACAGCATGCCTCATCGATTTTCTGACTGAACAAGAACGTCATGGTCAATTTGTATAAGTTGCGCTGGGTCGGATGGTGAACATTTGTCACACCCACTGATAAATAGGCTCAAGTGGACCTCCCAGCCCATCCACCTTGTTGCTCATCACACACTCCCCTCTCTTGATGCTCATCAATACGTGAGTGTATTTTTTAGATGAACACATGAATGTTGACATGCTCCAGCTGACCAAATAAAAAATCCAACACCCTGTGAGAGTGTATGTGTAAGCTCCAAATTCCTTCTTATCCATTGAGAAGATGGGATGGGGATCATGCGTGTTCACACCTTGTAGGTTTCCAATTAAGTGTAGGCTCCAACCGGTTGTTTCTCCGTTATCTTACCACACTTCGTTTCCTGGAAAAATGGGAAATAAAACGAGTCAAACAAAGGAATGGGAAAATACTGGGAATGAAACCATTGACAAAAATGTATAAATCGCTGCCTTCATGTCCTCATGGTCAGCAGCCATAGTGATGTTTCAATAAAAGATTAAGGACTGAAGGCAACAACTCTGAAAATAATTATTAAGACCAAGACAAACACCCAACAAAGGCAAAGTCTCCGTATGTGTAAACATACACTGTGATATAGAAATGTCAATTGTGTTCGTTAACTGATACTCTTGGAAATCTCTCCAATGAGTAACTATATACAATAAGTAATCTATAGCAACTTGCTTTAAAAAAAAAAAAGATAAACTACAACATACTGATTTAGCTGGCCCCTGAAATTATAGAAGATGCAGGTATGGGGTGCACGAGAATATAGCCGTACTCACAGCGCACTGCCTTAGCCCAAGGGGAGATGACAGGCCAATGATGAAGGAAGTTGCGGAGAGGCTACATATGATGACATGACTCACTTCTGACGGAACTAGTGCTCATGAGAACAAGGGCGAAACCCTTGTTTCTAAAGGTCAAAACAACCGCTATGCAGAAACCTACGGAGTATCATCTTTGGTTGTTGTCCCTTTCGACGAGATTACACATGGGACCAGCGAAATGTCCGAACTGGTCGAAGATCTTGCAAGATAATGTTTGTCATTTCCTTTGCACATGTAATTATTTTGTTTCCGATGTGCAATACCAATCCCACCTGGTGTTGTAATAAGTTAAACCGGTATAGCATACGCCATTATAGGTATCCAACATGTACATAATTTGATCATGTGCATCCATCAAGATCTTGTTTTGGATATTTTATTTGTTTGTTCTGGCTATTGAAATTCGGAGTAACGATCCTAACACTCAATCTGCCATGTTGCCGAAGAGATCCCATTGTGGGTGTGCAGCCCGTACATAATAATGACTTAATGAGTGTATCGTGTGTACTCCGTCTAGCTCTTGTTTTGGATATTTAAAAAATAAATTGTGGCCACAGCAATGTTCCCCATTCTGAACTCTGAAGCTGTATTCAGTTACGCCAAATATACACTACAGATTTTATTAGTTCCACAACTGAATCGAAATTACCTGTGCTATGTGGGGAATGGAGCACTGTCACATATCCGCTCCGCCGATGCAATCGTGGGCCGGCGGCGCGAAGAACTGGTCCAAATTCACCAGCTCCGTCGCCCATCGCCGCGCCGCAAGGACCCCTCCCTCCCTTCCGATACGCGCCGGGTTTCGCGCGAGGGAGCCAGGGCGCCGGCAGCACGCGGCGGCACGCCAGAGTATCTGCGCCGCACGCGCGGGTGCCGACGTTGCCGAAGCCTCCCGCCATGGCTTCCCAGCTTCGGCATGGCCACGGGGTCGGAGGCTGGCCGGAGCGGCGCTCTCGCCCACTCGAGCAGCGGAGTGAGCGGAAGGAAATCCTGGCCGTATCTTGACTACGTAGTAAGCGTATTCTTGTTTGCCGCTTTCGTCCATGCTTTAGTTCAATCTTTTTTTTAGAGTTTCTTGTTAAGTTTTTTAACAATTTTTTGCGGGCACAGTTTTTCAACAAATGGTGATCATCCTTATTAGACACTGTCCTTGTTAGCCATCACCTTTGGATCCATAGTTCATCTTCAAGCGTCTTTTTTTGAATTTTCATCTTCAAGGGTCTTTGATTGCCGCTCCAGCGTCGTAGGGTAGGGATTCTAGTCCCTCAAGAACTATTTGATTAGCTTGTGGTGTCGCAATGACATCACTCAAAATGGTTATGACGCGGAAAGTTATTTTTTGACTCTCGAGCTCCAGTGATCTCACTTTAAAATCAATCAAAAAACATATTTAAAAGTTTCAAAAAATTCTGAACAAAATGATGCATGTTCTCAATGATATGCCTACAAGCATGTAAATTTCAATGCAAAATATAATACGTTTTGGGCTAGACAGAAAAAGACAAAAGTTGGAAACTTGAAACCACATATTGTTATACTCAGATCTGTACATTTATCATTTTTGTGGAGTTTAAACCGTAAACTATTTTGCATTGAAATTTTGTGCTTGTAGAATATATATTTGTGAACATGCATTATTTTTTTCATATTTTTAGAACTTTTAAATATATTTTTTAGAAAAAAACGAGATCATTGGATCTCGGGAGCACCAAATCTACACTCGTTAATCGTTATGACGGTGTTATTTTAGATAAAAGCCCTTGGGCTCCCATATCGTCTCTTCGGCGCTTGATCTGGGTGATCGATGTGCTTCCTTGTCGTTCTACGTGGACAACATGTTAGTTATGTGTGTTGTCCGTCAGTGTGGCTCCGTGGTCACTATCGGCGAAAACATCATATTCTTATTCAACGTCCCTTTTTTTTCCTAGCATCTGCGAATAAAGTTATCGGCCTACTCTCATCTAGCAATACTGATCCAACATGTAAGATCTTGTTGGTTAGTTTGTGGTGTCACGACGACATCACTCACAAGGTTATGTTGGTGTTGTCTTGAATAAAATTCACTCCAATCTCATCACTCACCCTGGTTCCATGGTTATTGTCCGTGACAACATCATATTTCTGTTCAACATCCCTTTCTTTCTAGCCTTTGTGAGCAACATCATCGGTCCGGTCTGGAGAAGAAATGTTCAGATATACGGGACCAGATTGGCTGCCTATCCTGCTGTCTACCTTAAGAAATGACAGAAAGGGATTGGTCTTGATGGTCTTATGGAGATCATGGCATATGAGGAATGACATTGTACATGCAAAGGGTGAATGCAGCATCGAAAATTCTGTCAGCTTCCTCGATAGATATCTGAAGGAGCTGAATGTGAGCTGTAAAGCTGCAGAGGATACTAAGGGCAAACTTCCTACTCTCAATACCGGGAATTCCACGGTCGACTGTCACCGGGTTGACCTCTTGCCAACTGAGAAAACTAAGGCAGGATGGTGTGTACCGGAAAGCGGATGGATTAAAATAAACGTTGATGCTTCCTATATCCAGGATTTGGAGATGTGTTCCGTTGGGTGCATTGCCCGTGATGCTGATGGTAAGGTGCTTTGGGCAAGCAATCGGTCTAATATAAAGTGTAAAGACGTCTTTGAAGGTGAAACTACTGCTTGCCTCCTGGGACTCCAAGGTATTCAGAATCTAAATACCTGTTCAGTTGTTCTGGAATCGGACAACGCTGGTGTGGTTGAGGCTATAGCTAGACAAAACCAGAAAATGTCTAGGCTATGGAGTTTGTTTGAGGACATCAATACTCTGAAACTGAGATGTCAGCGATTCATTATTCAGAAAATTGGAAGAGAGAGCAATATGGCGGCCCATGTTCTAGCTGATGTAGCTAGGAAGTTCAAGCAGAATAATTGCTGGCTGGGGTCTGTCCCACCGGCAATTTCAGAAGTGGTCGCTGTCGAGTCTGTAAATTTGGGCTCTGATGATCAATGATATCTCTCTCTTCCTCGCAAAAAAAAAACATCATCGGTCCGGTCTGGCATGTCTAGCGACATCGTGGTGGTGCCTCGCCACTTGGTTTAATCGTCAATGTCCGTCGTACATGACGATCTACTATTGTGGTGATTCAACGAGGTTTAGTTCTCTGCTCTTTTCAGGTACTTCTAGAAAAGGCTATGTCGACGCCACAATAACGAGTTCCGACACCGCTATCGTAAAGAAGTTTGTGTCGTATTGGTCTCAGTTGTGGTCTTTTATGTGACGTGGCCTCGTGGATTCAGTTTCCCACGATAAGGATACACGGAATATAAGGCATATTTTTTCTTTTACTCTCACCGTTCGGAAAAGGATGTTGCTAAAATGGATGTATCTAATATATCTAGATACATCCATTTTAGCGACGTCCTTTTCCGGACGGAGTGAGTAGAAAAGGTATGCATAGCCATGGTGGGCAGATAGTTTTTCAAATATTTAAAACACAATGTATCGAAAACATCGGAATATAGCACATGGGGTCTATTGACATAAATAAAAATGCACCTGTTCTGTTTCAGTATTTGTTCCTCAAATAAACTTGATATTCCACGTTAAAAAATATCAAGTGCGACCTTTTTCTTAATAAAGAAAAGTTGATGTTAAAAAAAGTTAGGGAAAACAATAGAGAACTTTCAGATAGAAACGGAGATGCTGCCTTCATCTTTGGCCGGTCACCTGTTCTCTTTTGGTGATGCCATGATAATCCAAGCGCCACACGAGCAACAGCAGCTCCATCTGCATCTGTCTGCAGGGACCAGATAACAACAGGTGAGCTATGTCTCAGTATGGACCACCACCAATGGCGACGGCGTCAGCGGCTACTGGCTTGGCTGGGGCCTCTTCGTGTGATCCGGTGACTGTAGCGTCTTTGCTGCCTTGAGTTAAACAACACATAACCATTTCACGCCTGGAAGTACCGACGAAATCGACAATCTTTTCCTGTTGTCGTACAGTACTAGGTTTTGGCCTGGATCCACTTCTGCATCACGTCCACCTCAGTTATGTTTTACTACGTACGAGGCAAAAAAAAAACTTTGCAATCAACTGTTCTTCCAGGATCTGAAAAGATGACTCCCAGATTTGTAGTGTGTGTGAGAGAGAGAGGGTGCTTCATTAGCTCCTGCACAGTGCATTGTGTTCGTCGAAAAAAAGACATGTTCCAGAGGACAAAAGCAAAAGGTTGGATTCGATTCCCATCTTCGATGTACCATAGAAAAGCCATTCATTCATAATTTCAATATTTCATAATCAATAATTGATCTACAGCTACTGCTACTGCTACTGCAAAAACCAACTCCTAAATCAGGCTACATCAGACAATCATCTCTACATGAGCAACCCAAGCCTCCAGCACCATTCCAACCAATCAACAATAATCAATCATCAGGATCTATACACAACACAAACACATCTACTGGATCGATGCCCTAATCGAAGCTCGAGGACCGACTCCAGTACTCGCCGTCGGCGGTCTGCTCCGTGCTGCACTGCGACAGCGCGTCGTCGTAGTCCTCCTCCACGCCCAGCAGCGCCAAGTTCAGGTGGGACTGCATGTTGTTCGACCCCGGGGTCACCGCCTCCTCGTTTGACCCGTCCGAAGAGCCCGCGCAGGCCTGCGACCTCGCCCAGTGGATCGCCTCGTCGTCCCCTTCCAGCAGCTTCAGCACCTGTCGTTTGTACAGAAAGGAGGGGGGATGTCAGACACCTGAATCATCAGTAAATGGTGTTTACATGGGGATTTTGGTGGTGTTTTCATCCTTTCTTTCTTACCAGCAGCGTCTCGGGTCGCGAATGAGAGGACGTCCTCGTGCACAGGGAAGCCGCGAGTGTCATCCTCTCCATTTCGTCGCAGTCGTAGTCATTTCCCAGAACAGAATCGACCACCTGTTTGATCTCCCCGCTTGATAGCAGCGGCCTTGCCTGAAAGCGTGAGCAACGAATTAGGACAAGTTGAAGCGTGGCTTGCTTGTGCAAGAACAAGAATGAAGCCAATATAGCAAATGCAGCAATGGTCTGCCCATGTTAATATCATCAGCTCCTTTTGTTTGCTCTGGACATGTTACTGCTCAGACAAAAGAGCTACGCGTATAAAATGGAGTTAGGGAGAGCACTCACCCATCCAACCAGGCTTTCCTGTCCCTTCGGACACCCTGTTATAATGGGTTTCCTTCCTGAAATAATCTCCAGCAGCACAACCCCGAATGCGTACACGTCGATTTTCTCATTGACTTTCCCGTGTGAAAAATACTCTGGAGCCAAGTACCTATCACAATAGTGGTTTACCAATAAGCTTTACATTTGATTTAAAACTAACAACAGATAACCATAGTCCGGAGATGATACTAACCCAAAAGTTCCTGTGATGTCAGTGCATGTTAGGTGGGAGGTTGAAGCTGACACTTTCTTTGCAAGCCCAAAATCACACAGCTGAAATTTTTAAAAGAGAAGATGAGATGATGTCGCAAGCGGGACAAAAACTGACAAGTTACAGGCTAACCACAATTCATCACACTGCTTACGCATTAAGCCACTTGCAACTAAAGTTGTTATTTGTTTTTGAAGTAGTTACTGCAGAAAGCTAGAGTGGAAAATGACAAGCAGATCTGAATATCTATACCTGGGCCTGAAAATCCTCTGACAGGAGGATGTTTGCAGATTTAACATCTCCATGAATCACAGATTGGGTGACACCGCCATGATGCAGAAATTCAAGTGCCTTTGCAATGTGAATCGCTATCTTAATTCTCTTCTCCCAGCTAAGACTATTCTCACATTTGCCTGAAGAAAGAGTTACGAAATATTAGGCCACTTGTCAAGAGGTTAGGGATAGAATAGGCGGTGAGTTTCCATCTTGACGCTTACCGTGAAGCGCTTTGTCTAAGCTTCCCTGGTGCATGTAATCGTACACCAACACGAGACTGTAGTTATCAAAGCTGAATCCCCTCAACGAGACAATATTCTCATGTTGCAAGCTAGTTACAGTCTCAATCTCAGTAATAAACTCCTGTAGTGAGTCAACTGAAGGTTTCAGAATCTTTGCAGCATATATTGTGCCGTCATTGAACTGTGCCTTGTAAACGTGGCTAGTTCCTCCCTTCCCAATTAACATATCTGCATTAACGAAAGAAAATTAGATTTACTTTTGCTGAAACAAACATGTGTAACAAAATAATCCAGATGACAAAGGCAATTACCTGGTGAGAAGTTTGATGTAGCAAGTTTGAGTTCCTCGTAGCTGAACAGCCTACAAACTGAGGAATACTTCTCTTGAAGAGGTTCCAATTCACGGGGAGGCCACGCCACATCATACAAAGAGAAAGAAAATATAGATTCTGGCTCAACAGGGGAAGTAGATCCAGATTCTGAATCACCGTTAAACCTTGGACTTGCATCAGATTTCAAGGATTTGCTATCCGGGTGGACAGAACTGTAACGGCTGGGAAGCCTCATTGCCCATTGAACCATAGCCGCTTTGGCCACCTCAAAAGAGGAGCTTCTTTGATGGTGGCTGAAGATTCTCCTTCGCAGGCGACAGCGGTCAGTCCTTCCTTCTATCATCCTTCTAAGCGACATAGGAGAATTAGAGAACATGTCCACATTACTTGAAGATTCCTTTCGCAAATCCTCAGGTTCTGTATACGCGGTGGAAGGAGTACGTTCGGTGGCACTCGCGCTAACCGAGCCATCCCTCTTGTCAGCTGATGTTTCCAAGTTAAATTGTATATCACTGGAGAAACTACTGCTACGCCTAATGGCCCTAATCACACCTCTTACACCAACAGAACGCTTGGAGCCTCCAGAACTCCCACTCGAAGTTGAACGCTTAGAATCATTGCTGCTCCTGCCTGAATGACCATTTCTTGGGGGCAGCACGCAGTAAAGCTCCCCATCCCCTTCAGCTAGTGGCTTGAGCGAATCACCATCTTGCCGATTTGAAGTACTTGCAACTGAATGGTCATTCCCCGCAGGCAACACGCAGTACAGCACACTGGCACCATCACCTGGGAGATCAGAAATGTCATCTGTCCGGTCCATTGTCGACTCTTCGGCCTTGTCAGTAGCATCTGCATCGTCCTGAACCTGATCCGTCGACAACTCGGGAGGTTCCACACTCAAGGGTGCTGTTCTTTGGCGACGACATCCTCTGGCTGACTACCCTTTGCTGCAACGTCATGTTGTTTTTCTTCGCCCCCACAGCCTTCTTTGGGTTCATCACAAGGCAACACGCTCTGTTCAGGTTGTTTGTCATCGCACCCACTGCCTTCTTTTGGTTCATCACAAGGCAATGCGCTCTCTTTACCTTGACGGGCAAACGGCAAAACGCAGTACATCTCATCCTCGCCGCAGCCAGGACGCTCCGCCGACACCTTGCCCGAGTGGGCATTCGCCTCTCTCCGGTAGACAATCTTTCCACCGTTGACGGCGAGGACCGCGCATTTGGCAGGCAGCTTCTTCGAGCAGTACTTGGCGACGGAATGCAAGGACCTGGCGAATCCAAAGCAACCGTTTCACACAACAATAGTGGGTGGCAATCAATCATTGGGTGAAAAAAGGTTGGGAAACTTGGTAGTGGAAGCATTGAGGATCCAACTTACCCAATTGAGCGCTTCTTCTTGGTGATGCCCAGGACAACCTTGGATGCCCCAAACAAGCTGGCCTCACGAACCAGCGCCTTGCGCACCGATGAGCCCTTGCAAATCTTCACCTTGAGATTGATCTGCCCATCACACAATAGAAAGTTAGCAAAGTTGAGCAATTGCTAGTAGATGGCGAATTTGTCAACGTGTTAAACGCATCTACTAGCAAAGTTAGCAAAATTCTTCTGCAATTCGCTACAGAACAAGTAAGCAAGATTACGGATGAAAATCTATAAGAATGAAGAGTAAAAAAGGAATATTTTCAGCATAGGCCAAACGACCTGATTTCAGTACAGTCGGAGAGTTGACAATAGATCCAGAATTGAACAGATAGAAGAACACTGTTACCAGAACAGCCCTCAGCCCGAAAAATCTAGTTGGCATAATAGGCAAGCATGGGGAATCTTTTGGCGAAGCCAAAATTTGCAGTTTGGCGCAACACAAGCCTGAAGAATCGCGCAGAAATCGGTTGTTCAAATCCAATCTTGCCAGCCCAGCAGAAACGAAATTGGGCTCGAGATTAGACGAGAACTGGGGCAATTAATGCCGAACAATAAAGGGGAAAAGGGTTTCACATGCTGGCCGGCTGGAGTTGCCGGCCAATGGCGACCAACTTCCAATCCACAGCGCAGCAACCGCGGACCAAGCACGCAGGCAGAGAGGATAATAGCCTAGAGAGGGGGCGGCGGCCTGACTTGACTGACCTGCTTGAGGTTGCAGAAGCCCTCGTAGACGGCGAGCATGCCGTCGAAGTCGACCGCTGCGGCGGCCTCGGCGGCGGAGGCGAGGACGACGTGGACGGCGACGACGCGGTCCCCGGGGGCGACGGCATTGACGAAGGCCCAGGTGAGCAGCGCCCGGCTCTCCGCGTCCGCCCGCACGCCCACCACCACCGTGCCCCCGACGGGAGCCCCCTCCTCCCCTTCTCCCTGCCCCGCTCCGCCGGCGTCCGCGGCGCCGTCCATGTTCTCCTTCTCCTCCTCCGCTTTCCCCCCCTCCGCCCCTTGCCGCTCCTCCATCTGCCGCTGCTGCTCCTTGGACACCTTCATCTCCAGCGCAGCCTAGCACAGCCTGTCAGCCGCCAGCATGGGTGCCCGCGCCGTCGCGTAGTCCTCTTGCTGCCGCCGCCTCGGGCGCCGTGCGGGGCGGCAGTGTGCCGTTGGCTGGTTCCTCCCTCGGCAACCGTCGCCTCCTCCGGCCCCTCTCCTCCTCGCTTGCCGTGCGTCTCTTGGGGGGTCGTGCTCTCTCTCTCCCTCTCTCTCCCTGGAGAAGAGGAATTGTCTTCTCGCGTGGGTAGAGTAGATTAGTCCAATATAGGCGGCTGTCTGGCAACTGCCACTGTTGAGCCTTTCCCTCGCCCGTCCCCGTTTCTTACTATATTTATATTTATATTTATTTCCCCATTTTCTAGAGAGTATTTAATTTACTGCTACTAGTTTTTATCTACCGGTAAAGTACAGTAAAAAGATATCAGAATATAGCTTTTTCTAGGGTGAGCCGAGCCGAATATAGCTTTTTTGCTATCAACAACTTTATTTTTGTGTGTATTATAGACCGCCACTTGGGGAGTAGAACTGGGCCGTAGCCAGGGGCGGAGACAGGGGGGTGCTAGCAGGGGTCCGACCCCCCCCCATGGTTCGGCCCCCCTAATGATCTGGTGTACTTATTTATAAGGTTACTAATGTTTATACGTGCTAATCAACTCCAGTAATTGCCGCGTTAGTGCTCAAAGCCCACGCCACCTGTGCCTACGTACGCACCAAAGCCCAGCAAAGTTTGGGCCATCCTTGGAGCTCTATTATTTTTACCGTAAATTCCATTTAGTGTGGCGAGGCTGAGCGACCCCATCCTTACCCTAATCTCATAATCTTAGATCGATCTGCCATGACGCCTGGCCGCCTTCGACAGCTCGCAGATTAGACAGATCGCAACGCCGCCGTGCTAACTTCTACTGATCATGCCGACCGCTGTGGCACCTGCCGCACCTCAACATCATACATACAGGTCTAGAGGACGTCGACCTCCCAGTACCTGATCAAACACTCAATCTAGAGGTACGAGCTGGTTATTATACACATATTTGATCATTTGTCCTTTTTTTGGTGGGGGCTTTGATCATTTTTGAGCACGTGTATGTACAATTATCAAGCCTAGTAAAATCGATACCGATCAGCAGTAATTTCCCATTCAAGCCCAGCGAAACTGCTAGCAGAGAACCTAATAATTTCATCTATGATCTGTATATAAAAACAAATAATGGATTTTATACTTATGAGTTAGAGTTTTTGCTGCTTATAAGAATTTGAATCTGTGAATTATCCACTATTGAGGACTGGACAAGTACATGAAGGTTATAATGAGGAAAACAAAATCATATTAGCTTGGCTGAAGACCGAACAATGTTTTTGACTGGCCTGCACCTCGCCCCCCCTATACCTGAATCCTGGCTCCGCCCCTGGCCGTAGCGGTATGTGTCGCTGGCAGCGGCAAATGCACGTGCTGCACAAAAAAAAAAAGTTTGCTTCCTCTCTGTCATAGATTAGGAGGGAAAAGCTCGTGCTTTTGATTCAGTCATCTGTGACTGCGTTGTGACCTCTATTATTACCGCCCAAATCACTTTCACCCTTTTCCCCTTTCATCAAGCCACCTCATAGACTAGAATGATTACTCAGTTCATTTATTAGGCTGCTACTACTAACACACGTTAATTTTCTTCTTTTGTTTTCTCAGATATCACATTTTTTTCGCTGTTGAAAACATTTCTGCACTTTATTTTTGATTTTGGGTACAAAGATATATGGAACAACCTCTCCATGGTGCACTCTTTGATTTAGCAGCACCATCAAATCTAGTGCTATACCAAATTGTTAGGAAACACTAAATCAATAAGACGGGTGGTACCAAATTGTTAGGCAACACCAGATCAATAACACATAGTAGTACCGAATTGTTAGGAAACACCAAACATTAAGGATCCTTTGATTCAAATGAATATGATAGAATGATTCTTGTAGGATTGGAATAATATTTTTTTATCGAAGGTGTTTGATCCCATATGAATCATTCCTATAAAAATCCTGTAGTGCAAATCCCAAAGAAAAATAACATCCAACCTCATGGAAAAAAATTCCTTCGCCTCAATGAAACAAACTTGCTCTTCCTATAGGATTCCGTTAGACATGTCATCTCAATCCTATTTCTATTCCTACACTTTTCCTACCCTATGAATCAAAAGAGCCCTAATTATTATTTGAAACCCATTGGTCATGGTCTTGTGTGGATATGTTGTACTCTATCCGTTCCTAAATATAAGATATTTTATATGTTTCACATTTTGACTAGATGCGGACTAAACTGAGTGACCATACACACTAGAATATGTCTAGATACATCTTGGTATAAACAATGCGAGATGTAGGAGGACTAATTTTCTTCCTTGCCCATGTCATTTGTGTATTTATATATACAAGGTCTACTCCATGATGCACTGCTTGATCTGGCCAGCTTCAACAACTCCAGTACCAAAACTTATAGTATCTGCCAGTTGCCATTACTCCTACTAGTGTTTAGGTCAGATGTACTCTTCGATCGAATATTTTTCTAAAGAAATAAATAGTTTAGGTCAGATCTGGCGAGAGCCTCTGAATAATGTCGCAAAGTAATGGAAGGAATGGAGAGAGCGTGGGTAATTAACTAATCAAAGGAAGAGGTCGTAGCCGGTCTTCGCAGAGTCGTTAGGCCGTGTTTACTACAGTAATTAACAAATCAATTGGTGGGTGGTGTCTGTACTTCTGGGAACTGGGCAGCAAGGTCACCGATTCCTTCCCGGCCAGCACGGCGCACGTGCACTGTAGTACACTGCTGCGTGCTCACGTCACATGCTAGTATTTCCCGATATTTTTTCGGATCGAGAAAAAATCATATTGTTCTCAATTTTCTCTTGTGACAGAAGCTGTAATTATTCTGGGACAGAAATAATTGGCAAAGAAAAATAATGTGTGTGAAACCTTGCCTTGCAACTCGTATCAATTGACAAGGCTACAAGGGACCAAAAGTAGTCAAAGGGATTTTTCTTGCGATTCATGAACCGATGGCAGTACTTATCTATCCACGAATGCTAGTATTATATATATCGAATTATATATACACATACAACCTTGCCTTAACGGCAAAGGCGGCAAATTCTTCTCGTATCTTATTGTTGACAAGCATGCATGCAAAGAAAAACAAAGACCTTCTAGAGACGGAGACCTATTTTGTAGTGTCTTGGTATGACCTTATTACAGCTTAAACGTTGGAATCAAACAGCAACGCAGGGTATAGTATACGTAGAGTACAAACAAAATGTCGGAGACCATACATGATATAGGACAAACGTCGACACGCACTACTGACAATGAGTGGCGGTGATGCTAATCGTTGGTCCAAAAACTTGATGGTCAGTTCTCGAATCGATCGATCGCTGATGCTAGATTAGTATTGATTATTTTGGTCAGGGTCCTTGATATACTACGATGAACATTCTGTTTCGTGCCTGGTACGGTTTAACCAGCCATCTGGTTAGTTCCATCGTGATCAGAATGTGCATGCTTCAGTACGAACTTGTACTGCGTTCGTAGTGACCATCAATTGCTTGCTTGATTGTTGCGTGCAAGCTTAATGACCTTCAGTTGCTTAATTGTTTGCCCACACTCAATCAGTCGAACTTAATCATTATCAATTACTCGGCCAGTTAATGTATGTAGTACGGTGTATAACTACCGCGAGTTTTATGTTCATGTCAAAAAAGCACCAACATTCCTAATACTATATTCGTAAGAAAAAATACCAACATTCCTAATACATTATTCGATCCATCGTGGAGTATATTTTCACATTGTATCGATTTCGCTGAATGGAGAAGCAGTGAAATCTTTGACCCGTGCTTTCTCTAAACGAATGATAACATAGTGCCTCGCATCATGTCCCCCTCCTAGGTGCACCGGTCTTGGAGAAGGAAACTGGACGACTGGACCAACGGTGTGTGCTCCGGTGGTCTCTGCACCGGTTTGCTTGTGTGGCAACAATGAAAGGTCTGAGAGATGTCAAGGAAGTATATGTGAAACGTGCCCATTAGTGCACCCGTCTCCTGTTTATCACCTAAAAGGTTTTTATGAAAATGTTTTTTTTCATTTACATAACATAAATATGTATCGTCGCAAAACTCCAAGTCTAAATTTGAAACACAACATAAACAGTGAAAATGACAAATAAAATTATCAATAGTGACAATGAGCCAAATTCAAAGCCCAACTTGCATTTTGGAACTATTCATTGTTGGATTTATCCATTTTGTTTCTTCATGTGTGTTATGAATTTCTGCTTGAAACTTTATGACATGTTAGATATGAGTATTAGCAATGTTCATTCTTTTTTTTTCCAGAATTTTAAAAACATTTTGGTTGGTCAAACAAAATCTAGTGATCTGTGTGCACCAATTTCTCGGTTTCACAGGATACGTTCTCGAGTGATGTCGATATCCCTACATAGATGGTACTGGTAGTCGAGTGACTAGAGTCGGATAAGAGCTCCGTGGTGACAATGTGTGCCCACAAATATAGCGAACAAAAGTATTACCGGAATAACTTTTTAGCGTACAACTTTATCACATGGTGTGTATTGTAGGCTGCCGCTTGTGCAGTAAAACTGCGCCGTAGCGGAATGCGTCGCTGCCAAATGCACGTGGCGAAAAAGGCGTCCTCTCTCTCATGGATTAGGAAAAAGGCTCGTGCTTTTGATTTAGTCGTACGTGACTCTGTTGGAAGCTTAATTATTACCGCCTCTCACTTTCTCACTTGCCCTCTATATATGATGAAGCCACCTCATGCACTAATCAGAGTATTGTTCCAAAAGATCAGTAGAGTAAAACCTTGGTTCACTGCCTTGTGGATAAACAATGCAAGTAGGAGCAGGAGTACTGATTTTCTTCTCAGTTTTGCTGTTGTTGATGGATAAACAAACAATGCAAGTGGTGGTATCGGTTAAATGTTTTTTGAGAGAAATATTCATGGATCAAGCTACACCGCATTGCACATTTGCACTCCTTGGTTTGGCCCACCAATATTGCCATTTTTTCTTCTCATTTTCCTTTGTCATAATTTCTGTACGTATTTATTTTTGGTAGAAGATTAATGGAACAAGTTGTTCGTCTATGCACCGCTTGCTTTGGCAGCCATCAATAACTCTAGGAGTACCAAACTGCTAGGGAGCACCAAACTTATCTGCCAGTTCGCCATTACTCCCCAAGTTTTGGTCGCATGTACTGCTAGCTTCTCTAGAGGAAAAAAAATGCTAGGCTTTAGGTCAAATCTGATGAGACCCGCACTCCTCCCAAACCCCAACAGCTCCTCTCTTCTCTCCCTCTCCCGAAACCTCTCCACAGCTCCTCTTGAGAGTCGCCTCTGTGCGACCGGATCCAATCCCTCTCGCCGCCGGCGTTTGCGCTGGAGGACGTAGAGATGGATTAGGATGCCGGAATTGCTTGTACAGCAGTAGTAGTAGGATTAGATGGAGGTTTGGGCTTGGTCCCGTGTTTGCCCAGGTGGCGACTGGGAGTAGGTCGTCGGAGTTCTTCGGCCGGCTCCGGCACGTTCTGATCTTGGCTTCCCTGGTGGTGGTGCTTGATACGTCTCCAACGTATCCATAATTTCTGCTGTTCCATGCTTATATTATACCATTTGCTACATGTTTTATATACACTTCGTATCACTTTTATGCATTTTCTGGGACTAACCTATTAACAAGATGCCACAGTGCCAGTTCCCTGTTTTCTGCTGTTTTTGGTTTCAGAAAGTTACTTCTGGAAATATTCTCGGAATTGCACGAAACAAAAGGCCAGTCCCTATTTTTCCAGCACGTACACGGAGTCCGAAGGAGAGACGAAGAGCCACGAGGTGGCCAAACCACCTGGCGCGGCTGGGCCCAGCCGCGCCTGTGTGGTTTGGGCCCCTCGGGGGTCCGCCGACATCGCCCCTTCGCCTATTTATTCCCCGAGACGTGAAAACCCTAAAACACCGAGCCTTTCATCCAGAACATATTCGCTGCCGCCGCCGTCGTCAACCCTAACTCGGGGGGTTCTGAAGCTCTTCCCGGCACCCTGCCGGAGAGGGGAATCATCACCGGAGGGCTCTACATCGCCATGCCCGCCTCCGGAGTGATGCGTGAGTAGTTCATCCTTGGACTATGGGTCCATAGCAGTAGCTAGATGGTTGTCTTCTCCACTTGTGCCATCATGTTTAGATCTTGTGAGCTGCCTATCATGATCAAGATCATCTTATTGTAATGCTACATGTTGTGTTTGCTGGGATCTGACTTATATTGATACCTATGTGGAGCTGAATATTATATTATCATGTCTATGTCATTTGTGATCTTGCATGCTCTCCGTTACTTGTTGAAGCCTTGGCCACGTGAATACTTGTAACTCCAAGAGGGGGTATTTATGCATGATAGTTGGGTTCAACCTCTATTTAACCTGGGATAGTGACAGCAAGTTCTAAGGTTGTAGATGTGTTGTTGCCACTAGGGGTAAAACAGCAATGCTTTATTCAAGGATGAATGTATTGTTTACATTACGCACATTACTTAATGCAATTGTCTGTTGCTTGCAACTTAATACTGGAAGGGGTACGGATGTTAACCGGAAAGTGGACTATTTAGGCATAGATGCATGCTGGATAGCGGTCTATGTACTTTGTCGTAATGCCCAAATGAATCTCATAGTAGACACCACAGCTCACACATGCATGTTATATGCACTTATCAATTGTCAATTGCCCAGCTGTAATTTGTTTACCCAGCATGTTAGTTATCTTATTGGAGAGACACCACTAGTGAACTGTGGACCCCGGTCCATTCTTTTACATCTGAAATACAATCTACTGCAATCATTGTTCTCTACTGTTTTATGCAAACAAACATCATTTCCATTCGATACGTTTAACCCTTTGTTTTCAGCAAGCCGGTGAGATTGACAACCTCACTGTTAAGTTGGGGCAAAGTAATTTGATTGTGTTGTGCAGGTTCCACGTTGGCACCGGAATCCCTGGTGTTGCGCCGCACTACACTCCTTCACCAACACCTTCGAAGCAAACCTCGTTTTCCTACTGGTCGATTAAACCTTGGTTTCATACTGAGGGAAAACTTACTGCTGCACTCATCATACCTTCCTCTTGGGGTTCCCAACTGACGTGTGACGTACAAGCATTGTTTCTGGCACTATTAACCTAGAGCCACCAACACGTTTTCTGGCGCCGTTGCCGGGGAAAACGAATTGCTTCTGCAAGGGGAGTCTCTCACACCCAATCTCTTTACTTTGTTATTTGTCTTGCTTAGTTTATTTTTATTTAGTTTGTTTGCTTTCTCTTATCAAAAACACAAAAAAATTAGTTACTTGTTTAATTCAGTTTGTTTTGTTTTTCAAAATGAGTACTCCTGAGAACACTAAGTTGTGTGACTTCACTAGCACAAACAACAATGATTTCATATGCACTCCTATTGCTCCACCTGCTTCTACAGCAGAATTTTATGAAATTAAACCTGCTCTATTAAATCTTGTTATGAAAGAGCAATTTTCTGGTGTTAGTACTGATGATGCTGCTGCCCATCTTAATAACTTTGTTGAACTTTGTGAAATGCAAAAGTATAAGGATATGGATGGGGATATTATAAAACTGAAACTTTTTCCTTTCTCCTTGAGAGGAAGAGCTAAAGAATGGTTGCTTTCTTTGCCTAGAAATAGTATTAATTCTTGGACAAAATGCAAAGATGCTTTCATAGGGAAATATTATCCTCCTGCTAAGATTATATCCTTGAGAAGTAGCATTATGAATTTTAAACAACTTGATAATGAACATGTTGCTCAAGCTTGGGAAAGAATGAAATCTTTGGTGAAGAATTGTCCCACTCATGGACTGACTACTTGGATGATCATCCAAACCTTTTATGCAGGATTAAATTTTTCCTCAAGGAACTTATTGGATTCAGCCTCTGGAGGAACCTTTATGTCCATCACTTTAGGTGCAGCAACAAAGCTACTTGATGATATGATGATCAACTATTCCGAATGGCACACCGAAAGAGCTCCTCAAGGTAAGAAGGTAAATTCTGTTGAAGAAACCTCCTCTTTGAGTGATAAGATTGATGCTATTATGTCTATGCTTGTGAATGGTAGATCTCATGTTGATCCTAATAATATTCCTTTAGCTTCATTGGTTGCTCAAGAAGAGCATGTTGATGTAAACTTCATTAAAAACAACAACTTCAACAACAATGCTTATAGGAATAATTTTGGTAGCAACAATTATAAGCCTTATCCTTCAAATGGTTATGGCAATTCTTATGGTAATTCCTACAGCAACAATAGAAGTGTGTCCTCTGATCTTGAAGCTATGCTTAAAGAATTTATTAGCACACAAAAAGCTTTCAATAAAACTGTTGAGGAAAAGTTTGAAAAAATTGATGATCTTGTCTCTAAAGTTGATAGTCTTGCTCATGATGTTGAAATTCTAAAACTGAAAGTTATGCCTAATGAAGTTAAAGATATTAAGTCATTTGCTACAGCAAATGCCATCCAAGTTCGAATTGATAATAATATTAGGATGTTGGCTGAATTGCATGCTAGGTGGGAAAAAGAGGAAGAACTTGAAAAAGAGAATAGTATAGTTAGAGTTTGTACTATCACCACCACTAGTAATGCTAATGTTTCACATGCTAGTAAACCTCCTACTATTGATGGTAATGTTATTGGTGTTGATAATGTCTCTACTACTTCTGCAAAGCGTTTGAAATTGCCTAAAACTGCTGAAACTTTTTCTGATAAAAGTGCTGAAATTTTTCAAACTATTGGAGACAATGGTTCCACCACCATTGACAATAATGATTTTGATTTTGATGATTGTAACATCTCTGAAGTTATTATGTTCTTGCAAAAATTAGCTAGAAGTCCCAATGCTAGCACTATTAATTTGGCTTTTACAAAGCATATTACAAATGCTCTTTTGCAAGCTAGGGAGGAGAAGTTGAAACTTAAAGCTTCTATTCCTAGGAAATTAGAAGATGGTTGGGAACCCATCATTAAGGTAAAGGTGAATGATTTTTATTGCAATGCCTTGTGTGATCTTGGTGCAAGTTTCAGTTTTGCCCAAGAAGCTTTATGATATTCTTGATTTGCCACCTTTGGAACATTGTTATTTGGATGTTTTTCTCGCTGATAATGCTATGAAGAAACCTTTGGGGCGAGTTAATGATGTTTTTATTACGTAAAAATAACCTTGTCCCCGTTGATTTTATTGTTATGGATATTGAATGCAATGCATCTTGTCCTATTGTTTTGGGAAGACCTTTTCTTCGAACTGTTGGTGCCATCATTGATATGAAAGAAGGTAATATAAGGTACCAATTTCCTCTCAAGAAAGGTATGGAACACTTCCCTAGGAAGAGAATGAAGTTACCTTTTGACTCTATTGTTAGAGCAAGTTATGATGTTGATGCTTCTTCTCTTGACAACACTTGATTTTCACTTTCTGCGCCTAGCTGAAAGGCGTTAAAGAAAAGCGCTTATGGGAGACAACCCATCGTTTTTATTTGCTGTTATTTTTGTTTTCTTTGAGTCAAGGATTTTGTTACTTCTGTAGCAACTCCTTTGTATCTTTATTTTATCGCAATGTTGTGCCAAGTAAAGTTCTATATTGAAAGTTGATGCAAGATTTGGATTTCTGCGCAGTGACAGATTTTTAGCTGTCACGGATTTGAGCTTATCTCCCTGTAGAAAATTCAAAAAATTCTGAGAAAAATCACGCATATTCCTGAGATATGTACGCAACTTTCATTATTTTAGGCCAGATCCATCTGAGCAACTTAAGTGCCTCGAAAAAATTCGTCATTCCAGACTGTTCTGTTTTTGACAGATTCTGCCTTTTGTTTTGCATTCGCTCTTTTACTGTGTTTGTGTGGATTTCTTTGCTCCACAAAGCATTGGTGGCTGTAGCTAATGTCCAGAAGCTTTGGGATTGATTGTATCATTACAGAATATGAGAATTTTTGATTATGCACTAACCCTCTAATGAGAACTGTCTTGAGTTTGGTGTGAAGGAAGTTTTCAAGGATCAAGCGAGAAGGGTGATATTATGTGATCAAGAAGAGTGAAAAGCCTAAGCTTGGGGATGCCCCCGTGGTTCATCCCAACCATATTCAGAGAGACTCAAGCGTCTAAGCTTGGGGATGCCCAAGGCATCCCCTTCTTCATCAACAAACTTATCAGGTCATCTCTAGTGAAACTATATTTTAATTCTTTCACATCTTATGCGCTTTACTTGGAGCGTCTGTGTGTTTTTATTTTTGTTTTTGTTTGAATAAATTCGGATCCTAGCAATCCTTGTGTGGGAGAGAGACACGCTCCGCTTTTTCATGTGAATACTCATGTTCTTCACTTATATTTGTTGAGTATTCTTAACTAGCTACTGCAGTGCTTTTAGCTCCTGTTTTTCATGCATCTCTTCGAGCTGTTAGCACTTGTTTATAAATACTCTCTTGCTGCATTATATTATCATTTGGAGAGTTTATGTTTAATAAATTATTGGTGTTTGTTTGGAAGAAAGAAAATGCTACATGTAGTAGTTGGTATTGGAAAAGACATATGCATTCTTGTAGATCATTGTCTTGTTTTGATTTGATGCTTTGCAATTGTTTTGAGCTCTCAAGTAGATCATGTTTAAGCTCTTGCATCATGTAGTTAAAGCCTAGTAGTGGAGAACTACCGTAGAGCTTGTTGAGACTTGGGATGCATATTTGTTCTCTCTAAGGTCTAGATATTTTCTGGTAAAATGTTTGAGCAACAAGGAAGACAGTGTAGAGTCTTATAATACTTGCAATATGTTTTTATGTGATTCTTGCTGTACCGGTTTATACTTGTGTTTGCTTCAAACAACCTTGCTAGCCTAAACTCTGTACTGAGAGGGAATGCTTCTCGTGCATCCAAAACTTGAGCCAAAACCCATGCCATTTGTGTCCACCATACCTACCTACTATGTGGTATTTCCTGCCATTCCAAGTAAATATTTCATGTGCTACCTTTAAACTATTCAAAACTTTATTACTCCTTATTTGTGTCAATGTTTTATAGCTCATGAGGAAGTATGTGGTGTTTTATCTTTCAATCTTGTCATTTACTTCTGACAGACTTTCACCTGGACTAGTGGCATATACATCCGCTTATCCAATAATTTGCAAAAAGAGCTGGCAACGGGGTGCCCAGCCCCAATTAATTACAACTTTCATTAATAATTCTCTTCACATGTTTTGCCCTGATTTATCAGTAAGCAACTTAATTTTGCAATAGACACTCCTCCATGGTATGTGAATGTTGGAAGGCACCCGAGGATTCGGTTAGCCATGGCTTGTGTAAGCAAAAGGTTGGGAGGAGTGTCATCTATAAAGAAACTAAAATACATGTGTAAACAAAAGAGAAGAGGGATGATCTACCTTGCTGGTAGAATAACGTCCTTCATGGGAGCCGCTCTTTGAAAGTCTGGTTGACAAGGGGGTTAGAGTGCCCACTACCATTCGTTGACAACAACAAACACCTCTCAAATACTTATTTTGTGCTCTCTATATGCTTTCGAAAACTTAAAAAGCTCTAGCACATGATTTAATCCCTGCTTCCCTCTGCGAAGGGCCTATCTTTTACTTTATGTTGAGTCAGTTTACCTACTCCTTTCTATCTTAGAAGCAAACACTTGTGTCAACTTTGTGTGCATTGATTCTTACATATTTACTTATTGCACTTGTTATATTGCTTTATGTTGACAACTATCCATGAGATATACATGTTACAAGTTGAAAGCAATGCTGAAACTTAATCATCCTTTGTGTTGCTTCAATGCCTTTTACTTTGAATCTATTGCTTTATGAGTTACCTCTTATGCAAAACTTTTTGATGCTTGTCTTGAAAGTACTATTCATGAAAAGTTTTTGCTTATATGATTCATTGTTTACTCTTTATCTATTTGTTAGCAAACTATAGATCATTGCTTTGAGTCACTTCATTCATGACATGAGCCTTGCAATATATTGATCAAGATTGTGTGAAAGCATGTCTCCTCAGAAATTATTTGTTGTTATCGTTTTACCTACTCGAGGACGAGTAGAACTAAGCTTGGGGATGCTTGATACGTCTCCAACGTATCCATAATTTCTGCTGTTCCATGCTTATATTATACCATTTGCTACATGTTTTATATACACTTCGTATCACTTTTATGCATTTTCTGGGACTAACCTATTAACAAGATGCCACAGTGCCAGTTCCCTGTTTTCTGCTGTTTTTGGTTTCAGAAAGTTACTTCTGGAAATATTCTCGGAATTGCACGAAACAAAAGGCCAGTCCCTATTTTTCCAGCACGTACACGGAGTCCGAAGGAGAGACGAAGAGGCCACGAGGTGGCCAAACCACCTGGCGCGGCTGGGCCCACAGCCGCGCCTGGTGGTTTGGGCCCCTCGGGGGTCCGCCGACATCGCCCCTTCGCCTATTTATTCCCCGAGACGCGAAAACCCTAAAACACCGAGCCTTTCATCCAGAACATATTCGCTGCCGCCGCCGTCGTCAACCCTAACTCGGGGGGTTCTGAAGCTCTTCCCGGCACCCTGCCGGAGAGGGGAATCATCACCGGAGGGCTCTACATCGCCATGCCCGCCTCCGGAGTGATGCGTGAGTAGTTCATCCTTGGACTATGGGTCCATAGCAGTAGCTAGATGGTTGTCTTCTCCACTTGTGCCATCATGTTTAGATCTTGTGAGCTGCCTATCATGATCAAGATCATCTTATTGTAATGCTACATGTTGTGTTTGCTGGGATCTGACTTATATTGATACCTATGTGGAGCTGAATATTATATTATCATGTCTATGTCATTTGTGATCTTGCATGCTCTCCGTTACTTGTTGAAGCCTTGGCCACGTGAATACTTGTAACTCCAAGAGGGGGTATTTATGCATGATAGTTGGGTTCAACCTCTATTTAACCTGGGATAGTGACAGCAAGTTCTAAGGTTGTAGATGTGTTGTTGCCACTAGGGGTAAAACAGCAATGCTTTATTCAAGGATGAATGTATTGTTTACATTACGCACATTACTTAATGCAATTGTCTGTTGCTTGCAACTTAATACTGGAAGGGGTACGGATGTTAACCGGAAAGTGGACTATTTAGGCATAGATGCATGCTGGATAGCGGTCTATGTACTTTGTCGTAATGCCCAAATGAATCTCATAGTAGACACCACAGCTCACACATGCATGTTATATGCACTTATCAATTGTCAATTGCCCAGCTGTAATTTGTTTACCCAGCATGTTAGTTATCTTATTGGAGAGACACCACTAGTGAACTGTGGACCCCGGTCCATTCTTTTACATCTGAAATACAATCTACTGCAATCATTGTTCTCTACTGTTTTATGCAAACAAACATCATTTCCATTCGATACGTTTAACCCTTTGTTTTCAGCAAGCCGGTGAGATTGACAACCTCACTGTTAAGTTGGGGCAAAGTAATTTGATTGTGTTGTGCAGGTTCCACGTTGGCACCGGAATCCCTGGTGTTGCGCCGCACTACACTCCTCACCAACACCTTCGAAGCAAACCTCGTTTTCCTACTGGTCGATTAAACCTTGGTTTCATACTGAGGGAAAACTTACTGCTGCACTCATCATACCTTCCTCTTGGGGTTCCCAACTGACGTGTGACGTACAAGCAATTGTTTCTGGCACTATTAACCTAGAGCCACCAGTGCTCTGGTGGCAGGAGCCCGTGACGCTGGAGGAGTTGAGGCTAGAGATCTCCCTAATAAGGCTGATTCCTGGAGTTCTTCCCTGCTGCCGGCTTCGCGCGTCGCGGCTGGGTCGTCGGGGAGCTTCTTCTCTGGATTTCCATGGTGGAACTCCAAAGAGGCTTCTTGTTCGAGCTCCTTCAATAAGCCCGTTTGTCGACGGATCGTTGGCGTCCACGCTGAGATCTCATCCCTGGCCGGCCGTGGAGGCGAGGGGGAGGTGGGATTCGGCATGCTGGCCGCCGGTGATCTTCGACTCGGTCTGTCGAGGCAGTCTGGTGCTGGCCTGCTTTGGCAAGGTTTGCTGGTTGTTGGTTGGCGGCTTCGTTCTTCTCTCTGGCTTTGGCTAGAGGCGGCGTCGTCGTGGCGGTGGTGGCTCGGGGAGGTTTCCCCGCCGATGCTCGGTCATTGTCTTCGATTCCGGCGGCTGCGCCGGATGTCTACTGCGGTACTGCAACGCAGCATGTCTGCTATCGAGTCCCAGCTGCTATTCGGTCTGCGGATGGCTCGCTTTTTTCTCCGGCGGCGTCTCGACGGTGTTGGAGTTCGGCAGCGGGCAGAGCGGTGGTGGAGCTTGAAGACCTCTAGGTGCCTTTTTGCTATTTCCTGTTTGTATAGGGGTCTTTTTGCTCTTTGTCATGGGCAGGTGGCCTTCGGGTTGCTTCTAGTGTGTGCGTACGTGTGCTGTAACTGTTTATGTATTCCTGTTTAATTACGTACTAGTCTCAAAAAAAAAAAAAATCTGATGAGACCCTCTGAATAAGAGCATCTCCAACGGACGTGCTTTGGCGCCGCGCGCCATATTCTGTTTCCAGCGCCAAAAAGGAGTTTTTGGGCGCGGCGCGCTGGTTTTGCTTTTCCAGCCGCGCGATACTATATCGCGCCGAAACGCAGGGCTCCAACAGACGCGCAAAAAAACGCGCTCCAGAGCCAAATTTTGCAATAAAATAAATACAAACAACACAAATTTAAACGATTTTAAACTTAATTCGATAGATTTGACGATTTTTCACCTAATACAAACTACCTAATACAAACTACCTAAATACAAACTACAACTTATTAGAACTCGAAGTCCGAGGAATCCGAAGCGGTGTCGCTGGAGATTTCGTCCTCCAGCGCGCTCCACCGCTCGTCGCCGGCGGGCCAGGTCGCGCGGCCTGCCGCGAGCTCGGCCTCCGCCGCCCCCCTCGCCAGGCGCCGCGCCTCCCTATACTCGCGGCGCTCGGCCTGCCGCTCCGCCTGCTCCGCCGCGGTGATGTTCCAGTGCTCCACCTCGAGCTGGTATTCGCGCGGGTGGCTCCGGTACCAGTCCGCGACCGCGCGCTGGTCCCGCTCCGCGACGAGGCTGAGCATCGCTCGGCGGCGGTGGAGGCGGCGGTCTTCGTCGGTGACGAGGCGCGGCTCCCGCGCCATGTTGCGCGCTTCCTCAGCGTTGCGGCAGTCATCGAAGTTCATCTGGCGGCGCGACCGGCCGAGCGCCCACGCCGCCGCGTCGTACGCGCGGGCGGCCTCCATCGCCGTCTCGAACGTCCCGAGCTGGACGCGCGACTCGCCGGACCGGATCTCCGACGTGAAGGTGCCGCTCGGGCGCGCGCGGACGCCGCGGTAGCCAGATTGGCTTCGGCGGCGCGGCGGCATGGTGGCGGCGGCGCGGTGCAGGCGGCGGTGGGGAAAAGAGTGGAACTATCCGGAGCGGCGCGGGAGAGAGAGAGGTGGTTGCGTGGCGCGTTTGTGTCCAGCGCGCTGGACGCGCGGCGCTATATATGACGCCGCGCGTGCCGCTTCGTCCAGCGCGCTGGACCGTTTTCCCACGCGGCGGAACTTTCCCGCGTCTGCTGGAGAGCGCGAACCGGCCCCACGCGCGGGAAACGGCCGGTATTTCACGCGCGCGGCGTTTTTGGCGCGTCTGTTGGAGATGCTCTAATGACCAAAGTAATGGAAGGATGGAAAGAGGTCGTATCTCACCGAGTCGTTCGGTTCTGTTTATTAATTAACTAATCAATGGACATGGTGTCTGCTGTGGGTACTGGGTAGGAACGTCACTGATGACGTATTTTTCATCCAATCTGGCCCTTTTAGCAAACTAAGCACATATGTGGCCCTTTTGTGAAACTATTGCCCAAATCTGGCCCCTGGGTTCGGCGCCGGCCAAAAATGGCCCCTGGGCTAAACTAAGCACATATGTGGCCCTTTTGTGAAACTATTGCCCAAATCTGGCCCCTGGGCTAAACTAAGCACATATGTTTCATGTCTAGATACCTCCACTTTTGAGCAAACTTGAGACACTTATTTTTGGACGGAGGGAGTACATGTGACGTAAGAGCATCTCCACTCGCGGCGTCCAAACGGCCGCCCAAACGTCTTTGGGCCATGCCGGACACAAAATCGCCCCACTCGCGGCGCCCAAACGCGAATTCGGTCCGGCGCGGCCCAGTTTTGTGTCCGGCACGCCCAGCCCACGCCCTCAACTTGGGGAGGCTTGGGGCGGCCCCGGACGGAAGGAAACGCGGCGCCACGTCGGCTCCCGATGCGCGGGCCACGCCTGGCAGTGAGACACGGACTATGTCTCGTCGTTTTCTTGCCTGATTTTATCCCCCCGTCTTTCATCGTCGCCCCAGTCACCCCACTTTGCTCGACGCCGCCGCCCCCCGCCCGCCGGCTCCACCCAAGCCTGGACGCCGGCGCCGCCGCCGTTTGCTTCCTCTCCTAGACGGCCTTCGGTTCCGGGCACCGGCGATCTCTCCGCCGCTGTATTTGGTACAGCCGTCCCCGGCGGTCTCTCCACGACCCGCCCTTGCTGCAAGGTGTTCGGCGGAAGGTTCGCCTGGTTTTTAACTGAATTTTTGATGCTAGCCGGCGACCAGTCGTTGATCAATGGGCGCGTTGTATTGCAGATGGATAGCGACGACGAGATGATGGCCGCGATGCTGTTGGAAGAAGAAGACGCCATCGCCGCGGAGGAAGATGAGAATATAGCAATTCTCAGTTGTCTTCTCCAACTTCAAGCCGACGAGGAAGCCAATGCCGCCCCAAAACGGGGAGGCTCGTCGTTCGGAAGGAAGAAGAGCAAGCCGAGGCAGAGAATGGAAGGCCATTGCATGTTAGTCTCTGACTACTTTGCCGAAGTTCCTGTCGCCACCGCCAAGGATTTCCGTCGACGTTTTCGTATGAACCGTGGATTGTTCAACCAGATCGTGCAAGCTGTGAGGGCGTATGATCTATGGTTCAAGTTGAAGAAGGACGTCGTGGGAACTGTTGGTTTCTCGTCAATCCAGAAGTGCACTGCAGCCATGAGAATGCTTGCATATGGAGCACCTGCTGATTCTGTAGATGACTACCTACGGATGTCAGAGTCCACAATCATCAAGTCGATGTACAGGTTCTGCAGGGCGGTGATTGGTGTGTTTGGCCCAAACTATTTGAGAGAACCAAATGAAGAAGAAACAGCTCGGATCCTGGAACAGAATGCAGCTATAGGATTTCCTGGGATGCTTGGAAGCATAAACTGCATGCAATGGAGCTGGAAGAACTGTCCATTTGGTTGGCAAGGATTGTACAAAGGAGGCCACAAAGGATATTGCAGTGTGGTTCTTGAAGCTGTGGCTGATCATGAACTATGGATTTGGCACGCATTCTTCGGCATGGCAGGATCACACAACGACATCAATGTGTTGCAGCGCTCTCCTGTGTTCGCGAAGCTAGTTGAAGGCCATGCCCCACCTATCAACTATATGGTCAATGGCCACGAGTACAACAAAGGGTACTACCTAGCCGATGGCATCTATCCAAAGTGGGCAACATTTGTGAAGAGCGTCTCCAACCCTCGTGGGAACAAAGCTTGTCATTTTGCCGCTGAACAAGAGAGCGCCAGGAAGGATGTCGAGCGGACATTTGGAGTGCTGCAGCAAAGGTTTGCTATCGTTCGGTATCCTGCTCTAACATGGTCGAATGAGCAAATGTGGGAGGTGATGAATTGTTGTGTCATCCTACACAACATGATCATCGAGAGTGAGCGCTATAATCCAGTGCATGATCATATGCCATATGACTTTGAGGGTCCTCATGCACAGGTTGATCACAACGTGCCGGCAGATTTCGCTGATTATATCTCAATGCATTTGGAAATTCGTGATGAAAATACTCATAATGCACTCCAAGCTGATCTAGCGGAGCATTTGTGGGCACGCCGGGGCATGGCAGCGGCAGAGGAGGAAGAGGAAGACGTTTGAACTTTATTTTATATATTTGAACTATTAAATATTATATTTGAACTATTACATATTTATGTATGTTTGATTTTTCCTTTCACAAAATATTGAAATTCGTGTAAAAAACCCTTTTGGGACGCCCCTTTGGGCGCCGCGAGTGGGGATCGAGGGCGTCCAAATGGCGCACCTTGTCCGGACGGCGCCCAAATGACACGTCCGGACGGCCTTTGGGCGGCCATTTGGGCGCCGCGACTGGAGATGCTCTAAGTGCTTTCTTATTAGTCTTGCAACAATATAATCTTAAAAAAAGTGAGCCTTGCCCTGAAAGTCGTATTCTTGACTAACGCTGCATGAGACCAAAACTGGTCAAAGGATTATTCCAATGCATATGAACTGATGGAACACATCTATCAATCTATACAACAATAATAATTTGTCGAAATATATACAATCAGGACCTTACCTTATCGGCAAAGGCGGCTAATCCACTCGGTATTCTATTGTTGAGAAGAATGCATGCAAAGATCAATAATGACCTTCTAGAGATGGCGACCTATTTGTATCACTTGGCATGACCGTGCTTGAACATTGGAATCAAACAACACCATTGAGTATGTACAAAAATGTCGGAGACTATAATATAGAACAAAACGTCATGCACTGATGTTAATAAGTGATGGTGGTAGTTGGTATGTGGTTCCAAAAGCTTGATGGCAAGGTCTCGAATTGATCTACCACTGCTCGCTTATTGGTTAATTTCATTGGTTAGGTCCATGATTTTGATGATCATTACGTTATGTGCCAGCTAATTAATCGGTCATGTGATTTGTTCCCATCTCGTATTATTTTTCGTGATTTATCCACATGTACGTGTGTAAGAAACGTGAGGGTTTAAAGATTGGGCAGAAATGTTCTTACTTATTCAGTGCAAGTTCAATCAGTAAAATTCGCAAGGTTTTCGAGTTTTCTAGAACTTTGGTCAAACTTTACATTATATGGCTTCAGAATAATAATACAGGATAGGACAAATGTCACATACTAATTAACAACTTATAGTGACACATCATCCCTAATAAGGTATTGATCCATGATGATATAGGTGATTAATCTCACTGGGGCCCTTGACTATGATGATTGTTTCGTGTTGGTTAACCAGTATGTTCAGTATGTTCGAGTGTTCCATCGTGTACTAATATCCATGTTTAAAAAGGTATGTCCTTGCAACAACTTAATCAATTACTGCTTGAGAACTTTAGTCGAGATTGGGCAGAAGGTTGCTCAACCATTGCTTACACTGAGAACTAACTCAATCGACTAGACTCACACGTCCTTGTAAAAAACGATTGAGAAGCCTAATTTTATCTATTGACGTCCACATCTTTGCTTAATTCATTTTCACAGTTTTTTCCGATAAAGTAATTTTTTTTTGACAAAAATCCTTGGAGGACCTTACTTAACCTTGGAATCAAACAACGCCAACATGTATATATACACCTAAGAGTATGAACAAAATGCTAAAGACAGGATAGGACAAATGGTGTTAGCTGTTGTTGGTGATCGATCAATGCTTAATTGATTAATTTCGTCCTCCGGGGGACCTTGATTACGATGATCATTGCATTTCGTGGTGGTTAATCACCTACTCCCCCACGCAAAAAGAAATATCAGCTACAACGATTTGTTCAGTTGTACATCGTGTATCAATGGTGTGTGGTGCCTATTTGAAAAGAGTCATGTACGTGCAACAACTTAACTAATGAATGCGAGAATTTTATTGGTGTTCTCCTCCGTACAGGGCAGGAGGTTGCTTAATTATTGCGTACAAGCTTACCATTTAATTGCCCACACACAAGGCACATGTACTACTAGTATCATGGATCCACAATTATTAATTATTATGCTATTTCACTGAGCTTATGTACGGTGGATATCTGTGCAGTTTCATCAATAATTAGGCGTGTGAATAGGCAATGGACAGCTAGCAGCACCAGCAGCGGTTTTCATCAGCTGGGTTATGCATTTTGCATACAAAGTTTGTGCAGGCAGCACAGTTTCGTGCGGCCGAAGATGCTCAAACCTAAGTGCGAACACTTAACATCTCCATACCCACAAAATAACCATAAAACAACACCTAACTGTAGATGGTGAGAGTTGAGCAGGGATTTGGTTACCGGTGGAAATACACTACTACCGGCCTGTAACTGGAATTTTCCCCCCCCCCCCCCCCCCCCCCCCCCCCCCCCCCCCCCGCTAAATCGTTTTTAATTTTTTATCGTTTCAAGTTTGATTTTTAAATTTCGTCAAAAAATCTCGTACAATATCCGGCCTGTAAACTTTCGGTAACCACAGTTACCGAAAATCCAGGCCCCCTCCAGGATTCTTTTCATACTGATATCCAAATTCTTGGAGCCGAGTAGGTAGTACTATGGGTAGTATATTATGCAATTGCGGATCGGCTTTAAGTATGTACGTAGATGAATGTAGTCTAGCACTGTGTTGCCCTAGCTACGAGTATGTGGTAGTGGTAGTACCACTGGATAGATAAGCAAAGTCTCGCAGTGACTGTGCCCATGTGAGTGTCATGAGATTAAGATCCACCGGGAACTCAGTTGATCCCAATTTTGAAAGAAATATAGGAACCATATATGTTCGATTGATTATATTGGAAAAGTTTCCTTTCATTTCAATGAGTGGTTGATAATTTAATTGTGTCTTGAGATTAAAACATAAAAACTATTTAATCATAAATCATTTATACAAATGGAAAAAATCCAGAATATTCAATGGAACCTGCATGACCTACTGTATTCTTTTAAGGTTAATTGGATAAATGTCATTCCAATTCATGCGATTTTGAGAAACGCCACTGCAATTTTCAATTTTTGAAAAATGCCACTCCAATTCTCGTATGCGTCTATATATGCCACTGCAGCAATTTGAACACATATTTCGTCGAAAATTTGTAATGTATTAGACGGAAAATTTGAGGAACCATATATCTTCCATTGATTATAGTGGAAAAGTTTCCTTTCATTTTGATGAGTGGTTGATAATTTAATTGTGTCTTGAGATTAAAACATAAAAACTATTTAATGATAAATCATTTATACAAATAAAAAAATTGCAGAATATTCAATGGAACATGTATGACTTACTGGGAGTTTTTGTAAAATAGTCTAAATAGTTTGAATTTGGAGTACAAAATCTGGATCAATCGTATCTTGTGTATCTTAATTAATCTGATGGCACTCACCTCACCTGGGCAAAATCAGAGTGAGACTTAGCTTCACAAAGTTACTGAAGCTCCGTCGAGTACCACTTGGTACTTTGGCGATTGAATTTATCATTTTCATTTCTATGATCGCGGATCGAAGTTCGTTGTAGCGAATCTAGCACCCTACGCATCGGTCGGTCGGCGTCGTTATCGGCAAGACCGCGACGTCGCTCGATCGGTCTGTGCTACGCGGTCACGTAGTAGTGATCCTTTTTGGTACAACCACAACTTGCCTGCAGGAACTGACGTACGTCGAGAACTGCTTCCACTAGATGAGTCTTGCTTTATGAGCTTAACCGTATGTCGGTATATTGCTGTGAGTCGATGGGAAGACGACCTTTTTGACCTGTGGATTTTGGCCTTTTGTTGTGTGTGCTTGTTATTCTGCTTTGCCCGATCGATCGAGCTCCGTTCACACGTACTAGATCTGCTCCCCCGATCCCCGTATGTATGAATGCCGTGGTGTTTCTTGCGCAAGTCCACACCGGCCTACTCACTGCCTCGCTGTCGTCCCATGCACTTGTACCCAAGATTCCGTGAGAAAGATCGAGCACGGTGTGTGGCTTGGCTACTGCACACCACTAGCTAGGATCGTTATCTGCTTTCACCACCTTCAAAGGAGTCTACTAACACTATGTTTTCTCAGGTTTAAACAATTTATAAGACATGGATGCTGCCTTCCGGGGACCACAAAATGGAGCCCAAGCTCCATGCTGGCCTTTTTTTTTTCTTCTAAAATCGGCAATTGTAAGTTTAAAAAAACTCTAAACAATAATCCTATGCGTAGATATTGTTGAACTCTACCAGCGTGTAAATTCTCAATTTAAAATTAGTTACATTCTAGGCTACAAATAAAATGACAAAATTTCAAATTTTAGCGTTGTTCATCGCCCCAGATCCACACTTTTTTTTTTTTTGCTCAGACTAAAATACAAAAGAACTCTGATTGGTTTTTTACACACTAGTAGAGTTTATCATTGGCTACATCTAGTTTTTTTTCTTCTAAATTTCAAATGCCATTTTCATTATTATTTTCAAATAAGATCCCTGTAATCTAGGAACCATTTGTCCGCTCTATGCTGCCTTTCCTCATTTAGGCCCCGTTTGGGAGCTCCATAATTCTGAAGTATTGCAAGAATATTTCAAGTCTCAAAAATCTGAAATATTAAATACTTTGAGGCGTTTGAATTTAGCTAAAACCGTAGTTTTATATACTTCACGATTTAAAAAAATGCACTATTTTTGTAGTATATGAAAAAAAGAGTTTGACTACTACTGTACTATTGGTTCGCTAGGCATATAAATAATGTGGTCATCCAAAACTTTAATTTTAAAAACACTTCGCTGCCAAAGTAAGCCTTACCTTAATACTGGTTATCTGCTGACACTTGTGTTCCTGAATTAGTACAGCATCATGTACAAAGCTAGGAAGCACTAGCAAAGCCTTGCAGGTACAAAAAAGTAAGCTGACCTCTTTTTATGCTTGGCTTGGGCGTTTTGGCTCCCAAGTTCATATGCTCCTGGTAGAATATATATTTTTAAAAATAGTAAACATTTCAGCAAATTCTGAATATTTTTTGTGACGAACATATACGTGTATTCTAAATACATGCTAAGTTTCGTAATAAAATGACATATGTGGTGCGCTGTACAGAAATAACAAAATCAGTGCTATGAAAAATAAAATGACGAACTATTTTTTATTCTGTCAGTAGCATAATGGAGCCAATTTTAATTTCCGATGAGATCAACACCTTTGTTTAGGAGGCAATGTGCCGTGCAGCGCAGCGCAGAGCATGCAGGAATCGAACAAAACCACTGACCGGCCGGCCCCTTGAGAGTTGAGATGGATCCGAACGTCCACACGTCTCATCTTATCTCATATTATTATACTGGGCTGCTTTTCTAGCTCGATCGACCTCTTCTGAGAACATATCATGTACGACAGCAAACAACGTTTTGTTTTAAAATGCAAGGAAGCCTTGGAAATGTCACAAGCAAATAAGCAAAGGTATATATGATGTCCAGCTGATATAGTTCGGCTGCATTTGCCGTGTTATGCATTCATTGCAGCGCCGGCCTTCTTATTTTCAAGGTTGAAGACGTCAAAAGAATTACTAAGACGTCAATTAGAGTACAAAACTTATTTTGTTTTAAAGGGTAATGCAATTAACCAGGTAAAAACGGTAAGAACAATGCATGGTGTATCTACTGTTGGGAACTTGCCAGCAGCTCGATCGGATCAAAGAAACTGTGCAGCACAGTATGCTCACACTATCCGTATTCTTTTTTTAGATCTGAAAAACACAGTGTTCTTAATAATTTACTGTATATTTTCTACTCACTCATAATTTGGGTACATTTTAAATCTTTTAGTTGCTCTAAGTTTTGCCCCAAAGGGCCTGTAGAATTATGAGATTGACGGAATATGATTGATGTATTATTGAGCCTCATGTGCGAGTATATATGAGGGTACAAACTTAGATGGCAAGAAGCCTCTCCTACAGATTATCTCTAACATCCCCCCGAAGTCGTAACGGTAGCGTCGTGAACAACAGGAACATCGCGGACGGTCAGACTGGAGATAAAGTGAAGTAGAATCCAGTGGGCTGACATCCCCGCACTAGGAGCGGGAACATCGTGGACGGTGTCGCGACACAGATGCTTGGACTATAGAGGAAGCTGATGAGTGCTCAAGCGAGGTGGTAGCCCTTTGTGCCGATGTCGAGGGAGCCGAGAGCGTTAGGCGGTGCAGACTTGGTCGTGGTAGCCATGCGAGAGGTCACTGTAATACCCCGCAGTTATAGGACTCGAGAGGGTAGAATTAGGAATTACATTTGTGCATCCATGCATGTTTTGGTGAAATATGGAAAAATTTCGCGCTTTTGTGTTAAAAAGAGTTAGGGTCGATACCAGACGAGTGTCAATGATCTGGGAGTCAGATATTGATAGTTAGTCAAGAGATGTCGATAAACCCTAAAGTTATATTCCAAACCAATTATTTTCTCGAAACATGTATGTGAACTCAAAAGGGAGTTCAGATATGAATAAGTTCAAATCAACTCTATACTTCTCTAAGTCTTTCAACACACACAAATCAAAGAAATAACCAAATATATATATACTTCTCTAAGTATTGGAGGGGCCGGCCGGTGCGGAGTCAGCACCGACGAGTCGGCCGCGATAGCCGGCTGTCAAGGAGCAGGCCGGTGCAGGTCGATGTCGTTGTCGGAATAGAGGCGCGAGAAGAAGACGGCGGTGGCGGGCGACACAAACCGATCTTAGATCGGAAAACCAAAAAAAAGAAACGCCGATAAAAAACGACCGGCGAGAGAGAAAACCCGGATCAAGCCACCGGAAAAAAAGACTCTAGGGCAGCCGATCAACTGATCGGTGGACGAACCCTAGGTACGGGTCGCGCGGCCTCCGAGAGAGATCATAGAGATCGATCTCCCCGGGGGCGGCGCGGTGCGGAAGCGGCGACAGCAGCTAGGTCAGAGATCGTGCCGCTCAGATACCATGTAGAATTATGAGATTGACGGAATATGATGGATGTATTATTGAGCCTCATGGACGAGTATATATGAGGGTACAAACTTAGAGGGCAAGAAGCCTCTCCTAGAGATAAGGTAGGAAAGGATTACAAATCCTAAACTACCGTAACCTAATATATCTCTGACAGGGCCAAATAGTCTTGCAACAGAGCGTAATAGACCGAGGCAAAATGTTTGGTAAAGAAAAATAACGCGTGTGAGGCCTTCCCATGCAAGTCGTAGCAGGCAAATCCTATTGACCAGCGATATGCAAGAGACCAAACCTAGTCAAAGGATTAATCCAAAGCATGAACCGATGGGACTTATCTGTCAACTAGTATACAAGAAAACGATACCAAATTGTACATATTTCCGAGCTATGATCTTGCCTTAACGACAAAGGCGGGAAATCCACCTACTATCTTATTGCCGACAAGTCTGCGAAGAAAAACAAAGACCTTCTAGAGATGGTGACTTATTTGTATCGCTTGGTATAACCTTACTTAAACGTTGGAATCAAACAATAAACACAGATATAATATACGTAGAGTACGGACAAAAATGTCGGAGTCCATAATATAAGACAAACATACGCACTATTGACGATGAGTGGATGTGGTGGTCGTTGGTGTCTGGCTCCAAAAGCTTGATGGCGAGGTTTCGAATCGATGTGCCGCTGATAAATTGATTTATTTGATATGTCGTGGGCATTGATTCTGATGATCATCTCATTTCATGTTGCTTAACCAGCGATGCAATTTGCTCCCATAGTGGTTTAATGTTCATGATTTATCAAGATGTATGAGTGATATAAACACAAGGTTTTCGATACTGGGCAGAAGGTTGCCTATTTATTGTTTGCAAGTTAATTTATGCTCAATTGCTTGTCCATAGTCATGGACTGATACTATCGTTTATAAATATATATTTTTAGTTTTTACAGGGCAGAAAAGCTTAATTTTATTACTAATGTAGTACAGGGTTACCATCAATTGGGGACAAGCATCACATATGACCAATGATTCACAAGTGGTACATCGTTTCTTGGGAATTATCAATCAATAGCTGCTTAACTAATTAATGTCATTGGGGCCCTTGATTATGATGATTGTTTCGTGTTGGTTAACCAGTTACTCCGATTTGTTTGGTTGCATTATTGTGTATTAATGTTCTTGCTCATAAAGTTGTGTACTTGTAACTACTTAATCAAATAACATTGAGAATTTAATCGAGATTGGGTGGAAGTTTGCTGAACTATGCCATGCATCAAGAACTAACTTGATCCACTAGACATACACATCCCTGTAATTGAGAAACCATCTTTTATCCATTGTCCGACCCTTGGTTTGATACGTCTTTGCTTAATTGTTTTACGCACAATCCAATCCAATCTAAATATGTGGGGCCAGCAGAGGACACATCATTTTTATGTTAGTTGGTCCGACCTTACTTGAAAGCTGAATATTAAATCAACGCCAGTGTCATGTGCATACTTAAGAGTTCGAACGTAATGTTAGAGACCGGATTGGCCAAAAGGTGGTAGGTGTTGATGGTGATCGGATCGCTGCTTAATTGATTAATCTCATCGATTGGGGCCACGATTACGATGATCTTTCGCTTCGTGTTGGTTAACTAACTACCAACCCGCACAGATTCATTCAATTGTTCCATCGTGTGTCCTGTCAAAAAAAAAAAAAAATTGTTCCATCGTGTGTCAGTGTTCAACTGTTCATGCTTAAATAGATGTATGTACGTGCAACAACTTACTAATCAATGTGAGAATTTTAACTGAAGATTGGCCAAGTGGGTTGCTTAATTATTGCGTACAAGCTTAGCAATTAATTGCCCACACACAAGGCACATGTAGGCCTGGTAATTGGCACTATAATGCATCCATCGGGCTACGTAGACAAGCTATCCAAATACACCGTGGAGTAAAAACCGCATCACGATCAAGGATAGAACTAGCGAAACGAAACTACGTAGACAAGCTATCCAAATACACCCTGCGTTTGAATGTGTGTGGCAACCAACCGATCGATTGCAAGTCAAATTCCAGCACTCGATTGCTGCTGGACGACCCACGCTTATCATTATGCTGCTGGCATGTCCTCAGCGACACGATGGAGAAATTAACAATGTGTGGTGTTAAAATATGTTACATTAGTGAACGGAGGGAGTGTATCGTGCTCGGCCTGGCGGCGACAAACTCAACTTAGACATGCATGCGTACAAGGCCCAAGTAGGATCAACCACTCTTTTTATTAGTGCACTTGCTTGCTTGCCTGCATGCATGTCTGCATTTTCCGGCAAGAACTTAATTAGTGCATGTACCGGTCCGTGTCAACATGTCACCAACGGTTAAAAGTTGTACCGTTATGCCGTGACCCTACTGGATGGATGGTATCATGGATGCATGCATGCGACGACCTCTTTGCCCTTTCCACCGGGCTCCGGATTTTGGCCTCTCGTTGCGTGTGCTAGCTTAGCTAGCCCTAGCTAGCCAAGGCGTGCGTGAGAAATAAAGAGCACCACGGTTTCTCTATCTTACCTACTCACTCCGTTCTCAACTACTCCCTCCGTTCCAAATTAATTGACTTTCATTTGTCCACATGTGGATGTATCTATACCTATGTATAGATACATCCACATGTGGACAAATGAAAGTCAATTAATTTGGAACGGAGGGAGTAGATGACTCCTATTTATGCACATACGGATGTATATAGACATGTTACAAGCATAAATATATCTGCATGTGGACAAATGAAAGTCATCTAATTTAGAACAGAGGGACTAACCGTCAATATAATGTGACAGGTAACTGTACGGGAAATCATTTTTGGCTCATAAAGATGCATTCACTATTTAAAAATGGCATTTCAAAATATCAAAAAATTTGAACAAAAATTTCGGATATACACCCGCATATTTAATGTTTGCACAAAAAAATCCGCGAAAAAATAATATTTTTTGGTGACATGTGTAAAATAGACAAATTACGGTGTTTCAAAATATATTTTCATGAAACATTTCTTTGTCTTTTTACCCAGGCCACAAAAGAATTCATTTTTAGTGCAACTTTTTGTGCGGACATAGAATATGCGGACGTATATCCGGAATTTTTGTCTGAAATTATTGTACATTTTAAAATATTTTACATAATGGGTGTATGTAGACCTACGACCTGAAACACCGTGTCCGTAACTATACGTACTACGGAGTACTATATTTGTTGGAAACAAACCAGACATCTCGAGTGTTTGTGCGTAAATAAATTGATCAGAGAATGACTGTAGGTGTATTTTCCGCGGAGGGAGACCAACGGGGCACGGCGCTACTCTTCTCCCTGTACGTACGTACAAACCCCCTTTAGGCCCTGTTTGTTTCTAGAGTTTTTGTGGAAATTGGTGGGGATAATCCTCTAGTGGATTAGATGAAACCCCAAACTTCAAAACATCGTTTGTTTCTAGTGTATTGGACAGGTTTTATCCCCACCTTTCCCCACAAATCCCCAAACTCTAGTTCATTTTTTCTCAATCCACTAGGGGATTCAATACACTACCCCTACCTAGTGGATTGATCCCCAATCCCCTAGGGGATTGGGTGAAGTTTGGGGTTTCACCCAATACACTAGAGGATTATCCCCACCAATCCCCACAAAAACTATAGAAACAAACAGAGCCTCGCGGGGTGTATATACTACTCTGCTCCCTGATACCCGTATGAATACGGAGCTGTTCTTGCGCTAGTTCACACCGGCTGGCCGCCCTAGCTAGCTCCTAGTGGCTCGACTCGACGCATCCATGATCTATCACTTTCTCGCAACGCACTTAATTGATCCCGTTGGTCTAAAGATTGATCACCACGGAGTGTGTGGATACGAGTAATTACATATATGGATCGCCATACATCTACTTGCAGCAGCAACAACAGCAGCAGCAGCTAAAGATTGATCACCACGTACTGGTCCATTCTTCTTTTCTCTCCAAATAACCGGGCGGTCAGAGCTCGATCTGTCTTTTTTGTTTAAACAAGGAAAAAGTATAGATTTCACCCTGAAATCTCACCTTCGGGATACATTTCACCCCAATCTCCAAAACCGGATAATTTGTACCCTGAACTTTGCAATACCGGACAAATCACACCCTGGTAGTGGTTTTGCTCGATTTGGGGCGGTTTTCAGTCAATTTTGACATTTTCTTGGGATGACGTGGCGCTGACGTGGCGCAAACAAAAAAAGGAAAATTCCCCAAGGATCAGCCGCCGCCGGCCCGCTCGGCTCCTGCCTCCCCGCATGCGCCGCCAGGCCTCGCCGGAGCTCGCCGGAGCTCGCCGTCAGGATTGCTCGCCGGAGACGCAGCGCCTCGGGACGGGCTGCTGCGCCACCCGCCTTCTCCTTCCGCAGCGCCTCGGCCTCTGCAGCGGCGGACCCGTCGATGTGCGACACAGCGTCCACTGAAGCAGCACCCGGAGGGAGCAGCCCAGCCAGCCACGGGGGACCCTCCACCTCGCCGCGGCGGCAGCCGCTCTGGCCATGGGTTGCGGCGGCGTACCAAGACCAGCAGCGCCCCGCGGGGCCAGCGCCCTCGCCCACGTCTCCCACGCCGGCTTCGGGTGACCGCGACACCGAGGGGTGGTCCGTGGTCGCACCTCGCCGCCACTCACCGCCCGGGAAGAAGAAGGCGTTCCTCTCCGCGTCTGCGGCTCCCACGGCGACACCAACACCATCGGGCGGCTCCTACTTCCATGTCCTTCCAGTGACAGGTGCGCCAACGGCTGCTGCGTCTTGGGGCACGTTCTCTGACCAGCGTCCAACCACTTTTGGATGCTTCTCCTCTCGTAGGTCTGCAACATCAGATTAGAAAATTCAGCCAAGATGAAGTTACAACCTGTGTGTGGTCGATGAGAAGAGAAGTACTGACCCGGCCGCTGGCGATGATGACTGGATCGGTCATGATCTCGAGGGAGATGGGGCAGAGGAAGTCGTTGGGGATCATGAGGGAGGGGCACTTCTCGAGGTACTTGGGGATGGAGACCTCCTTGAGCTTGTGGAGGAGCTCGATGATCTGCTTGGTGCTCTCGGCCTGCTGTCCGTTGCGCTCGTTGATGAGCTTCTCGATGGCCATGGTCTCGGCGCGCAGGTCCGCGAGGCCCTGCAGCTCGAGCTTCTTGGCGAGCCGCTCGAGGATGGCGCGGTCGGCGCTGCGGTCCTCCTTGTCCTGGAGCACGACCATGAAGTCCATGGCGAGCTCCATGTCCTGGGTGTCCGCCCTCTTCTTGCTCCACTTCAGCTGGGTGTTGATCAGCTCCACCTGCTCGCATTTGCGATTTTATCAGTTAGATCAGAGGTGGCAGGATCAACTGATTTCCTGGATGCATTTGATCGAGCAGGTGGAGTGCAAGAAAACGTACCTACTTCCACGACGACACCAACACCATCAGGTACACCGACGCCGTATAACCTGTCATCTCCTCTCTCGTTCGATTTGCTCTATTCGGAAGGCTGATTTGAGGTCGAATCGAGAAGTGAGATCGGGAGGTGGAGGCCAGCCACGACGAGGGCGCTGCTTCGGTGGACGCTGTGTCGCACATCGACGGGTCCGCCGCTACAGAGGCCGAGGCGCTGCGGAAGGAGAAGGCGGGTGGCGCAGCAGCCCATCCTCGTCGAGCAGCCCGTCCCGTCCATCAAACCCTGGTAGAGGAGGAGGGGGAGGCGCTGCGTCCCGACGGCGAGCTCCGGCGAGGCCTGGCGGCGCATGCGGGGAGGCAGGAGCCGAGCGGGCTGGCGGCGGCTGATCCTTGGGGATTTTTCTTTTTTTGTTTGCGCCACGTCATCGCAAGAAAATGTCAAAATTGACTGAAAACCGCCCCAAATCGAGCAAAACCACTACCAGGGTGTGATTTGTCCAGTATTGCAAAGTTCAGGGTACAAATTATCCGGTTTTGAAGATTGGGGTGAAATGTATCCCGAAGGTGAGATTTCAGGGTGAAATCTATACTTTTTCCTTTAAACAAAAAGATGTTGCATTTAGGCCAGCCTTGCAGGCACAACAAAGTAAGCTGCAGGCCGCTTTATGCCTGGGCCTGGCTTGGGCGATCTGACGAGGAGGATGCCACAATCCAGAAGCAGGCTGGCTGCAGCATGTGTAAAAGACGACGTCGACCTTTCTTTATGATCGAGGCAAAGTGCTGTGCAGCGCAGGCATCAAAGCCATACCGATCTATCCATGATCCATCTATTGGCTTGGCTAGCTAGCCGGCCTTGAGATGGATCCAGCAAGCACATCGCGTTTCTTAATTATCTTTTATGTTCTTGTCCTATGATCTCTGGATCCTTGTGGGATACTTTTCTCTCGTTTACTAGGTCCTGGCCTGTTTGATTTTTTCTTTTGACTTCAGTCGTAGTATCATGTTTGCTTCTTATATACTCCTCGTTTGCCTCGTTTCAATTTTATGTTCTTATCCTGTGTTGCTTTCTCGGTCGACCTCTTCTCTGGTGGAGAATGTATGCATGTTAATTATACGACAGCAAAACATATCATCGATATTTTTTTTGCTTTAGAAGCTGGTACGCATATGCGCATGCAGCATGATCGACCAGCCCGAGCTCGCATTGGAAATGTCACGAGCAAATCAGCACAGATTGAGCTGCATTTCGTGTGCCTCCAAATGCTTTCCTGATTGTAGTTAGTTAGTGCGTGCAGTGCCGGACAGGTCCAGTGCGAACGCATGCGCAACAGACACGACATTTGCCACTAAAAAAAAACAGACACGACATTTCTATTGGAGCCTGCTTACGTAATGAAACTATTTAGCTGCCTACACCGAAACTTGCCAGTGACTAATTGATAGTTGATCGATCTCCAGATGAATGAATATGAAGTGAAATCCGTACAATCAGCGCATGTGCTCAGAACGTGCAAAAGTGTACGGAGTACCATATATAGATCATGGGACATGAATGATTAAGTCTTCATCCATAATGTGACCTAATTAAACCGGTTCTGATGATCCCACTGCAACATTATTGATCCAAGTTTGGTAAAACTCGAAAAACCGTTTAAAGATGGGTACATGCATGTGGTTGATGAGGAATATTTGTGCCACATTGTTGTCCGATTACTTTCGACTATCTAGAATTAACAGTTCACTTATTTAATCCAAAATCGTAGACCTAGCAACGGACATGATTAGTGTCCGTCGACCATGTGAACGGTTCAATTCTTTCAAAAGGTTAATTCATCCGTTCAGAAATACTTCCTCCGTTTCAAAATTAGATGGCTTCCATTCGTTAAAATGTGGATATATCTATATACTTAGCTCTTGTGCTAAGACATAGCGGATACGTGGAAGATAATCCTACTCTCCTTTCCCCGCTCCGGCAGCTAGAAAACAAATCAAACTGATTGTAGCCTCTAGGACACTTGAATTCTTGGAGCACATATTCATATATTGATAATGAACATGATTAATTGGTTAGCTTGGCTTGCCAGTGATTAATCTGTTTCTCATTAGCAACCAGCTGAGCTAGCTTGCATTCTTCTGAAAAGATTTTGGGAGCCTGCATTCTCTTCTTAATTACAAGATTTCGGGCTCGCGGTTTATACTTTGTTATTAGAGCAAAAAAAAAATACATGGGCCGTGCGTGTGGTTGTCAAGTACTGTAAGCACGTATTGTACGGTCACCTGCTCCTCGTGTACGGATTATATATACGAAGAGGTCATCAGCGTGCGTGCTGACTGGCTAGATTCCACGTGTTGGATGGTGTTGGTGGTTGTACCGGGAGGAAATTACAAAAACATACCACAATTGGGGCAGCAGTTGCGGGTCAGTACCAGTTGTGATAATTTTTTCTAAAAACTATCAACATTGGGGTAATGACCACAGGCGGCGCTGATGGATCGTGTTAGGACGTCTGACGAGGCGGGGCCACTGTCGGAGCTGAGCTGGCGTCTGAAGAAATGTCAGCACTTTGCATACTGTTCAGCAAGGCAAGCTCTTGGAGCTGGAGCTCGCCACCAGCTGCTTAGTAGCATCCGTCGTCATGTCCACGGACGCGGTGGCTCGCCGCATGATGGACTTCATGTTCCTGTCAAGGCTCTGCTTCACTATCCTGTCCACGACGTTCCGGCAAGCCTTCGTTCCTTGGCCGTCTCCGGCATCGCCATCACTGCTACAGCACGACGGCGGCGAAGGCGCGGCCTCTGTGCGCGGGCCGGAGTGCGCCCTGATCCCGTCCCGCCCGTCGTCCTTGAACCACTGCAGGATCTTGTCCGCCCTGTTCTGAACCAGCGGGTTCCCGAGCAGCGACACCTCGAGGAGCGCCTGCACGGCGCCGAGCCGCCGCATCCGCCGCATGAGCTCCCGTCCGGCTCTCCCGTGCGCGAGGGCCATGACCAGGTACGTCGCGTGCTCCTGGCACGCCACACTGTCGTGCCGCGCCACGGCCTCGACCAGCCCCCTGGGCGCCGCCTCGTCCTCCGCCATCTCCCGCCTAGCCGACGCGCTCGCCGCCACCAGGTCCGCGAGCACGCCCAGCGCCGCCTCCGCGATCGCCTCGTCGAGGGAGGAGAGCGCGCGCACGGCGCCGCTGGTGGCCTCGGCCCGGGCGTGCTTGAGGTTGGCCACGTCACGTCACCGCCAGCTCAGCTCCGACATTGGCCCCGCCTCGTCAGACGTCCTAACACGATCAGCTCCGACATTGGCCCTGCCTCGTCAGACGTCCTAACACGATCCATCAGCGCCGCCTGTGGTCATTACCCCAATGTTGGTAGTTTTTAGAAAAAATTACCACAACTGGTACTGACCCGCAACTGCTGCCCCAATTGTGGTATGTTTTTGTAATTTCCTCTTGTACCGGAGATGAGATTCTGTATGCCAAGCACGTACTGTCTCGCACTCTCGCTGGAGCAGCTAGCCTAGCTGGTTGGTGAAGAGGAAAAGCAACTGGGACATGGCCAGCGGAGCAGATCTTCATAGAAAAAGTTTTGCCCCATCTATTCTATTAACTAAGAAGGAGTCATACAAGGAAATTAAAAGTTATGGTTTACAAAAGGCCACTACTCTCGCGGCAAGAAAGATCTCAAACATTTTGCACCCGCGGTAGCCCAAAGATAGGCCTCCCGCTTAATGTTCTCTAAGACTACCGTTGGAGGCGCATGCTTATTGCGAAAAACACGCGCATTACTCTCATTCCAAATTTCCGAAAGGCGAGCAAAACAAGGGATGCCATGGCCTTGCGGTTGGGGGTAGAATTGTTCGACTTTTGAAGCCACCACTCCTCGAGCGTGAGAGAGTGCCAATGATGGGTGTCGAGGTAGTGAAGACCGAGCCAAGCCTTGAGAAGGCCCCAAAGGCGCATGGTGTAGCGGCAATCAACAAGGAGGTGCTTGACGTCTCCGTAGTTCTCTTGCAAAGAGGGCAAGTCCCCAATTCGGCCACCCACGTTTCTCCAATCGGTCCGCCGTCCAAAGCCTATTTTGGAGGGCAAGCCAAGCAAAGGATTTGATTTTTGGAGGTGCCCAAGGCTTTCAAATCAAGCGCATCATGTTGGTGGAGGTGGAGCCAAAGAATTGAGCTTTGTAAGCCGAAGCCGCCGAATATTGACCGTTGGAAGTGAGAGTCCAAGAGATTTCGTCCTCCCTATCTTCGACGAGAGAAAAATCTTGAAGGAGCATCCAAAGGTCCAGAAATTGGGCGACATGCCCCAAGGAGAAATTCTCATCCATCTTGATCTTGTTAACCCAAGAGTTGTTGTCCAAGGCTTTCTTGATGCACCACTTTTTTGAGCTAGAGGCCGCAAAAATGAGAGGGGCAATGCTCTTTGGTTTCAAACCGTTGAGCCAAGGCGCCTCCCAAAACGGTGTGAACTCTCCATCACCCACAACGATTTTAGTGGCGCAATAGAAGAGGTCATATCCAATTCGGTGCAAGGGTTGCCAAGGCCCCTCCAAATTTTGTCTTTGTCTTTCCACTCAAGCCAAGGCCATCGTATCTAAGGGCTCTCGCGAATTTGTCGTGTCAAGGACGCCAAGACCCCCAAATTCTTTAGGACGGCAAACCTTTACCCAACTAACTTTGCATTTGCTTCCGGTAGTCTTGTCTTTTCCGGTCCAAAGAAACGCCCTCTCAAGATCTTCAGACAGTACATAACATTCAGTTGTACTGGTACAGGCTGCAGGCTGCAGCGTGAGCGTGCACGGGCGCGTGCAAAAACAATGCAGATAACCTGGAGCACGATCGCGTACGCCAACGTGGCCTACCTGGGCGCGTGCACAACGCCCAGAAAAGCACACCGGCAGCCGGAACTTGCCGCCGGCGAGGCGTAGTCGTACATTGGTGCTGCCGAGCGCAGGTCGCCGACCGGGTTTCTTCTCCGCCGCATGTCAGCATTTGATTAGTTGGATGGGCCGTTTAGCGAGCGTGAGAGGCGCAGCCCGTGAGGCCATTCTTGTGAGGCTAGATTACAGCCAGTAGCGGCTCTTGGGCTGGGCTTGCTTTCACGCCCTCTCGCTGGCCGTCAGTAATGTCTCTCGTTTCCCTTAAAAAAAAAGGGTATTTACTCGAGGGACCAGAGACTAAAAGAGAACATGTACGATTTTATTTATGTCAAACAATGGACTTCATGTTTGTCAAAAAAAAAAAAATGGACTCATGTGCTATATATATATTTATGATTTTTTTACATATTGGTTTTAAAATTTCAAAATTTACTTGCTGCTATGGCTATGCCACATGCATCGCCCTTGATGCAGATAAGATCACGACCAAGACTAGACCGAAATTCTGTGCGGAACTCATCATTGTCTTGTCCACATAGCTCTTGCCGACGATGTAGGACATCAATAGACTTAGCCACTAAAGTACATGTAAAAACCACTAGTAGAAAACTAAACCTCGTTGTATGATTGTATCGCCATAGTAGTGGACCATTTATATACAACGGACATTGGTAATTGCACCAAGTGACGGGGCACCACCGCTATTCAGGTAGACATGCTACACCGATATGGCAAGACCAAAACATGCTCAAAGGCTAGAAAGAAAGGGATGTTGAAGAAGAATATGTTTCCGTCGTTGATGATCATGGATCCACACCAACAAACAACCATCATCCATGGACAATGGCAGTGAGCTCATTGGCAGCTCAGATCCAGCTCCAACGAGATGAGATCTGAGCTGGAGGATTTTTATTCAACACAATATCAACATAACCGCTTCAACAATATGGTCACGGCACCACAAGGTAACCATCTAAGATTTTACTTTGCACCAGCTAAGAGACTAGGATCCCCTCCATGTGCCCCATGGTGCCGTAGTGACAACCAAAACTAGCTACACCAAAATTCAAAGCGGAACTCATCATTGTCTCGCCCACATAGCTCTTGCCTACGATGTTCAACATCGATAGACTCAGCCACTGAAGTACATGTAAAAACCACTAGTAGAAAACTAAACCTCGTTGTATGATTGTATCGCCATAGTAGTGGACCATCTATATACAACGAACATTGGTAATTGCACGAAGTGACGGGGCACCACCGCTATTTAGGTAGACATGCTACACCGATATGGCAAGACCAAACCATGCTCGGAAAGGCTAGAAAGGAAGGGATGCTGAAGAAGAATATGTTTCCATCGATGATGACCATGGATCCACGCCAACAAACAACCGTCATCCATGGACAATGGTAGTGAAACTCATCGCAACTCCAAATCCAGCTCCAACGAGATGAGATCAGAGCTAGAGGGTTTTTATCCAAGACAACACTAACATAACTGCTTGAGCGTTATGGTCACAACACCACAATCTAACCATCAAGATTTTACTTCGCATGAGAGACTAGAATCCCCTCCCTCTGTCGGTCTGCCACATGGTGCCGGACGACTGATGTCCTCTAACGTGCTTAACCCTGCAGTTACCTGACTTTGGGTGGCTGGCAGGTGGGTCCCACGTGTGTGACCCAATGGCAGGAATTGCTAAGTCAGAGGATCCATGTCCGATGCCGGAGTGACATATGAAGATGATGGAGAGGAACTAGTGATCTCAAGGTGATGGCTAAGGTTTTCCTTTTGCCGCTCTTTGTGTACTTATTTGGAAGTGTCCAGTACGGATGATCCATTTTTGTTAAACAAATTTAGAAAAAACTTTTAAAAAAGAATTAGAATAAAGCAAGGACGAAAGCGGTAAACTGTATACGCTTTCGAAGTCAAGATACGGCTGGCGTTTCCTGCTTTCCCTCCGCTGCTCCAGCGAGCGTCTGTCAGTCAGACCCAAGTCGCCGCTCCGGCCAGCCTCCGACCCCAGCCGTGCCGAGGTCTCGACCGGACGGACGGACTGACGGGGAAGTGCGAAGCTGGGTAGGCATGGCGGGAGGCTTCAGCAGCGTCACGCGCGCGGGCGGCGCGGCTTCTCCGGTACGCCGCCGCGGGCTGCCGGCGCTCTGGCTCCCTGGGCGAACCCCGGCGCGTACGCGTACCGGAAGGGAGGGCTCCGTGCGTCGCGGCGCGCCGAGCGCTGATGGTGGTAGGCGACGGAGCTGGTGAATTTGGACAGTTCGTCGCGACGCAGGCGAGTCTGCTCGCCACGGGCCTACGATTGGATAGGCGGAGCGGATTCGAGCTGCTAGAAGAATAGTCGCTCAATCCCATCCCGGCACAGGTAAATTTCGATTCAATTGTGGAACCATTGAATCATTTCATAACTGAATACTAGTACTACCTCAGTGTAAAAAAAGTATCTTCAGAGTTCAGAATGGGAACAATACACATTCACAACGAACAAATTAAATGGCCAAACCAACAGCTCGATACCCACTATCAAATTTCACACTTATTATGTACATGATGCATACCCAAAATGGCGTATGCAGCGATTTCTCCGGCACGTCATAATTGGACATTAGGATCATTGCTCCGGTTAACTTATTACAACACACACACTGGGTGGGATTGGTATTGCACCAAAAACCAAATATTTAACTGTGCTCACCGAATCGCAAGCATCATCTTGCAAGATCTTCAACGAGTTCGTACATACCGATGTCCCGCGTTGTCTCGTCGAAAGGACAACGACGAGATGGTCCTCCGTAGTTTTCTGCAAAGCTGTTGTTTTCTTGAGAACCGTCGCTTCAAGATGGAGCCTCCTCATCATCTGTAGCCTCTCTGCAACTTCCTTCGTTGGCCTGTCATCTCCCCTTGGGCTAAGGCAGTGCACTGCGAGTTCGGCCATCTTCTCGACCACCCCCATACTTGCATCTTCTTTTATTTCAGGGTCCAACATAGCCTGGTGCTTCTTCTGGTGAAACTTCAAGGGAAAACTGTAAGACAATGATTGCTTTTCATTGAAGTTGCCTTGTATATAGCCTTCTTTCTCGTCATTAGCTCTAGAAGAACCACTCCGAAGCTGTATACATCACTTTTGTCGGTGAGACAATGGCTGATGAAGCTTTCGGGATCGAGGTAGCCTAGTGTACCATGTACAACATGATGAATTCACTTCATCCATGGACTTCAGTGTTGATGCTCCGAAATCTGCAACCTTTGCATTGAGCTGATCATCCAACAAAATGTTTGCAGATTTGACATCCCCATGCAAGATTGTGCGGATGTCGATGAATGTAAGTAAGCTAGAGCTTCTGCTGATTGTGTAGCCATCTTCAGGCGAAGATTCAATGGGATTGGTGATCTTCTACGGCCAGTCCTATGAATAAATTCAGATAATGTACCACGGGAGACAAACTCATAGACCAACATCAGGACATCTACATCCAGACAACAGCCTATTAACTCACAATGTTCCGGTGGTTGATTTGTGACAAGATTATTATCTCGTTAACAAATTCTTCCCTGCAATCATCATTGATTACTTGGACTTCTTTATGGCTACCTCTTTTTGATCATCTAAAGTTCCTCTGTAGACCATCCCCTGACCACCACATCCAATAACTCGATCTTCATTGTAGTTGTCAGTGGCTCTTTTTATCTCTTTCTCTGTAAGTACGCGAATTGTGTCCACCTGCCTTGATCTCATTTCATCATATAATTGGAGACCTCCATTTTGTTTGAAATACTCATCTTTCTCCCGCTCGTGCCTTCTTCTTTGAAATTGCATGAGCAACAAGCATGCCGAGGCTATCACCACAGTTGCAGAAACACTGAGACTGAGTCCTGCAAAAATAAGTCTCTTTCTTAAAAAGCGGTGCTAGTAATTTCTATTACCAATTTGTACTTTACTTTCTTTTGATTCTAAGTAGTGTTCAGAGTTAATATTTTTGTTACTTCCTCTTTTCTTTATATTGCATGAGTGCCTGTTATTACAATACACATCTTAATGTAGACGAAAGTATGGAATATATGTTAATTATTTAATTGAATCATGCTCACCAATAACCAAATTTTCAGTCGTAGAATGCAGAGGTCGGCATCCAAAATTTGTACCATCATTTTCTGTTCCTTTCTTGCAATTGCATAAGTAGCTTCCCGCTGTGTTCTGGCAGATCCCATTTCTGCACGGATGCAAAATTTCATACTTGGGGTCTTCGTTACGCAATGCGCACTCGTCTCTGTCTGAAAACATTAATAAAAGCACAGAAGCGTTAAACTAAGAAGAAATGTTCAACAAGTAATAAAATACAGTAGGGAATTCGCTTTGAACAAATGGGGAGAACCATTAGGTACCATGCATTTTTTCCCCATTTGTTTGGGAAAGCCCCCATTTGCACATATGTGGAAGACAAATGGGGTTAAACGGTTGAAGATGCCCTAATGCTGCAATTTTCCTTTTCATAATTTCTTTTAAATAAGTATTGCATCACTTATTAAAGATACATTGGTAAAATATTAACGTACAGTTAGCTGTTCACAACTTGTGGTTGCACAACAGGGCCAAAGTTTGAAGACTTATGTTGGTGTGTTGATACACTTGGTCAAATTTGAAACCCACCTATTGGTGATTCTTCGTATAAATTTTCAGAAAGTGTATCTGGTTGAACTAACACGAGGATATGGTTTAGAGTTCTATCAGTTTTCATAGCATTATCTGTGAAAATCTGCACAAGTTAAAAAAAAAAGAGTAAACGATTAACCTCGACAGCCGTTCTGAAGATAAGGATTACCCTCGTATTCTTCGGAGCAGTTGCACAAGTATCCTGGACCATTGTTTGCGTCTGTGCAAAAGCTGTTTGCACTGACACATGCATAGTCATTAGGTATGTCTTTACCTTTCTCTGGGCATGAGCTATTCCTTATGGCCCAGTCAACAATGACGGGAGCACCCTTATTGGCTCGACCATGGATGAACCCAAGTGTGCCAACAAGGTCCTGCTGGCTGAAGTTGTACCACCCAACCTCGGCCACCATTGCGTAGAAGCACGGGTTGAAGCGCCATACCTTTCTCTGGTTCATCTCAAACATGACCTCCAAGGAGGTGAGATTGTTGGGAATGGCAGCCTCACAGCAGCCCATCCCAGCACATGGAGCGCCTTCAGACGTGCTGTTGATGCCCTCACAGTAGGAGTAGCAGCCAGCCACGTACTGGTTCGTGGTGTCTTTGTAGCCGCTGATAAGCCCCAGGGTGTTGCAGCCGATGACTGTGAAGCGGTTGCGTGTTGGTGAAGGTAGGAAGGGCGTGAACTCCAGATCGTACCCTCCGGTGAACTTGGTGAATGTGGTGTTGGACTTGAAGCAGATGTAGTTGACGGGGCTGTAAACGCGCATCTCGCCGTGCTCCAGTGAGATGTCGGCGATCTCAACTACTGCTTCAGGATCCTCAACCTTTGGCCGTGGTGGGTCGATCGTGTTGTCACAGGTGAGGTTGAAGTAGCTATTCAGTCTGGTCGCGGCACAGTGAGCACCAATGCCAAAGGGGTATGGGATGGGTATGTCGCCACACTTGTCAGGGCATCCTGGCAACGAAATGGAGCGTCTGGAAGATGCTCTGGCAGGTGGTGCCAGTACTAGGAAGAAGATGATTGCCATGGAGATTAGCATGACTGTTGATTCTCCTGGCATGGCTAGATGCCAGTTTCTCATGTTAAATGCAAGCAAACAGCACATTAGCTGGAGCGGGTTAAATCGACATGAAGCAGGGTTGCCCCCTATTATATAACTAAATCCATGTTGCGATATAGTACTGATGAGATATAGGTATACTATATGGGAGAGATTCTCCATGGGTGCTAGTTAACTTCCACAAATGATATTGCTATACCAGTGTACGTGAAAACGCAAAGACTTTGGCCCTGATTGGGTGTTTGCCTAAGTCTAATTATTTTCTGCAGCTGTTCCCTTAATCTTTAGCTGAACATCATTATTGATGCTTACTGCTGGAGGAAGAATTCAGCCACTTGGTTTTGTCAATGCTTTGTTTATGTTATATTTTATTTCATTGTTGCGTCATTTTTTTTCTATTGTCCTGAGGGAACGAGTTGACCAAGTAATTTGGTATTAATAGTAGCAGGCAGGAGAAGGAACCATCACGGATTGGCTGGTTGGCTTCTGCACTTTTTAAAAATCAACAAAGTCAGAAAACCCCAGTTCCAACTTGTCATTAGAAATCTGGAGCCTACACGTACACTGTCAATCACAAATGAACTGGTAGCTTGCAATCTCATAGGGTCAGAATCATTTACTTGGTCAGCTGGGAGCATATTAATGTTGATTTAGAAGAATGAATACATTAATGTCCGACCTAGTAAGCAAATCGACATTATATTTATATGCCAATAAAAAATAATGACATTACACTAAGAAAAATCAATCTGGATTGATAGGACATAGATTTGCAAAATAAGACAAGTATATGGAACCAGTCGGCTATAATCAACAGAGTACGCATTTATCTATCTAAAAGGATAAAGTGCAAATTTTGGCTGACTATTCCAGCTGAAGTTAACTTGATCAATCAGAAAGATGACATTGGGAGCACAATAACGACAATTACGCTGCTTAATTCTCCTTTACACATCCAACGGCTCGTTCCTCGCTGGATTATTTACATGCTATATATTACTACCTCTGTTCCAATATGTAAGACGTTTTGGGCTAAAATGGCCTACCAAAACGTCCTATATGTTGGGACAGAGGTAGTAGTATGTTATGCATTAGCCTTAAAAAATAGACTATTATGTATTTTCCTTAATTTTAAAATAGACAATTATGTGTTCGTCCAGTCCTTATTCAACAGTTTATTGATTTGGAATCATTGTCATTTTGGATAACCAGGATGTCATCCATATCAGGCGAGCAGTAGGAGTTTCAACCGTCACAGCTGCAGCCATCTTCGGTGAATGTTATTACAAAGCTCCTGAATTCTTCAAGGTAATAGGGTAATCTGTGATGGAATAGGGTAGCTCGCGCTATTGCTGAGTGAGCGAGAATCGATCCACCTTTTGTCTGGCTTGATGATCCGATTTATTAAACCTCTCTTGGTGGACGACGTATTGATTAATAATCAATACAAAGCATCTACTGGTTAGTGTTTCTGAGAACAAATTGAGTTACAATGGCCTGGTAGATGTTAGAGGCAAAGAAACCTGTCCTCGAACCCGAAAATAACTAAACTGCTCGAGCGAACGAGAGCAATGGAAGAAGATATGAGAATCAGTGTCTGGAAGGCATATCTAACACAACCCTTTTGTATATGCTTAGACAATCTAGAAGCTTGGTGACAAGAAGCCAAAGCGTTAAACAATAATACGCTTTCGAAGTCAGGATACGGTTTACTGGAATATTATCCCCGAGTTCTCCGCTCACTGTCTGCACTGCTGCTTCATCGAGCGAGAGACCCTCGCCCAAGTCCCCAGCACGGGCTGAGCGGCTGCGGGCTTCTGGCGCCGAGGCTCAGTCGCGTCAACTGCGGTGGCCCTCGCCAAGAGGGAGGGCACCGTGCGGCGCAGCGACCGGTGGCGAACGACGGTGGTGAATTGAATTTGCATTGGTTCGTAGCTAACAGCGGCAAGTCTTTCGGCGACGGCTTGTCACCAGCCCACAATTGGATCTGCGATGTAGCGGATATACCGAGCCGCGCGATGAAGGGACACTCAGTCCCGACCCATATCAGGACCAATAAAATATGTACTGCGCTGTATGTAACTGAATATACCTTCAGAGTTCAGAATGCAAAACAGCTTCCATGGCCACAATAAACAATTGGGAAAATCAAGGCCTGGATATATTTACTCATGTTCAAAGTACACACATACATGGTGCATATATACCTACACCGTGGATGTGTTTTATTGGAAAAACACTGGTATATGTGGGTGATATCCCTGGCATGTGAAATCCAATATTAGGACGATTGTTCCGTAAATCGGCTAATACACCCCAAACAAAGGAATCAGTTATGCATACAAACATCACCTCACGAGATCTTCGACCAGTTCGGACATATCGATGGTCCCACGTGTTGCCTCGCACAAAGGGACAGCCACTGAAGATGTTGCTCCATAGATATGTGCATAGCGATTCTTTTCACAAACACTAGCCGTGTTCAAATGGAGTCTTCTCATCATCTGCAGGCTCTCGGCAACTTCCTTCATTGTTGGCCTGTCATCTCCCCTCGGACTAAGGCAATGCACTGCGAGTTCGGCCATGTTCTCGAGGACCACCATACCTGCATTATCTGTAATTTCAGAGTCCAGCATAGTTTGGTATGCCTTCTGATGAAACATCAAAGGGCAACTATATGACAATGACTCCTTTTCATTGAAGTTATTGGTATAGATAGCCCTCTTTCGTGTCATCAGCTCCAGAAGAACCACCCCGAAACTGTATACATCACTTTTGTCGGTTAGGAGATGGCTGATGAAGCTCTCAGGGTCAACGTAGCCAAGTGCTGCCCACGGAGCTCCGGGACAACCTGATCTAGCGCTGGATGCCCGGTTGACACCCAATACTCTTCTAAGTCTTGCTACAACATCCTTTTCGAGGGTACGGTTGTCTCAAATTTTTTGAACCTTAACTAGAAAACATGGGCCCCTCCACATGTCAAGTTCTTCATTTGGTTGGCATGCCAAGACCGCTTCTGGATGGCTGAGAGACTCATTAGGCAAGGGATACAACATGCACTGGCTTTTGTGACCAATCCGTGGAGACCATGATGCACCTCCTCATGGTTTGCCTGTTATTGTGCACCTTAATTGCACGAGGTGCTCTTGTGGATCCAATGCACCTCTTGGCGTCCGGTTTTTAGGGAGGACTACGAGGACTGGTGACGTCAGGCCATTCTTTCCACACCACCAGGGTTGAGAAAAGGCACCTCCTCGGTGATCATGCTCATGGCATGTGGATCTGAATGCAGTGAAATGCCAAAACGTGCTCGTGTTTGACAAGAAGACACCCCAACGTTGCTGACTTTCTTGCCATTATCCAGGCCGAGACCACTACCAGGCACTGGGTGATGGTAGGGGCAGCTGGGTTGGCGGCGCTTCTCCTGACGGTGCCTAGCATTTAGGGTGTTGTGGTCTACTTATGTGGTGTTCGCTTTCTTTGAGGTCGTACTATGTACATAATGTTTTCTTTATCAATGCATCAAGATGTGAGGCTTTTGTGTTTTCTTGAAAAAGATAAATAATAATTTACACCAGAAAAGATGACCAACCAAATACGCCGATGTGTGCTGGAAACCAAATATGATTATGAGTACTGCCATGTACCCACACCCCAGGAACCCACCTACTGGTGAGTGTTCGTATAGATGTTTCATGGGAGTGTATTTAGTTTAACAAACACTGAATTTGGTTAGAGTTTCTTCAGTTTGTATTGTAATATCCCTGGAAATCTACACAAGTTATTATTGAATAAATACTTACCTTGACAGCCGTTCAGAAGATAAGGATTGCCCTCATATCCTTTGGAGCATTGGCACAAGTACCCTGGACCATTGTTCGCGGCCATGCAATAGCTGTTTGTACTGATGCAGGCGTTAGGTGTGTCCTTCACCTTGTGTGGGCACGAGCCATTTCTAATGGTCCAGTCACCGATGACGGGAGCACCCGTCTTGGCTCGATCATCAATGAACCCCAGGTGACCAACAAGGTCCTGCTTCCTGAAGTTGTACCACCCAACCTCTGCCACCATGGCATAGAAGCACGGGTTGAAATCCCATACCTTGCTCTGGTTCATCTCAAACTTGATGTCGAAGGAGGTGAGGTTGGCGGGGAGGGGAGCCTCACAACCCATCCCAGCACATGGCACGCCTTCAGAGGTGTTGTTGATGCCCTCACAGTAGGAGTAGCAGCCAGCCACATATTGGCTCGCGGTGTCTTTGTGTCCGCTGATGAGCCCCAGGGTGTTGCAGCCGAGGACTGTGAAGCGGTTGCGCGATGGAGAGGGGAGGAATGGTGTGAGTTGCAGATCGTATCCTCCGTTGAACTTGGTGAATGTGGTGTTCGACGTGAAGCAAATGTGCTTGACGGAGCTGAGCATGCGCATCTCACCGTGCTCCAGTGAGATGTCGGCGACCTCAGCTACTGTCTTGCGATCCCCAACCATTGGACGTGGTGAATCGAACGTACCATCGCAGGTGAGGTTGAAGTAGCTATTCAGGCAGGTCGCGGCGCAGTGCGCGCCGATGCCGAAGGGGTATGGGATGTGCACGTCACCGCACATATCGGGGCAGCCTGGCAACGACATGGAGCGTGTGGAAGAGGCTCCGACCGTTGTTCCCACTACTGAGAAGAAGATACTTGCTATTAAGACTACCATGACTATTGATGCTCCTGGCATGGTTAGATGCAATCGCTCATGTTACATGTATACAGATACAGACAGTGCATTATGTAGCCCAGTTAAATCAGTATGTGGTAGGTTTATATTTCCAAAAAAGTAAATGCAAGTCGCTATGCAATACTGATTGTATATAGTTACTAATTAGAGAGATTTCCAAGAGTATCAGTTAACTACTACAAGTTTTGACCTTTCTTGGGTAATTGTCTTGGTCTTAACTATTATTCATTGGAGTTTTTGCCTTGAGCCCTTGATCTTTTATTAAGCATCACTATGGCTGCTGACCATGAGGACAGGAAGGCAGCAATTTATACATGATTTTGTCAATGGTTTCATTCCCAGTATTTCCCCATTCCTTTGTTTGACTCTGTCTTATTTCCCGTTGTTTCCAGGAAGCGAAGTGTGGTAACTGGTAACATACCAGAGAAGCAACCATTGCATATTGGCCGGTTGAAGCCTTCACATAATTGGAAATCAACAAGGTGTGAACACACATGGTCCCCCGTTCAATCTTCTCATTGGAAAAGAAAAAACTTGGAGCTTACACATAGACTCTCACAGGGTGGGGATTTTTATTTTGTCAGCTGGAGCATGTCAACATTCATGTGCTCATCTAAAAAATACACTCACGTATTGATGGGAGGTCCAGTTGAGCCTGTTTATTTCTGGGTTTGACAAATACCCACCATCCAACCCAGCCCAACTTGTACAAATTGTCCATGACGTTCTTGTTCAATCAGAAAAACAATCAGGCATATACAATGTTGCAAAACAAAAGGCTATGGAATCAGCTGGCTAGCTATGAATGTTTCTATCTTTGTGCCCGAAGAAAAGGTTAGTATAAAGTCCTGCTAGTGACTCCAGCATAAATTAGTTTGAGTGATCAGGAAGACGACAATCGGAGCAAATCAGTACACAGTACACATCAGACAGCTTGTTCTTCTGGATGCCGCTGCAGGCATCCAGCGCCAAGGCGCGTCTCATGGAAGGCGCCGACCTTGATCGAGTGGTAGGGCTTCACGCAGCGTGGCGCCCGGTGGGGAACACTGGCGTGTCTGGGATCTGACATGGTGATGGTGAATTTGGATCGGTTCTCTATGCCTGCGATTCTGCTCGGCAGAGGTTGCTTGCCGGCCGAAAAGGATCCATCCTTGTGGCGGGGAGGCGCTCTATTGCCTCCACCCAGCAACAGGTAATTTTAATCCAGTGGAAAAACCAACAGTATCCATATTCGGCTCTGCGTAAGTGAATATATCTTGAGAGTTTAGAATGGGTCGATTCTCCTGACCACGACAAATAAATTAAATAACTGAAAGGGTTGCATACTAAGAATGAAATTGCACAAATATTATCCACAATTCGGTATGCCTGCAATGGCGTATGTTTTCTATAGGAAAACAGTGGCGTGTGTTGCGATTTCTTTGGCATGCCAGATCTAATGCTAGGATTATTTCTCATTAAACCGGTGAACTTATTACAATAGTGGGCGGGATTGATTAGTATCATAGACCCTAAACAAAAAGTTAAATGTACAGAGAAACATCATCTCGCAAGATCTTCAACCAGTTCGGACATATCGATCGTCCCCTCTGTTGTCTTGTCAAATGTGATATCGACTGAAGATGATCCTCCATACTTACGTGCACGGCCGTCGTTTTCTTTAGAATTGGTTGGGTGCAACTGGAGTTTCCTTATCATCTCTAGGCTCTCTGCAACTTCCTTCATCGTTGGCCTGTCTTCTCTTCTTGGGCTAAGGCAGTGTACTGCGAGTTCGGCCATGTTCTTCATCACCCCCATACATGCTTCGTCTAATATTTCAATGTCTAGAATAGCATGGTGCGTCTTCTGGTGAAACATCAAGGGAAAACTATAAGACACTCCATTTCATTGAAGTCGTTGATGTATATTGCGCTCTTTCGCTTCATCAGCTCCAGAAGAACCCCCAAAGCTGTACACATCACTTCTGTCCGTAAAACAATGGCTGATGAATCTCTCGGGGTCAAGGTAACCAAGTGTTCCATGGACAAACCTGATGAAGTCACTTTCATCCATGGACTTCAGTGCTGATGCTCCAAAATCGGCAACCTTTGTGTTCAACTGATCATCTAAGTGAATGTTGGCAGACTTGACATCCCCATGTAGAATCGTGCGATGTCGATGAATGTAAGTAAGCTAGAGCCTCTGTTGACTGTGTGGCGATCTTCAGGTGAAGTTCCAAGTGTATTGATGATCTATGACTAGCACTGTGAAGGAAGTCGGATAAAGTACCACCGGAGACAAACTCGTAGACAAACATTGGGACATCTACATCCAGGCAACAACCTAGTAACCTCACAATGTTTCGGTGATTGATCTGTGACAACTGACAAGACTATTATCTCATTCACAAATTCTTCCCTCCAATCATCGTTGATTACTTTGGACTTCTTGATAGCGACTCTTTTTGATCATCCAAAGTTACTCTGTAAACCATCCCATGGCCACCATGTACAATAACTCGATCTTCACTGTAGTTATCAGTGGCTATGTCTTTCTCTGTAAGTACGAATTGTGTCGACCTGCCTTGACCTCATCTCGTCATATAACTTTAGACCTCCATTTTGTTTGAATACTCATCTTTGTCCTTGTACTTTTTCCGTTGTAATTGCATGAGCAACAAGCATGCTAAACCCATCACCACTGTTGCAGAAACACTGAGGCCTGCAAAATATTAATTTTGAGAAACTAATGGTAGTAAAATTTGTATACAAATTTGGACTTCGCTACTTTTTGTTTGGTTTGAACTTGTAGTGTTCAAGAGTTATTCTTTTTTTACTTTTACATTAGTATTTATTGCATCTTAATGTAGAAAAGTATGAAATAGAGGTCAACTGATCTTTAAGTAAAATGATGCTTAACAATGACCATTTTGTCAGCTGAAGAATACATAGATCGGTATCCAGAGTTTGTACCATCAGATCTGGTTCCACTCTTGCATTTGCCTAAGTAGCTTCCCACTGTGTTGTGACATACCCCTTTTCTGCATGGATACAAATCTCCATACATGGGGTCCTGCTTACGCAATGTGCTCTCATCTATGTCTGAACATAATAATGGAAATATCCTCTCAGAGGACTCAAACTAAACATAACTCTCTATGTTGCTTCATGTAGGCTAAGTCAACAAGTAATAAGCCAACTATTTAATTTGGTGTGTAATGCTGTAACTTTGCAGTTTTAGATTCCTCTAAATTCATAATTTCACACCAGAAAGTAAACCATTATTTTTTTCAGTTGTTTTTGCAGGTGTAGTGGATACTAAATATGTGTGTTGGTGCCATATGCAAACACAGCTATTGGTGACGTTTCAGAAAGTCTCTGTCTAGTTGAGCTAACACAGTGATCTGCCTTAAAATTCTACCAGTTTTTTGAAGTATTATGTGTGTAAACTTGCACAAGCTAAACTCAAGTAAATAATTAACCTTGACAGTCTTTCAGAAGATATGGATTGCCTCCTATCCTTTGGAGCACTGACATAAGTACCCAGGACCATTGTTCGCGGACACATAATCGCTGTTTGTACTGATGCAAGCATAGTCATTAAGCATGTCCTCCCTCTTCTCTGGGCATGAGCCATTCCTAAAGGCCCAATTAGCAATGACGGGGGCACCCCTCTTGGCTCAATCATCAATAAACCCAAGTGTACCAAAGAGGTCCTGCTGCCTGAAATTATACCACCCAACCTCTGCGACCATGGCATAGAAACATGGGTTGAAGCCCCATACCTTGCTTTGGTTCATCTGAAACATGACTCCGAAGGAGGTGAGGTCAAGGATGGCAGTCTCACAGTAGCCCATCCCAGCACATGGCGCACCGTCTGATGTGTTGTTGACGCCCTCGCAGTAGGAGTAGCAGCCAGCCACGTATTGGCTTGCGGCGCCCTTGTAGCCACTGATGAGCCCTAGGGTGTTGCATCTGATGACTGTGAAGCGTTTGCGTGATGGGGATGGGAGGAAGGGCGTGTGCTGCAGCTCGTACCCTCCGAAGAACTTGGTGAATGTCGTGTTTGACGTGAAGCAGATGTGGTTGACAGGGCTGAGGACGCGCATCTCACCCTGCTCCAGTGAGATGTCGGCGATCTCAACATGTCCCTCTTGATTACTGACCATTGGCCACGGTGGATCGGTCGTGCCATTGCAGATGAGGTTGAAGTAGCTGCTCAGGCTGGTCACGGCGCAGTGTTCCCCAATACCGAAGGGGTATGGGATGGGCACATCGCCGCACTTGTCAGGGCAGCCTGGCAACGACATGGAGCGCTGGGAAGAGGCCCCGGCCGCTGTTGCCACTGTTGGAAAGAAGATGCATACTATGAAGACTAGCAGGGCTATTGATGGCCCTTGCATTGTTGGATGCCAACTAGTCATGTTACATGTATGCAAGCAGTGCACTAGAATGGGTTAAATCGATACGAAGTAGGTTTGTCTCCGCAAGTAAGGAGATGCAAGTCACAATACAGTAGTGATTGTGTATGGTTATTCACGGGAGAGATTTGCAAGAATGTCAGTTAACTACTGGAAAGTGATGTTACTATACAAGAGTGTGCTGACACTCATAGAGACTTTGACCTTGATTGTGTTTTTGCTTGTCTCAATCTTAACTATTATCTTTTTGGAGTTGTTGCCTTAGTTTTTGGAGTTGTTGTCGTCCATGGCTATTTCAATGGTTTCATTCACACCATTTCCCCTTTGCTTTGTTTGACTCATTATGGTTTCTCTTGTTTTCAGGAAACGAAGTGATGTGATGGTGAGAGTATGCAGGAGAAGGAACCATTGAGGATTGGCCGGTTGGAGCCTACACTTCATTTAAAATCAACAAGGTGAGAACACTCGTGGTACCCTGTTTCAACTTCTCATTAAAAAGAAGCTGGAGTATATAAAAAACATTCATGAGCACAAAGAGAGATGAGCGTATGATGAGTTTATAGCTGTATGGGCCTGGAATGGAGATCAGTTGGGCGTATTGACCACAAAATGCATATCTTCCGGTCCGGCCGAACTTATTCAAATTGGCCATGGCATTTCTCTGTCAATCAGACGATCAATGAGAGAAATGGGGTAATGCTGAATCGTGCCCTCTTTTTAAGAAAATATTTGTTTCAATTCTTCCAAAATATTCTCACATGTAGATGACTCATTATTATTTTCAAATATAATGTTTCACAAAAATCTTTACATGCAATTTTTTTCATGGAAAAAAGCCACTAACCCAAACACCTATTTTTTTTACTTTTCCGTCCTCGTTCTGCCCATCTACCAGGCATTCAACTGTGGTTGATACACCCCTAATGTAACCTACGCATGGAGAAGCTTCCCCTGTACAGTTTTTCTTTTTTTTTCCCTTTGTTTTCCATCTATTTTCTGTTGTAACTTAAACTCTGTTCTCCTTCATCAATGAAAATCAGCAATCTGCTGCATTTTCGTATCTCTACCCTCTACATGCCAAAATTTTTAATTTTTTCTTAGGTCATTATTTAGCTTTTGGGGAAAAACGAGAACATATGAGGTTTGGGTGCTGAAAATTCTCATCCTATATTGTTGTGGAAGCAGTTGGCGAGCCAAGAGATTTATATTTTTCTACCTAGAAATAGTTTATTATAAAGTCCTGCAGGCCTAGCCTTTGTGATCAGGAAGATGACACTTGGAGCAAAACAGCAACAGTCAGTGTTTGCTTAATTGGACCGTACACATCAAGCACAGCTCGTTCCTAGCTGGATTACTATCGGATTCTCAAAAAAAAAACTGGATTACTATCAATATGCTAAATAATCAATACGGTTTTAGATTTGTCTTCTGCTTAATCAGCACCATATTTGCACTTCAGCTCTTACATTTTTCTTCATTTCATTCCAGGCTCTTCAAGTCGATGCACCATTTGGCTATCATTGGTCAATCTTGGTCCGCGCAACTGTTTTCAGCATGTTGGCGTTTAATTCTGACACCAACAACGGTGTCCCAATCGACAGCTTTCACGACGCGAATGTCGACTCGCTGCGTCGACACCGATTTGGCACAGAAACACGTGTAAGATGTCGTGCCCTCAGTCACTGGTTTTGTCTCATCTATAAACATAAATGGATTATGTGCTCTAAATCATGATTGGTTATCGCTGTCGTCGGCACCGATTCTTTTTTTTCATGTCACTTGCAGCTCGTCAATTGCATGTCGGCTCTGTATCTAGCAATAATCGAAAAGGCCAAGGTGCAATCCGCAAAAGGGTTCTTTCTCCGACAATATAAAAGCTCCTTGCCATGGCAGTCTGTGTATTATTGTGCTTCAATCACTTCACAGTTCACACCATTTGTTAGCGGTAATGGCGTCGACGGAGGAGTCGGCGTCGGCGTCATTGTTCAGGACGCCAGGGTCAGTTCCCTTCAAGTGGGAGCTCTGGCCAGGCATCCCAAAGCAACCTGCAGGCCACGGTGACAGACTGCCGGCGTCGCTGAAGCTCCCTCCAAGGCTTGCCATGACTCCCGCTGTCACCACCGCGGCGCCGTTGCTGCAGCTACCTCCAAGGCTCGTCATGCCTCACGCTGCTGGCACCGCGGCGACACCGCTGCAGCTCCCTCCAAGGCTTGCACTGCCTCCTGGCGGCAATGCTTGTTCTTCCCGTTTGTCCAGCGACGGCGGGCACGCTCTCGCCTCGGCATCATCAGTTCGACGGAGTGTGGCGGCGTCGACAGCGACGACCCCATGGCACAGGCGGTCCATGTCCGCTCGGTTCGCGACGTCGCTGGCGCTCCGGTTCACGGGGCCGCGGTGGCGAGGCCGGTCAAAGGACGAGGACGACGTAGCCTTCGCGGCAATCTATGGCGACAAGATCGTGTCGTAGATGACCTACCTGTCAATACCTCTAGTTTGTGTAGATTCAAGTTCGTAATTATCTTTTTTTTTTGCAGGTTTCTTCGTAATTACCTTCTGGCTGCTGCCAATCTGCATGCATTTTGTGGTGTATGCGGCGATCACAGATTAGCTGTACGTACCTGCAATAGAAAAACTACCCTCCCAATGCCAAAAATAAGGCCAAAAGATCGTATGTATAAATGCCAGTGACTTATGTGCTTCTATCTTTTTCATGAACAGTGTGCTCTGGAGCACACGCTCCCGTTTCAAAAGTAATTTTGCATTCATCTAGAAAATCCAAAATAATTTTCTTATAAGTACAAATGTCCAGATTTCAAGTTTAATGAAAATGGTTAGTATTTATTGTGACATGTATAAAAATAAGAAACACATTCGCCTTTTCAAGTCCCCAAAATGATATTTCTTGTTTCACACTTGTATTTTCAATTTTTCATTGAGTGTTTCCACAAAACTCCCCGGCACATGGCTCATCTAGTATCAGCACACGCTAACTTGTCTCTTTTTCTTTGAAAGATTTTAACTCAGTTTGAGCATGTGCTCCCAAGAGCACAGAATCCACTCCTATTATTGCTGCCTATGTGAAAATATTTTGGACAGCTAAGTTTGTTGTCACTTTATGTGCAATGGAAAAGTAATATTGATCATTATTTTTATAAGGTGCATTTGTCTAACTAGAAGTCAAACTTTGTATTTTATCAAAATTTATCGAAAAACTATCAACATCTACCAAGTAAATGAAATATAAAAAATATATTTCATGATGAATCTAATGATAATATGTTGACATTTTTTCTACGAACTTGATAAGTGTTCTTAAAGAAAACAAAAACAACTTATACAAAAATATAGCACATCTGAAAACATATAAGACCGGCCACCTCCAAGAGAAACCTCTACTCCACCAAATAAGTTTTCGAGGGGTTTCCCAAAATAAAACCAGCTTCAACTGGTCCTTTACTAGAGCCATCAAAATTAGAGGGTGATGATTTTTCTTGAGACTACTCATAACATGTTTCACAATGGAAAGGAAGATCATTGGGAGTTTAAGGCCACCCTACTCCACCATTTGAGAGCATCTCCACTAGAGTTCCAAAATCATACCATATATCAAAGCCGGCCCGTTTAGGGCTCCCCTCGCCGCGGCCACGTCACCCGCTTTTTCTGGACCGTCCGATCGGCGGAACGGACGGCCCAGATTGAGCCATGCCGCCTGGTGGACACTGTTCATGAACAGTACGCACTTCTACAGTACGTGTGGCCCTCCGTGCCGTCCAAACTTCATCCAACGGCTCGCACAGCTCCTTCGTGATGCTTTTCTAAAAACAACCCTCAGAAATCCAGTGCCGCGCTGCGTCCGGAATCGACGCCGGCGTGCCTGCGGGTCGCCGCCGCACGTCGCCATGGCCGCTCCGGCGACCAAAAATGGGCGGCAGCGCTGTCTTGTCTACGGATGCCCCGCGGCCAGGCGCGCTCGTCGCGCGCACGCTAGCGTCCTAGGACGCGGTGACGCGCCGCCGGCGACGTCCACGCCGCCGTGGCCGAGCCAGCCCGACCAGGCCACTGTGACGTCACCATGACGTCACAGTGGCCCACGCGTCAGATTTTCCAAAAAAAAAAACCCCTATAAAATGCTGTAAAATAAATAAAATTCAAATTTAAATACACCCACTAGAACAACACAACAAATAAATCAAAGTGGCCAAAAAAAAATGGCGACTATTCATATCGCACGATATTTTTTTTTGCATATTTCAAAAAATACAATTATAAGTGGCTTCAAAATATGTCCATTTTGTCCACCGAAAAAATATGCATAACACACCCGACCGATCGGAAAACATAAATACAACTATTTAAAGCTGCTCATAAAAAAAATGGTATTCAAAATTGCATATTTCAAAATTTTAAATGACTTCCAAATCTGTCCATTTCGTCCACCGAAAAAATATGCGTAACACATCCGACCAATCAGGAAAAATAAATACAATTATTTATAGTTGTTTAATATTACAAAGTCTAATATTCCCCGTATTTCCCAAACATGTACACAAAATCCAAATTTATTTCTTCTAACTATGTATTAAATTTAATAAATGCTCACATAAAATATTCCCTCTGATTATAAAGTTAAAATAAATTTTTAGAGCAAAATATTTGTTTTTTCGTATTTCCCAGTTGTACACACAAAAAACAAAATCATTTCTTCTAGCTATGGATTAAATTTAGAAAATGCTCACACAATATATTCCCTCAGATTGTAAAGTTAAAATAATTTTTTGGAGCAAAATACACGCTTACTATATCATTTCGAACAAATTAGTATTCACAGGTAATTTAACTGAACAAACTCCAATTATGCAACTAAATTTAATGGATGCTAAAAATGCTTAACACCTTTAAAGTAACCATGATACATTTCCTTTGATTATGGTGCTAAATAAGAGTACTACAGACAAATGGAACCTTACTTGACCAACAAAAAATCATCTACCATATCTCGAGACAACATGACTTAAATCTCTCTACCTATGTAGTTACATTTCAAAAATGCTTAATTAGACGATTATTTGCAGAAAATAGAATTTATCCTTTATCTACCGACTGAATTTGAATTATATTTAATAAATTCTCATGTAACTTATTCCCCCTAATTATTGAGTTAAACTAAATATCTACTAAAAAGTACAAAAATATTGTACCAACTCGAATAAGTAAATATTTAGATCCAACATAACTAAACTCCCTCCAATTTGAACGCTCACATCGAACTTAACTTCCTCTAGCTACATACTTAAATTTAAATAATGGTTTAATAAATGGTAATACAACATATTCACCATTAGACTTCACTTCGATGAATGCACAAATTGAACTTAACTCTCTCTAATGTCACCATTTTTATTCACAATATAGTATATTTTATGGAAAAAAATACATTCGCAAAAATATCCACCAAGGACAATCTAGAAAACTTCCTAATTTGGACGTTTTCCGAAATCTAGACAACTTTTGAACGCAACTTCCCTTTGCATTATAAATAATTTCAAAATACCACACTTTAAAAATAAAGACATTTCTTAATTTAAATTTCACCACATGGGCGCGGCGGTGTCGCCGCGCGAAATTTTCCTAGTTTGACTCTCAAAATCCAGTGTTTTGGAAGGATGGAGAAATTTTTGGTCGTGAAGTATAAACATACATCCAATTTTGGGCAAATCTGATAAGTTATTTTTTAAAATTTATCTGATAAGTTATCTTAGGACTGAGGGAGTAGCTACATGTCCACGTGACGGGAAACAGAGCAAACAACGAAGAGAGAACCAACTCGACATGCACCGGAGAAGCAACCGTGTTGACCGACCGATCACCCCGGTGTCGCGTTCGACCGGCGAGATACCGATAGATCGATCCAAAGACGTACGTCTGTCAGGCATACCGTTGTTGCTCGTGCAGTGAGTCACTGGCCAAAGACGGAGGCAGCACTTCTGTTTCTATCAGATGTTCTCTTCTGTTTTTTCCCTAGTTTTCAAAATCACAATCGATCTTTCTCTTAAAAAAAATGCGGAATATCACGTTTATCTGAGGCGACTTATAAAAATAAAAGAGATGAGTTGAGACTGTGGCAACAGGCAAGAGGGAGGCGGAGGGATAGTGACGCGAGAGAGTAGCTAGAGTGTGAGTGCGGGAGTGTGGAGTTTGCTGCCCTTTTGTTCGCATTAGGGTTCAGCTTCTTGTAATTGTGTTTGCTCTTCTTCTATAAAAAATAAGGTATGCCTTTGGCATATTCGTTAAAAAAAATAATAAAAGAGATCACGCACATTCTTTCATTTATGTCAAAATGGTCACGATGCATTGTATTATCCTCAGATGTTTTTAGTAGGTTTAAATATTTGAAAACGGCTAGGCACTTCTTACAAAAAAAACCTACTTATGTTAGATCAAGAAACCATGTGCTGTGTTTTTCTGATGTTTTCCATAGGTTTGAATATTCGAAAATTTACCTGTTGTTGCAGCTCGACACTTCTTGAAGGAAAGAAAAAAAATCACCGGATACAAGTGGGGGCAACTGAACTGAACCAACGAGGTCAGGGCGCATCAACGACTAAGGAGTATATTACAAGCACCTCAAATTTTGCTTTTTCGAAGGGTATTCCGAACTTGTCATTGTTGCGTCGACATAGCTCTTGCCGGCAAAATTCAACCGCCAAAATACCTGCAAAGACATGTAGAGAACTGACCTCATGGAATTACCGCACTAGTAGACCGTCGCGTGCGAAGGAGATTGGCAATTGCGCCACGCGATGGGGCACCACGATAATCTAGACAGACACAAAGAACTAACATGTCATCTGTGTGGAACGACAAGAAAGCTCATCGACGTCCCCCGGATTCCAGTGCCCAATGGGAGGTAGAGGACTTTTATCCAAAACAACACCGCCATAAACCGTTTTAGTGATGTCGTTGCGACACCATAAACTAACTTACGAGATCTTACTTCGCACTAGATGGGGATTATAATCCTCTTCCTCTAACCCATGGTGCTGGAGCGACAAGCAAAGACGATGGAGAGGAACTATGAATCTGAAGGTGATGTCTTGTGCTCTTTGTATGACATTCTTAGGCAGTGTCCAGTAAGGATGATCCATTCGTTAAAGAGTAAATCTATGTTTAGAACGGTCTGAAGTAAACCTTAGCCAGCAGACCAATCACGTCTCGTGGAGCCACCAATTGCTGTGGACCTGGGCGGACGCAGCGTCCCGGCTGCCCGGGCGCTTGCCCGGGCTTCGCTGGCCGCGAGAGCGATTCTACCAACCAAATCCCATCTGATCATGGGCAAAACGATCGGCTAATTGGCTTGGCGGGCCTTCAAGCCCAGGCCATGGGCTTTGTGTAGTTCCGCTGTGCGTCTCTGCCTCGTCCTGGAAACAAGAGGCAGCCAAGGTGAAAATCGATTAGCTTGTAACGAATCCATTCCTTGCTTCATTCCGCCCTCCCCAACGCAGCATAGAGGCCTCAACCTAAGTAGGGTTCTTTAGGTCCCCTCACCTCACTAAAAGTCATTGACTTCATCCTCTCTAACTTACACAACCGTATTTTGATTTGAAATAAAATCTACATGACATATATGTGCATCGACAAGTAGGTTCCATTCCCGTGATCGTTTTTGAATTTCGTCGACTGTAGTTTCTTAATTTAGCACCAACGTTCGCACCATTTTTAGACAAATTTTGTCAACTTCATCGCACTCGATCGACCGTTTGAAATTTTCTTCAATCGGGTAGATCCACTCACCTCCATTTTGTCTGTTTGGGTCGGCACGGCCAAAGTCACGGCCGAACGCGGGGACGCGTTTTGGCATTTGGCCTTTTTCCTGTCCATTTCGTGTCCACGCTGACACAATTCCAGAGCAAATTTGAGTCAGTTTTGCGTCGAGTCGGACAGGAGACGGGCCGACTGCGCGTCTGTTCGTGTCCTCCCTTGGCCACGTGTGGTAAAAAAGCTGGCCCTCCCTGGCCTGCCGCCGACGCCACTGCCACAGTAGGATCAGGAGCTCCAACGCCACCTGGCCGTGTGCCGCCGGCCCATCTCTGGGTCGCGCTGCCGTACATCGTCATCCCGACAGCGACTACGACGAGTAAATGGTGTCTTTTTGTTCTGTTTGGATCGACGTGTTGGAGTTGGCCTGAGCGTGTTACGTATTATATTCATGTTTTGGTACTAATAGTATTTTGGACACAATATTTTGCTCCATATTTTCTACATTTGTCCGGAAAAAAAATTAGTTGCACTGTAGAGCGCCCAGGCTTCGACAAATTTCTGAGTCCGCCACTGGCTGTGGTCCCACCCACGTGCAGGTTACGTACGTCGTTGTACGTTTGTGATATATGTTGCACGCCACTGTAGTTAGTTTTGTCGTACTTTCCTTTTCTTTCCTTCTCTCACAGGCTCACAGCTCGCTCCTAGGATGGGCATGTGCATACGATGCATGTTGCATGCCACTATAGTTAGTTTTGCTGCTTTTGCATGTGCATACGATGCATGCAAGCACTTCCATCGATCAGCTCAATTAGCTGCCACGAAAATTTAAATGCGCCAATTAGCACTACTCAAAACGTGTACACCGGAACCACGACTACAAGCTAGTACTTACGTGGGTACACCAGTTTAGTGTACTATGGAGTTCGGGACGAGCGCTGTGCAAGAGTAGGCTGGCGTCGGCATCCTTCCCAGCGCTGCAGTTGGCGAACTTGAGGCGATGTTGTACCCGATGTTGGGTTTGTGGTTGAAGGTGGACGACACTCTCCGCTTCAGTCAACGGCGCCGATTGGATCACGCGGTGCGACGATCTGGATAAGTTCTGGAGTCTTCTCTCGCCGACATTCTCCAGAGCTAGCTACCTTGCCTTTCACGGCGGGTCTCAACCGCTACTCGGCCTAGGGTTGCAACCAAAACTCGCATGTCCATGGTATAGTTAGGCCAACTCCAACGAGGCGATCTGAACGGACACTTATGTCCATTTTAGTTCCGTTTTGCTCGGTAAGCGGACACCATGGTCCGTTTGTGTCCGCCGGCGCACCCAACGCAAGGGAAATAAATAGAAGAAAAAACATAACTTAAAAATAAACCCTAGATCCACTTGGTCGACGAAGGTTGGACGCGACCATGGCGCCGGTGACGGTGGCGATGGCGGTGGCAATGTCGTCGTGCGCGGAGGCGTAGTTGGCCCCTCCTGCTGCAACTGCTCCTCCTCCTCCTCCGCGGGTACACTTACCGTGAACTACATATGTATATCTCCAGGTTGGCCGATGGCTACTACAGCCATTCTGGCGTGTCCCACAGGGATTTTGACCTCCTCAGCCGATGCGTGGGTCGCCAAAGGTAGGTTAGGCCATAGAGCGAGCTCCTCCAGTGTTGAGGCCTTGAGGTCCTGCTGGAGCTCGTCGTCCTCGGTCTCCTCCTCCTTCACCACGTGGTGCTGCGACGGCGGTTCGGGTGCTCGAGCACACGCAAAGCACGAGCGACGATGTTAGTCGTGCTCATCGCCAAACCACGTGCCATGTAGGACACGACAACTGAACCAACGAGAGCGCTAGGGACAACGACCAAGTGGCAATGCATCTGTCATGTAACCGCTTTCTAGCTTTCTCATCGGGTCCAATAATTAACCGGCTATTTAGCTAATAATAGCTCACTCAGAACTGATTGCATCACCCATGATTTCATAATATACTTATCGTTCTACCACAAAATTGATATAGTTACCATACACTCTCGGTAATAATTACCCACCTAGTACTGATAAAGTTATCCATAGAGTACAGATGGACTTACCCATGTGTTCATGATATAGTTATACACCACAAAATCGACGTAGTTACCCTATTATTTCAGTAATAGTTAACCACCATATACTGATGGAATTACCCACCAGATCTAATGGAGTTACCCATGTCTTCATGATATAAAAGTTATTCATCACGAAATCGACATAGTTACCCTACTATCTAAGCAATAATTATCCACGAAATACTCATGGAGTTACCCATGTGGGATATTTTTATCCATGTAGTTAACCGACTCTCTGGGTAATAATTACCACCCAGTACTAACGGAGTTACCGACATTTATTGATGGAGTTATCCATGTATTCATTATATCCACCACAAAACTTATGTAATTGACCTGTTTTTCTGAACTTATGGAGTTACCCATGCTTTCATGTTATAGTTATCCACAATGAAGTCGATGTTGTTACCCTACTCTCTCGATAATATGTACCCACTCAATACTGATGTAGTTACCCACGTATTAATGATATAGTTATCCAACACATGTCTTACCGGTGAGTAACTTTTGTGTCAAAAAAAATTCATCGAAACATTGCAACATGTGATCTACTTTCAAAGATCTCATCGCGGCTAGTCCAACGTTGAAAACGGATCATAAATCGGATAAAAAGTTTAGCCTACAAAACATTTAAAATAAATCAGATTTTCACATTTAATTCTGATAACGACATAAACATTTTAACGGCGGATTCTAAATCCGATAAATAGTTTGAGCTAAAAAAATCTTTTTAAATTTGTGGATTTCAGCATTTAATTGATCAATTTTGTCGTTAGTCTGTGCATGCACTATGCGCTGGCTGTTTCTGCATTTTGCCCTGCATGGACGAGCGAGTCGCTCATGTGGGCGGTGAGGCGGGAGCCAGGCATCGGCGTGGAAATTCCGTCGTGCGCGCACACGTGACGTGGAACTAATTTGGTCAGGACAGTCGGAAACGTTCTATAGTTAGTGTTAATTGTAGAACGGTCGTTGTGAAGTCGCGTCCTTTAATAAGAACTAGTTGACATGTACGTGCAACGCACGTTTTCACAATTACAGTGGGTAATTTACAAGTAGATAATATTGCATGTGCTATACACATGTCGACTAATACATACACAAAAGACTGTTTTTAATAAATGTTGATGTACATAAATAATATGACATCAATCATCACTTGTGTGTGGCTCGTTCTGGTAAATGAGTCCGCCGCACAAGTAGCACCGGCACTGAGCCCCAATTAACCAAGAGAACAGCAGGAAGCTGTCAACATAATTGACTTGGCCATGCATTGCAAATTTTAGCAAAATGTAACAAAACAGTGTTTCAAGCCATAGGTTAAAATATTTCTTTTTCTCGGAGCCAATTTTTTATATGTATATATCACAACCGGAAATTATGTAAAATCACATCAACAAGAACAGGATAAATGAGAATGATTCATAATATTTGGTAGAGGTTTGAGTTGTTTATTACAGGTATTTCTACCATAATAATCATAAGTACAAGAAGTAGGAAACATATCAACGAAAGAGCCTATATGAATTAGTAGTGTATTTAGACAAAGAGAAGCCGAGGACGCCATCGATCTAGGTGCCGGCCCATAGTCCATCGGCACAAGCAAACATCCTGAGTGGCCGAGGTTGAAACTCATGCATATACATCCATCAAGTATACAGACATTCAACATCGATTCAGCTAATCAGGCAGCCACATTGATCAATTCCATCTCGTTCACAATAATATATTTCCAAAAGGCTCATATAAGCCTCCAGATTTCTAGAAGAGGGATATACTAACGGAAGAACCATTACACAACAAAATAATAAATTTAATCAACACTGAACCTTCCAAAATTCTCATGTAATCATTAGCTTCAAGGAGTGCAACCACAAGTCCACAAGCATCAGTTCAACAGCCTGACGATAGTAGACTGTTAATTAGAAGCAACCCATTTAAGAGAAGAAAACAATGTGAAGGAAATTGTAGATAACTGACATCCTCCTTTGGGGGTATAACAACAAAGATGATAATACTGTTTAAGTATTTGTTAATGGTACTACTTGTCCATATTTTATTAGCAGGGGTGAGCGGGATGTTGATCTCATCAGAAATTAAATGTAGCCAAATATATGCCAATTGGCAAGTACTGTTCAAGTACCAATGATCTCAAAGTAGTATTTTTTGTCAATAAATAAGCGTTGCCAATTGTTTATCTAACATAACCATTCATCATCATAATCATGTTTTCAATTATGTTAACTATTCCTTAACTTTCATTGAGGATATACATAATTATCCGGTGATTGTTAGTTTGTCAAACAGTGCAGATCTTGTAATTTTCATGTTTTATTCTCAACAAGATCAAAAGGCAAAATGGGAAACATAAATAAAAGGTTAGCACATTTAATGGCAAAATATACATACGGTGCTAAAATTGCTCTGGAGACCACATGCTCTGCAGTAGCGGTCAATGTAACCTTACCTGCACAGTCACTCCAGTTTACGCAACTACCAGATGATTATAGAGACAAGCGTGTGTATGTCGATGAATGTAGAAATACAATACAGAGAACACCCTTACTTGTCGACCTATATACAATTGTGACCATCAGCAGGTGGGCCATAGCAAAGACCCCCTTCGTTCCCCTCCCCCCGTGAACAGTCGAGACCGAGGCGAAAAGGCGAAAAGGGGGAGTCCCCTATTCCTGCGCTCCGCCGACGGCCAGATCGGCGGTCTCCTCCCTCTCCGGCCGCCCTTGTGGCGGTGGGTGAGTGGAGGGTCCTCCGATCTGTGCCCGAGGCCTGTAAATAGTAGGTTTAGGGGTAGGGTTCCTGTCGGCGCGGCGTCGGTGGAGGTGGCGGCGGCGGCGGGGAGTAGGTGTGCTGGTGCTCGATCTCCACCCTGGCGGCGCTCTGTGGAGCGGTGTCGGCGAGTTCCAGGCGTTGTTCCCTCCCGGATCGGTGGATCCGGTGAGGTTTTGTGCTCCAGGGGCGGTCGGCGTGGCGGAGATGACGGCTGCCTCGTGGAGCTTTGGTCCCTCGCCCCCTCCTTCGTCCTGGTATGGCTTCTCCTGGCCATGGCTTGGGGGTGCTGGGGGTGGCGCGGTGGGGAGCAAGCGCTTGGCGCTGGCTGCCTTCCCCGCCTGTACAGGAGTGGCTTTTGCGGGATCTCGGAGCTCTCCGGCGTCTTCTACTTCGTCTTGCACCTTCCCTCTCCGGCCGGCCGTGGTGGCGAGGGGAGTGGGTGTGGTCAACGCGGAGTTTCGGCGGCGGCTCCGGCAGGCCTTCTTCGAGCTCAGTGCAGGGTAAGTTGGGAGAAGGGTGGTTGCGGGGTGGAGGTGCCTTGGCCGTATTCTTTCAGCGTTCTTCGATCCCGGTGCTTGCGGCGGGTGGCTTATGCGGCTTTCTTCAAGAGTTGGGCGTCTCTTCCCCGGGTTGGAGGTGGCCGGGGCTTTTCTTCTTCGGCGCTTCGTCGTTGTCGACGTTCTGCTCTTGGCTTTGTGGTGTTCCAGCGTTTCCGCTGTTGTACTGAGTTCTTGGCTTGTTCATCTGCGTTTTCCAGTGCTTTCTTTGCGTGCGTTTGTAATCTGAGTTGAATGCGCAGATGTTGATCCTTTCAAAAAAAAAAAAAAAAAAAAATTGTGACCATCAGCACATCTGTCGTAAATAAAATGTTTCTCCTTCGCCCTATCAAAACAAACTTTATTTCATCCAATTGAAGTAAGTAATACATCTTTAGTGCAGCAGATAATTACAATAACAGGAGAGGAGAAGATACATCTGTTCTTGAGAATCTAGAGCAGAATACTTTTAATAAAGAAGAAATGAAGAGTTCAGTAACTTGGAATGGCACATTTTGCTGTACACTGAGCTCAGAAATGAAGAGTTCATGTCTGACTGCTCCAGCGTTTTCATTTTAGTTTCTATAACTCCCTAGAGATAACGTTGCACACTGAGCTAATTCTATAAAACTGAGAAATAAAAAATGCTTCAAAAATTTCAGATAACAGGTTCAGTATGTACTGCGGATTTTTCAATGTTATTGTCGGGCAGCAATTGAGACATATGTTCTTACTTGATGCAAAACTAAAGATCGGATGATGCCCGGCCAGCAGCGCTTTCCAATTGATTACTGAAGTGAATAAATCAGTCTTCAATTTTGAGATAAATTAACAGAGTTCAGACAGACCACTCACCACTGTTTTCAGAGCTCCTCCTCTGGGTGAGCACCCAGATCGTGCACCCGAAGCGGAGGAACTTGATCTCCCTGAGCTCCTCATCCGAGGGACCCTCCAAAGCGAAATCGGCAGGAGGCGCTCCATGGTCGAAGATGTGGGTGGAGGAGAGCTCGACGAGCTGCGCCTTGGAATCACCGACAGCGCGGGCACCTACGCCGCCAAGACCTCGCCGGCACCGATCGTCTCCCTGCGGGCACTTGCCTCCAGGACCAAGCGCTGCCGTGGAGGTGAAACCCGCTCATACCTTGAGGTAGAAGGGGAACCGGCGACGGCTGTGAGAGGTGGAGGTATCGGGGCGCCGGGGGGAGAAGGGGAACGGCGACGGTTGTGAGAGGCGGAGGAATTGGGGCGCCGGGGGCAGAGTGGGGATGGAACGGGGCGCCATGGAAGCCCTCTGCCGATCCCTTCCTCCCCAACTTTGGAATCCCCTTTATTCCCGGCGTCGGTGGCATGGAAATCGGGGCAGCGGCCTTGCGTGAAGCGACGACATCGCTGCGCTGGGAGGCGGCCAGTGGGGAGGCCTCTCGCGGGACGCCGGTGAAGAACTTGCGCGGCGGTGACAGATTGAATTGATTGCCGCTAAATTTGGAGGTTTCCTTGACCGTGGCTGTAGTAAAGATTTTTTTTTGTCCCGTTGATTATGCTCGCACGGGGATGGTGATTCTGCTCGTACGCGGACGGCAGAGTTTTCGTCCGCTGCCTCTATTTGCTAAGTGCACACAGGTGCGGGTTAGTTGGTATGTGGACGGTGAGATCTGAGGTGCTGGGCCGGATCCTGAGGCTGTAATAGGCTCCGTTTTAATCTGTGTACGCTAGTCTGGGTGGATCTAGGAAAGAATATGTTTGCTCTTTTATAAGTAGTAGAGATTAAAATAAACCATGGACGAAAGCGGGAAACGTTAGTACGCTTTCTAAGTCGAGATACGGCTTGGGTTTTCTCCGCTCCCTCCGCTGCTCCAGCGAGCAAAAGTGTCTGTCGATCCAAATCGCCGCTCCGGCCAGCCTCCGACCCCGTCGCCGTGCCGAGGTGTCGACCGGACGGACGGACGGGGAAGTGCGAAGCTGGGTAGCCATGGCGAGAGGATTCAGCAGGTCAGCACCCGCGCGGGCGGGGCGGCTCCTCCAGGACGCCGCTGCGGGTGCGTCGAGCGAACCCCGGGGCGTACCGGAAGTAAGGGAGGGGTTCGTGCGGCGCGGCTCGGCGATGGGTGGTAGGCGAAGGGGTTGGTGGATTTGGACCAGTTCTTCGCGACGCCGGCGACTCAGTCTGCTCGCCGCCGGCCCACGATTGGATCGGCGGAACAGATGTCCAGCCGCTAGAACAAGAGTCGCTCAATCCCATCGCGGCACAGGTAAATTTCGAGTCAATCATGGAACCATTGAAATCCGCCATTAGTTGAATAACAGGATGTGTAAAAAATATCTTCAGAGTTCAGAATGGGAACAATTCAGGTGGCCACAACGAACAAATGAATTTGCCAAACCAACAGCTCGATATCCACGATCAAATTACACAGTTATAAATTTATATGCTGCATACCAAAATGGCGTCTGCAGCAATTTCTCCGGCGCCTCAAATCGGACGTTATGATCATTTCTCCTGTTTAACTTATTACAGCACACAACACTGGGTAGGATTGGTATTGCATTCCATAAACCAAAGATTGAGCTGTGCACTCGGAATTACAAACATCATCTTGCAAGATCTTCAACCAGTTCGGACATATCGATGGTCCTGTGTGTTGTCTCGTCGAAAGGGACAACAGCCGGGAATGGTCCTCCATAGTTTTCTGCATAGCTGTTGTTTCCTTGAGAACCGGTCGCTTCAAGATGGAGTCTCCTCATTAACTATAGCCTCTCTGCAACTTCCTTCATCGTTGGCCTGTCATCTCCCTTGGGCTAAGGCACTGCACCGCAAGTTCGGCCATGTTGTCGAGCACCCCCATACCTGCATCTTCTAGAATTTCAGGGTCCAACATAGCCTGGTGCTTCTTCTGGTGAAACTTCAAGGGTAAACTGTAAGACAGTGACTGCTTTTCATTGAAGTTGTCCTTATATATAGCCCTCTTTCTCGTCATTAGCTCCAGAAGAACCACTCCGAAGCTGTATACGTCACTTTTGTCAGTGAGACGATGGCTGATGAAGCTTTCTGGGTCAAGGTAGCCAAGTGTACCGTGCACAAACATGATGAATTCACTTTCATCCATGGACTTCAGTGTTGATGCTCCGAAATCTGCAACCTTTACGTTGAGCTGATCATCCAACAAAATGTTTGCAGATTTTACATCCCCATGTAAGATTGTGCGGGATGTCGATGAATGTAAGTAAGCTAGAGCTTCTGCTGATTGTGTAGCCATCTTCAGACGAAGATTTAATGGGATTGGTGATGTTCTACGGTCAGTACTGTGAATAAATTCAGATAATGTACCACGGGAGGCAAACTCGTAGACCAACATTGGGACATCTACATCCAGACAACAGCCTATTAACCTCACAATGTTCCGGTGGTTGATTTCTGACAAGATTATTATCTCATTAACAAATTCTTCTCTGCAATCATCATTTATTACCTTGGACTTCTTTATTGCTACCTCTTTTCGATCATCTAAAGTTCCTCTGTAGACCATCCCCTGACCACCACGTCCAATAACTCGATCTTCATTGTAGTTGTCAGTGGCTCTTTTTATCTCTTTCTCTGTAAGTATGCGAATTGTGTCGACCTGCCTTGACCTCATCTCATCATATAACTGGAGACCTCCATTTTGTTTGAAATACTCATCTTTCTCTATCTTGTGCCTTTTTCTTTGAAATTGCATGAGCAACAAGCATGCGGAGGCCATCACCACAATTGCAGAAAGACTGAGTCCTGCACAATTTCATTATTATTATTAAAACTGATGCTAGTTAAATTTATTACAAATTGACTTTACTGTTTTTCTTTCGGTTCTAAATATTGTTTGGATTTAATATGTTTGTTACTATTTACACGAGTGCTTGTTCTTACAACACACATCATAATGTAGATGAAACTATGAAATAGAGATTAACTCTTTAATAAATTGTGCTTACCAATAACCAATTTTTCAGATGCTGAATACCGAGATTGGCATCCAAAATTTGTACCATCATGTCGTGTTCCTCCTTTGCATTTGCACAAGTACCTTCCCGGTGTGTTGATACAGACCCCTTTTGTGCATGGATACAAATCCTCATACTTGGGATCCTGCTTACGCAATGTGCACTCGTCTATGTCTGAAGAAATAATGAAAATATACACTCAAAAGAGTCAAACTGAACACGATTTCGCTATATTTATTATGCTTTCATTATTATGTCAGCTAAAGGTTGATTCAACAACTAATGAAACCAACTAATCATTTCATTATGTAATGCCGCAACTTCGCTGTTCACAACTTCCTAAAAATATTACATAACGTATCAACAGTTCGCATTGGCAAAGTAACTTGTTCAAAGTTTTGCTTGCACAAGTGGGCAGAAGTCTTGCGGACTTCTGTTCGTGTTGATACACAAGATGAAAGTTGAATCTGGTTGACTTAACACTGAATTATGATTTGAAATTATAACAGTTTTAAGAGAATTATCCACGGAAATCTGCACAATTTAAATTTGAGTAAATAATTTACCTTGGCAGCCATTGAGAAGATAAGGATTACCGTCATATCCTTTGGAGCACTGGCATAAGTACCCTGGACCATTGTTCGCCGACACGCAATAGCTGTTTATACTGATGCAGGCGTAGTCATTAGGTGTGTCTTTCCCCTTCTCTGGGCATGAGCCATTCCTTATGGCCCAATCAACGATGACTGGAGCACCCTTATCAGCTCGACCATCGATGAACCCAAGTGCGCCAACAAGGTCCTGCTGGCTGAAGTTGTACCACCCAACCTCCGCCACCACGGCGTAGAAGCATGGGTTGAAGCGCCATACCTTGCTCTGTTTCATCTCAAACACGACCTCCAAGGAGGTGAGGTTATTGGGAAGGGCAGCCTCACAACAGCCCATCCTAGCACATGGCGCGCCTTCAGACGTGTTGTTGATGCCCTCACAGTATGAGTAGCAGCCAGCCACGTACTGGTTCGCGGTGTCTTTGTAGCCGCTGATAAGCCCCAGGGTGTTGCATCCGATGACTGTGAAGCGGTTGCGCGTCGGTGATGGTAGGAAGGGCGTGAGCGCCAGCTCATACCCTCCGGTGAACTTGGTGAATGTGGTATTGGACTTGAAGCAGATGTAGTTGATGGGGCTGTACACGCGCATCTCGCCGTGCTCCAGTGAGATGTCGGCGATCTCAACTACTACTTCAGAATCCCCAACCTTTGGCCGTGGTGGTTCGATCGTGTCGTCACAGATGAGGTTGAAGTAGCTGTTCAGGCTGGTCGCCGTGCAGTGCGCACCAATGCCGAAAGGGTATGGGATGGGTACGTCACCGCACTTGTCGGGGCAAGCTGGCGAAGAAGTGGATCGTCCAGAAGAGGCTCCGGCAGGTGTTGCCACTACTAGGAAGAAGATGATGGCTATGGAGATTAGCATGACTGTTGGTTCTACTGACATGGTTGGATGCCAGCTTCTCATGTTAGGCAAACACCGCATTAGCTGGACCTGCTTAAATCGATGTGAAGTAGATCTGTCTCTGTAAATAACTAAGTGCATGTTGTGATACAGTACTGATCAGATATATGGGAGGGATAATCCACTTGTGTTAGTTAAGTACCACATGCCCTGCCGCAATACCCGAGCAAGTTGACGCGCACAGAGACTTTGAGCTTGACTTGGTGTTAGCCTTAGTCTATATTATTTTCTGCCGCTGTTTCATTAATTTTTAATTGAACAGAACTATTTTTTCTTACCACTGGAGGAAGAATTCAACCTCTCGCCTCATTTTATTTTTCTATTGTCCTCAGGGAACAAATTGGCTTCGCCATGTAATGTAGGTTCAAACCAGCCAATCTGGTATACAAATCTCCATACTTGGGGTCCTGTTTACGCAGTGTGTACTCGTCTATGCTTGTAGACAGTAATGAAACATCCACTCAGAACGTTCAAGCCCAACATAATCCGCTATATTACTTTCAGTAATTACATGTCGGCTAAAGAAAGATTCAACAAGTAATAATCCAACTAGTCAATTCATTGTGTTATGTTGCAATACTTGCCGTTTCTAACTTCCTCTAAATTCACACCAGAAATAACACCATAGATTTTTCGGTTCCTTGTGGAGGTGTGGTGGAAACCAAATATGAGTGTCGGTGCCATATGCACACATGTGCAAGAATAGGTTTCCTAAAGTTTCTATTGGTGTTGATACCAAAGTCAATGTTGAAACACTGGGCTCTGGCTTAAAATTCTATCAGTTTTCAAAGCCGTATAGAATTTTTCACGAGTTAAAATTGAGTAAACAATCAACCTTGACAGCCATTCAGAAGATAAGGATTTCCCTCGTGTCCTTTGGAGCACTGACATAAGTACCCTGGACCATTGTCAACGATCTGAACATGTCCCTTGTGATCCCCGACATATTGGCCGTAGTGAATCGGTCGTGCCATTGCAGGTGAGGTTGAAGTAGCTGCTCAGGCTGGTTACGGCGCAGTGCTCCCCAATACCAAAGGGGTATGGAATGGGCACATCGCCGCACTTGTCGGCGCAACCTGGCAACGACATGGAGCGCCCGGAAGAGGCTCCGGCCACTGTTGCCACTGCTGGAAAGAAGATGCATACTACGAAGACTAGCAGGTCTATTGATGGTCCTTGCATTGTTGGATGCCAACTACTCATGTTACATGTATGCAAGCAGTGCACTAGAACAGGTTAAATAGATACGAGTAAGTTTGTCTCTGCTGAATATAGCTATTTTCCCCAATAGCCCTCGAATGGAAGAGTTATTAGCGGAATCACCTGAGTCGGGTTTACCTGTGGAATCTAATGCATTAGGGACAGAATCCCAAGACGACTTTGGCGCAAGTTTATGTTTTTATGTGATCGCAGCATAAAAAAAGAAAGTCTGAATTTTCCACGGAAGCCGGCTCTATTTGATCTTAGGTGCATTTCCCTCTGGAATATTATTATTCGGGTGCGACCGGACTACTACCGATCAATTTTTTGAACTTCTTTATAGACTTATAACAAGAATCTATTTTTTGCTTTCGAGAAAGCACATTCCGAGCGGCTCTGCTCGTTTGATTATTCCTTTTTCATTCTTCGCTACTTTATCCAATCCATCAATTATTGATTGGTTTGTTTCATAAAGTAAGTAGATGCAAGTCGTGATCTATATCAGAGTGTGCTAACACGCGCGGAGACTTTGACCTTGATTGTGTGTTTGTCTGTCTTAGTATGTACTATTGTTTTTTTTTTGGAGTTGTTGCCTTAATCTTTAAATGCTGCTGATGGTTGGAGGAAGAACCAGATCCTGAATTCGTGAATATAAGTCATCGATGTCTTTGTCAATGGTTTCATTCCCAGTATTTCCGCTCTGATTTGTTTGACTCGTTTTGGTTTTTCTCTTGTTTCCGGGAAATGTGGTGTTGTTCCTTGGGGATTTTCTGGATAGGCTGAGGTGATTGGACCTCCACCACTCTCCTATATATAGCTTAACTTAGTCTTACATCTTCACTCATACATTAGAACAATCTAGATTATAATAGGACACTACTACTATACTAGCACGGACCTAACATTTTCCTAGAATACTCAAGACTATACTAGAGTAGTACTAGTACACTAACTTACACTAACTTATACTCCAACACTCCACCTCAAGATCAGGGGCGGAGGCAGGATTCAAGGTTGAAGGGGGCCGGACATAGCAAATCTCAATTGGGGGGTGGGGGGGAAGGCTAATTTTGCTTAAACTTTATGCTCTAAATTAGAACTAAGTACATAGTCTTTCATGCCCTACGCTGGCATAGGGGGGGGGGGGGGGGGGAGGTGAAAGGATCGGTATGACACCTAGAGGGGGGGGGGGGGGGGGTGTGAATAGGCGCTACTCCAATTTTAGTCTTTTTCAATTTAGGCTTGACACAAAAAGGTAAATTCTCTATATATGCACCTACGGTGAATTTACCTATATGACAAGCTAGCAACTAAGCACGATATAATAAGGCGGTAAACAAGGATAGAGGTAACCGAAGACAAAGCACGCGGAGACACGGATGTAATCCCGAGTTCCTCCTTTTTAGGGGAGTACGTCTCGTTGGAGAGGTGTGAACCAACACAATGGTTCAACGGCCACAAAGGCCTCACCCTCTTCTCCGGTGAACCGCACCACAAAGGTTTGGTTCACTTCAACTATCGGAAACCTTCGAGGCGGAGTCCGGAGCCTTTACAACAACGACTTGGGGCACAACCCACAAAGGATTGGGGGCTCCCAAACAGCTACAATCTGTCACAAAGACAATCAAGTGAGTACAATAGGGGGCTAGGTTTTCCTAGTGGAAACCCTAGCTAATGGTCCCTCAAGTGAATGAGGGGGAAATGAAGAACGGCTCGGTGAAGATGTAGATCGGGGCCTTCTCCTTCAATCCTCCAAAGATCAACGAGATTGGGTGGAGGGATTGGGAGATCTAGTGATTCTTGAGCTTGTAATAATGGTGGACTTCTATTTTCAGTCGAGCTAAGCTTCTTGGAGAAGAAGCAGTCTTTATATAGGGGTCCCCGAAAATCCAACCGTTATGTGCAGAAAAACTGCACAACGGTACTACCGCTGGGACAGCGGTACTACCGCTGCCTGCTTCCCTGCGGTACCTAGTGCACTGCAGAACCCAGCTGCAGCGGTACCTCGCAGAGGTACCGAAGTTGCCAGGCAGAGCGGTAGTACCGCGGCACTGCCCGGTAGTACCGCTGGGATCCTTCGATAAAAAAGAAGGAACCCAGCGGTAGTACGAAGCAACTACCGCGGGGTACCGTAACCAATACAGAGAGCAAAAACGGCCTAGCGGTACCCCTGGCGGTACCACCAGCGGTAGTACCGCTGGCTGAAGCCAGCGGTACCACACGGTACTACCGCCAGGAGGAGTACCAGCTGTGCTGCAGGAGTCCCGCTCCAGGTGGAGCGGTACTACCGCTGCGACAGCGGTACTACCGCCAGACATAGAAAAGCTCACTGTGCTGATTTCCAGGGTAACAAGCTCCACAGGACATAATGTATCAACTAGATATATCTGCAATTGTCAAGCGCACATTAGTCCTGATAATGTGTTGTCATTAGACTCCAAAATAGATTTAAGAGCAAGTATGCTCTTTCAGGGGGGCAGGGCACCTGCTGGTCCCCCTAGCCCCGCCACTGCTCAAGATGCAGGTGCGGATCCAGAACAACATTAGAGTGGGGGCAAACATTTTAAGTGGGGGCACTTCCTTTGAAGATTAAGAAATTTCAAATATTTTCTTAAGAATTCGAAAGGATTTTGAAAATTTGAGTGGGGGGCATAGGCCCCCACTCAGCCTCTTTGGGTCCGCCCCTTTCAAGATGAGTGATGTATCTATCATTCCATCTTGTTACATGCCAATGAACATTCTTAGTAGCTAATCCTTTTGTCAAGTAATCTGCTATTTGTTCGGGTCCGATGAAGAGCGAGGGAGGGCAGCGGAGGGGGTTAGTCGCCACGACAAGGTGGGCATGAGAAGTTTCCGAGTTGGTGGTTACATCTCCCACACATTGAAAAATATGTTAGGGTCAGATTTCGCGAGTCACTCCGAAGTCCATATTTGTAGGGTAGGTAGGAGCTCCCATTTTCTAGGATTGGGATCGATATGGGAGCGGGGCGGGGTGCACTGTTTTGGCCTTTTCTTTTAGCAATTTTGACATTTTTTGGGATTGAGAGTGGTTATAGGGGGACCCCACCAACTTGAGTAGTTCTTGTGATGTGTCGATCAGTTGCATTTTAAAACAAAATGAGCATTAGGGCCACATCAGCCGTCTAGAACAAATGGCACGCAAGACTTATTGTCAGTTAGAGGAGAGCGAAGGAGGAGAGAGAGGGAGTCCGTCGGTAATTGTCTATACGGTATAATTTCGCAAACTTTGCTCGATAGCGACGCCTCCCCTGCTATTGTATGGTTGCTATCGGTACGTGTGGCTCCAAAAGATAAAAATCGTGCTCCAGCCTCCAGGGAAACGCTTTTCCCTGGAATAAATTGTTATTTGATTTGATACATAGTGATCCTGAATGTATGCCAGAAATGCTGCTGTCTTTGATCATGTTTACCCGTGATCCTACTGCCATAATGTATAGTATAGCTAATTGGATTGATTATTGGGCACTTTTACAGAAACCAAACGCACGGCAGGGCCTACGCTGCGCGGCACGACGGTTGGCAGGGGTGGCAAGTGAGGTCTTCAGCAGGAAAGCTGGCTGGGGGCCGATGACAAAACGCATTGGAGTTGGCTGAAGGTTAAAAAAGAAAAGGAAGAGTGCTTGGAGGAACTTAAATGAAAAAAGAAGTTTGGTCTGTAATAGATGTTTTGCTGTGTTATCTTCCGTAGATGGATGCTGGTTTGTTAAGTCTGGAGTTGCGGAGGTTTGTGGTAGTGTTCCTGGTAGGTTTGGTGTTCTTTGGTGTAGTGGTAGTGCTGGGTGGATGCTGAGAGTCTGTAACAATTTACCGAACTTTGGTTTCATTTTTAACGAAATCGGGGGCATGAAGCCCTTTAATTCGAAAAAAAAGGAAACGCTTTTCCAGACCTGATTACACGGGAGGGTTACACAAATAAACTCACGATCAGTTGGTGCTGTGTATAGACAGTCGATTGTACAGATTTTTTGTAGTGCTGTGTATAGCTGATGTGGAGGTCTTTTACAGACTCCATGCGTCTCAACCAGTGCACTTGCCCTTATAGTTTAGGCTATGTTTATAGTTTAAGCTATGTTTGGTAGCTAACCATTTTATAAACTGAAGATTTCAAAACCAAAGTATCCTAACAGCTGGCCAACAAATACCATAGTTGTAGAGGGTCACATCTTCATCTCTAATACTCCTTTTTAGAGCTAATTTTAGAGATATCCGACTTATTGGTCCAACGTGTCATGCACACTTTTATATTTGCTAATTTTAGCTGCTTAAGTTTCTAAATCACAATCCAAATTTTAGTTGCACACTTTTTAGAGCTGAGATTTTACAAAAAAAAATCACTCCGAACCCATAATTGCTCATTTCTTAAGAAAGAGTCACGTGCATCTGAGAACACCTGGTCACGTGTGATGAGAAATGAAACTGAAACCCTCGACGCCATTTTGTCCCCAATCCCCGAACCCGATGGACGAGCTCGCCGGCGGCCGCCGTAACGCCGATTCTCCGCCGCCGCCCCTTCCGGACGATCTCCTCCTGGAGATTCTCCTGCGCCTCCCGCCGGATCCCATCTACCTCCACTGCGCCTCCCTCGTCTCCAAGCACTGGCGCAGCCTCGTCCACGACGCCGGCTTCCTCCGCCGCTTCCGCGAGTTCCACGGGGGGAAGCCGCCCGTGCTTGGCTTCTTCAACAACCAGTCAGGACCTCCCCTCCTCGTCTCCACCGCCGGAGCCTTCGCAGCGTCCACCGCTGCCAAGATGCCCCAGGAGGTCTCTCGACTGCCGCCACGGTCGCGCCCTCCTGGAAAGCCACCGCCTCGCGAAGCTGCTCATCTGGGACATCATGACCGGCGACAAGATATACCTGCCTCGGCCAGCGGCATATGAGGAGGAGGAGGAGATCTGGGGGTACAACGGCGCGGTTCTCTGCGCAGCCGGCCACACCCACCACGGCGACTGCCATTCGTGCCCGTTCATCGTGGCGTTCGTGTTCAACTGCCAGAACCATTTCTATGCCTGCGTATACTCGTCCCTGACCGGCGTCTGGGGTCAGGTCACCTCGGTAGCTATGCCACGTTCATCAGTTGCAATGGCGCCAACGGCTCTGGTTGGAAACTCACTCTACTGGCTGTTGGATGATTCTGGCATCGTTGAGTTTGATTTGGATAAACGTAGCTTGGATTTCTTCGGGGATGTGCCATACAACGCTCTTTATAGCTACGATATGCAGATTCTCATCATGCCAGCAGAAGATGGACAGCTTGGTTTCGCCGAAGTTGATGTATTCAGTCTCCATTTGTGGCCAGTGGTTTCCAACATTGACGGCGTGGTAACATGGGCACGCCGCATGGTCATTGATCTGGAGAAGTTTCTTGCGCCGGAAGTAGTGGCGGCGTGTAGGTTTCGAGTGGAACCAGTTGGATACGCTGAAGATGCTGGTGTGATCTTTATTTATGTGGACCCTAGTGTCTACATGATCCATCTCAAATCCATGCACATCGAGGAGGTGTCAGAGAAAGGGACATACTGGTTCGTTTTTCCTTATACAAGTTTCTACGCTCCAGGTATTTCCATTGCTTTCGATGTTGCAAAGTCATTAAATCTTCCGAACTGTAACTACCATTCTACTACATAGATGTTTTCAAGTATATGCATAGACAGCAAGTTTCAAGAAACTTCTTTTGAAAGAACTGCTTATTAAATGAGGAACTATTCATAATGCAAATTATTGATTACCACATAACACATCCTGTTTGGGGTTTCTTACCATTTTACAAACAACTCACTCATACGATTTTTGTTTTTCACAACTAACCTGGCATTCTTCCACATGTGTACACTGTATCCAGACTTAAATCCTACTCCAAGATCGTATGTGAACTTTCTTGTATTTTTCGCTGTAATGTGCACACGGAACTTCAATATATATGTATGCTCGTTTCTTTTGCTGGACTTACAACAATAAATATTCACAGTGAAAAAACTCTCAAAAAATTCATGTGAAGTACTCAAGTAAATTACTGAATACCGCATTCCTTTGTTCTGAGATAGATGGTGTCAAGTATCGATGAATTGTTTGCATATATGATTCCTTAATCCCAATTGTTGTCGGTTTTATTGAGTCATTCTTCCCATAGGAATCACCATTGGTGGTAAAGATGATCAAGGTGAACTTCTGAACGGCACTTGGGATGATTAATGATTGTGCTGTCACATCTGCTATCACATTTTGTTGGTTGAAGAGGTGATGTAACACTTTCTTCGAATAAATTTCTATTATTTTTCTCACATGATTTGTAATTTTTAGTTCATACATTTGTAAAGGAACATGTCAATACTCTTTGCAGTTGTAGTGCCAGTGCATCACGGAATGCAGTCTAAACCTTTTTCCCTTGAACAATATGATTATTTTGCCCCTTTTCCTATCCTTTGTCAACTGCAAAGTTTTAGTGTGAAATCTTTAGTTCTCTTTCTCTAGCCATCTCCCAGACTTTATTTGTTTTTTCTCTTGGAGCTGTGAACCACTTCTTCCTGGATCTTTACACTTCATTAATTTCATATCATTTCTCGAATATACGATTGCTATATAGTACATTAATTATGAACTGAATTCTGCATTTGAGAAAGCAGTGACAGGAAGGTTTCCAATCCACCTAATGTGAGTGTGACCCTATGGTCTGGATAAATCGTGATGTGCCAGTAAGCATGCTAAGCCAAAAGTATAAATAGCAATGAAATGTTTCTTCTACTTTCCATGTCATGATATTTACATGATATACCACTTTCATATATGATATAAGTACCAGCACACATGACTGTTGTTTGGTAGTACATGTTCACCTCTGGCAGCCTTTTGTTTGTTTGATTGCTTCGTGTTAACTCGTAGAAACTTTTTTCCTATTACTGTCTGAACTTGCATATGTTGTTTTGCTCTGAATTCTGCCCCTTGTGAGTAGCCAAGATCGCCTCTGCTGATGACATTGCTTGCTATGCAGGTACCTAGGTTCTTTGTTGCTGTGACTGCAGAAACAACTTACTCATGCAGGTGGTTCAGTCTTTTGCCTGGTGATGCCGTAAATGTTGAATGCTTAATGTGGCGGTTAACAAACTTGTACTACTTGCCAAATGGGATGTCATCGTTAGCGAGTTCTATAGGCGTTAACCAACTGCAATGGTGGTTGGAAAAAAATTACGCCATGCTTTGGAAAGTTATTGCTGCGAAGATGACATTTGCTTTGCCTTTGCCGGTCCATCTGTGCCATTAGTAATGTTGTGTGGTGCATTGGTGCTAGATCACTCTGTTAGGTTTTCTGAAGTGATTTATGAGCTTGGTACCTGTTGTGTGTTCTTGGTTTCAAGATATGACTTGTGTGCATATTTCTTATGCTAAGTTAAGTAATGCAGTTAGGTTCAACTCTTCAATGCGTTAATGTTGTTTCTGAAGCAATCCAGCGAATAAAAATTCTAGGTTCAGATGAGGATGTTTTGGCTGATATATTATTGCAGAAAGTTAATTCTTCAGATATTTTTGAGGGTTCAGACTTGTGAGCCACTTGATGGCTTTTTATAGGGAGAACCATACGTTTCAGTTGGATTCAGGGTTTGGGTTAATCTTCAAGGCATTTATATAGTAGATGGAATGCACACTACTGCTCCTACACTGATCTAAATGAGTTCGATCCATGTGAGCTGATTATTTCGGTACCTGGAGATGGGTTGCTTTCATGTATATGGGCTTTTGTCCCCTGTATATATATGACAAGATTTCATGAAAAATATTTTGAAATAACTGCTCATTAAATGATGAACCATTCATAATACTCTGCATATTGATACCCATAACCCTGGCTGCTATCGGTTCTCGGATTCTTCTCATTGATATGACCCTTTTAGTCTTCATAACTAAAAAATGTATAGAAAGTCTTGTGATTCTCACTTGCAAGTGTTTCACACGTTTGCCCTGCATCCAGATCCAAATCCTACAATGTTGGAAAGAGAAGTCTTTAGTTCTCTTTCTCTAGCCTTAGATGACTCTACTTCCAAAGTTTAGTCGTTTTTTTCTCTTGTAGCTGAACTCCACTTCCTCCTGAATCTGCACACTTCATTGTGCATTTGTTCTGATGTGCTACCTTGATGCAGTTTATCATGTCAGTTAGTTTATATCACTTAGCGAATGTTACATTTTCTATATGGTACACTTATTATGAGCTGAGTTCTGCATTTGAGGAAACAGTAACCGGAAGATTTTTATCCTCCAAATCCGTGCCATGGTTTCGATAAATCGTAACATGCTAGTAATCATGCTAAGCCAAAAGTAGAAAATAGGAATAAAATGTTTTTCCTCACATGGCTGATAAGCTCGATAGTACATGTTCACCTCTAGTAGCCTATTGTTTTTTATTGTTGCATGTTTTCTCGTAAAA